>JBAMJR010000025.1:7710000-8242500 GCA_038501785.1 Myoxocephalus aenaeus
CCTGGCTTCCTCTTCAGCTCCTCGCACTTCCTGTATTTACAGATCTGGTGTCCCCTCTTGCGATTGCGGCAGCTGCTGCACTGGTCGCAGTTCGTCTGACGCCGACAAGGTACGCACTCCCCGCACCTCTTCCTCTTCCTCCTCCCAGCGCTGCTGCCGCCCAGAGAGCCGGGCGAGTAGCCCTCGGCCACCAGCCCTTCGATGCCCTCGGCTCCCATGGCCGCGCTCCTCCAGTGGCCTCCCCCCATCTGGAAGCCGGCCAGGGGGAACAGAGTGGGGCTGAAGGGGAACCAGGCACCCAGGAAGGGTTGGAAGTCAGTGCCGCATCCAGAGGAGTCCTCCTCCTCCTCCTCAGGCCCCGATCCGCTGCCCTCCCCGTCCCCCTTTGCCTCGACAGCCTCCCGTTTCACCGGCTGGCTGCTCTGCGCACCTAGGCCGGCCTGCTCCGTGGCGGCGGGGGTCAGAGCCAGCAGCCCGGCTCGCATCAGCAGCTCGGCGGCGTGGGCCAGGTGGAGCCCGCTGGGCGACTCCCACATGTCGGGCCAGGAGGGGGCCCGGCGGGGCTTGGCGTGCGCGGGCTGCGCTGCCCGCTGCTGCGCCGGGGAGGGCTGGATCAGGCCTTTGACGTCCACGGCCGGAGAAGGGGTGGAGATGTAATGGGAGAGGCTGTAGGGGTGGTTGGAGCGCTTAAGGCTGGGTCTCAGCGGCGCATTGGGGATTTTAGCGCTGCTGTGGGCCTGATCTGGGGAGGAAGGGCCAGCGATGTCTACGGCAGTGGACATAGCAGTGGCTGTGTGTGGGGGGTGTCTGTCCGTGTGTGTGTGTGCGTGTGTGTGTGTGGGAAGAGAGGTGAGGGAGAAGGGGATTGAAGCCGATGCGGGGTTGACAACCGTCCTGCTGTTACTTCAGCCAAAATGGCAAGCCTTGGCCTGTGTCCCTATTCCCATTCTCTGCAGCAGCCTCAGAGTCCTGGAGAGCTAGAAATGAATGGGGGATGAAGAGAGGAAGGTTAAGAATAGAAATGTTGGAGGGACGAATACAGAAAGAAGAGTAAACAGAAGAGATTGGGACTCTGGGATATTTCTCAGCTGGAGCCACTAAAACACCATGAGAGAATCAGAGTGTGGAGAATCCGCGTTTAAAGAGAAAAACAAACATAATACCTATGTACAATTTTTTTTTTAAACAAACTGCTCGAATAGAGACGAACGGGGCCATGTATCAGACAGTGCATTGGCTCTGCTCGTGATTTCCGCATACAGGAGGCAGTATCCCTTTAAGAATTTCACGGTATATCAATGCAATCAATAACAGAGCGACAACAATATGCAAAGATATGCGCATATGCGCAGGTCAAATGTGGAGCGCGCTTTTCAAATACATTTTGACGACTGCTGTTATGTGTGCCAGCCAAAGCTTAAGCCGAGCGGAGAAGGACTAAATAGAGGACCGTCAGAAAAAAACAGGCTGTCTTTTGTCTGGTATCGACGACGAGTGAGCGAGGTGCGCAACGATGCGGTTGCTGTGGATAAAAAAAGACCAGGCTATGTTCCGTGTCCACATTTGTAGCAAATCTACCCCGGCGATTTCAACGCGGGGCATATATGCGGTTACGCGTCAACGGCGCGGACCCCTTTTTGCGGGTCGATCGCGGCAACCCGATCGATCGTTTTTCGCCGCGATTATGGTTACCTAAGAAAGACGGCGCTCGACCGACGCCACGACGGGGCTGACCACAGTCCGAGTGGTCGCTGCGACACGGCGCCGCGCGCAGCACCAAAAAAAAGGCGACAAAAAAAACCCAAACGGCGCAAATCAACAGGGGAAGTGTCGGCAAAGCGTCTCAGCTTACCTTCCGAATTGCGGGCCGAACTCTCCTGTCAAACATAGGATGAAGTCATGAACTAATGGCGTGGTGATTGTAGCGTCTATGGACGGCGGAGCTGCCGATTCCTCCTCCACCTCTCCGTCCCGGAGGGTCTGCAAACACTCTGCACGGAATTTGGGGGCGTCGCTCAAAATGCGAAGTGGACTCTGCAGCCGAGACCGACGTGGTCAGAGCGACCCCATGGTATCCGAGGAGCGTTAACGCACACGGGCAGGCTGCCGGTGCGAGGAGGGGGGGGTCTGCCATAGGGACACACACACATTACGCACACATTACACACACATTAAACACACATTAAACACAGCTTTCATATGCATCCCGGTTCCCACTCGACTAAACACACACACAAGCGTGTTCACGGGCGTCACTGCTCCAGGAACAGTTATCATGCAAATAATAAGCAATAATGCTTATGATGCAGTGTCATGATTAGAAGTGGCCAACATGTTAAACAGCTACACTTAGAACTTATTCATGCATGTACACAAATAGAAAATAATTATATAATCGAATCCCCTTTTTTTTAAACTTTTTTTTTAAATCAGTCCGTGGACATTGTTTATGTATTTATAATAATAAATAATGGTAATAATTAAAGCTTCATCTACATAAATTGACTCTAAATGGTCTATGACCACTGCAATTCATTCATAAGCCTTGTTTGGTCCACGTGATGGGGAAACACTGGTGTCGATGTGCAGTCAGTAAGCACAACCACACTAATGTATAATTAACTTAATTAAAAACACCTGTCTGGGCTCGGTAGCACGTCGGTGACGGCGAGACTAAGAATTGCATTAAGAGAGAGAGAGATGTAAATACAGCGGCTCTGTGTGTGTTCATCCGGAACAACAACGCACGTGCGTCCACGTCACTGTGAGTGATGTTATAGATGCCTTGCTGCTCCAACAGTTTGGGGATGGAGGCTTCTGGAAGAAGTAAACGCGACATTATTTTTCTAAAATAATATAGATTATCAGCCGCATCCACACCGGAAGCCAGTGTCATAACATGAAAGGAGAAGCTCTTATTCTGATGTTATGATGGCTTCTGTTCCAACATGAGGTCGACATTATGAAGTATGAATAACTCAAACGGAACAACTTAACACACACTTTATAAACTAATAAACTATGTTAATTTTCACCAAACCTATTCAGAATTCTTGCTAATTAGCAGTCAAAGTGTGTGGCGACATGGTAATATGACCCTAAAAGCTCGTAATAGGCAGATATTCTTCGCACAGTAAATACATATATATATTTAAATAAATATATTTATTTATTACGTCCCCATTTCTCTCACTGTGGAGCTGTCTGTTAAAGGTGACTCCTCACGCGGGGACGGCGGAGTCCACTCCACCTCTTGTGAGAGCCCTCCGCTGCATCTGGCACGCAGCCAGATACCTCGTGCGTGAGTGCGTGAGCCCGCGTGTGTGTGTGCGCGCGTGACGTGCGTGAGCGTGTCACTATGGGAGCAGGGGCCCACCGTACTCGCGTACGCTGTCTGGCCCGGACTATCCGTGTAAACACAGCGTCTTCTAGTGGTCACCGCAAATACTGCCACATCTTAAAATGGCCACTGGTGCTGGTGGACACTGCAGCACGGCAGCCCGCTCCTCCCTCCCTCCTCCTCCCTCACCTCCAGCCAAGGCCCCTCTGACACACACATACACGCACGCGCACACACACAGGGTCCCACTGCAGTCGCCACACGGGGCTGTTTACTCATTATCCCTGTCCACTGTTAATCCACCCCCCCCCCCCCACACACACACACACACAGCTCTGCGTCGCTGCTAACAGAGGTGAAGTTGTTCAGCAAAGTGCATTTGATCCTGTGGTTCAAAACAAACAAATGTATCTCCGGATAAATAAAATAAAGACGAGAAAGGCAACGAATCAGATCACTCGATGAGTTTTATTAACAATTTACAGAACAACGAATCGAGTCAGACACACCGCAGCCAGTAGAAAAACAACTCTAACTTTGAAAAAAGCAAAATATATCATTCATATGCATTATTTTTTAACACTTTAACCGATTAAATACAAGTTTCCTCAGATAGCAGACAGTTACTGGTTACGAACAGCAAGATAGTGTTTCAATGCGTCCTAGTTTTGGAGAGTATTATTTAGCTGAAAGAAAGAAAAAAAAAAGAGCTTCTTTAATCTAACTAAGCAGCTCTTAGTGCAAAAATCATAGTCGCATGACATTCATATGGGTTGTTGTGCGTTCAGACTTTGCTGTAGATTTAAATATAAGGCCTTCGCTGAATTCTAATTTAAATATTGGGCCGGCGGAGGCAACAAGGTGCCAGTAATCACTTCAACCACCTGCTCCACACCCGTGGGAGTGGAGAAGGAAGGACGGGGGAGAGACACAGGTACAATGCCTGCACGGGGAAACATTTCACTTCTATCAAGCCCGGTGAGAATTTGATCTAAACTCTTCACATTGAGTTGGTGAAAAAGCAAACTGCCGATTGTCAAAGTCCCTTCCTTATCGCTCCTCAAATGACCTTTGATGTCAAAGTCACGTCGGCGTGAAATCTAAATTCGCTAAAATGTCAGCGCTCTCTGGATTTTTGTTCTGGGCTATGAAGAATATCTACAGATTGATATGATTGCGTCAAATGATTGGACAAACGGGGGCCAGCAACACGAGAGAGAAGAGAGAAGTCGGGGAGGGTTGAGGTTCCCGGCCCTGGTGGCTTAAGGGTCCCTGTGTTTGATGATGAGCGGTCCCACGTTGTCCCCGGTTTCATCGTTGTGCTTGGCGTGGGCTCCGTCGCAGTAAGGGAACTGTTAGAGGGGAAACAATGAGTTGCTTAACACGCTTTGTACTTTACGATGCAAGTGAACACTCATCTCCCAGAAGGCACCTAAGAACTATGACGGAGAAACAGAGTTACATACATTTTTGATCAGGCACGTTAGCAGCGTCACCCTCAAGTCCCCGAATCCCAAGAGGTTATAAATGAGCAACATTGTGCAGACTTAAGTTATGTGTATACATTTCAGTATATGGAGGTCTGTCATTTTAAGAGCCCTCTACACAAAACGCTTCCCAATCTGTTAAATTCAGATTCTTACAAAAGGAAAATCATTTGACATTTAAGTGGCTCTGCTTGCTCAGAGCAACAGGTACAGCACACCTTCTTTGACTTCCAGCAGCGGCAGTACACAGCCTTGGTGCCGATGTCCTCTATGTCGAAGCTGTGGACCACTTTGGGGCTATCTTTACAGATGGACGTGTTCACCATGCCCTTTTTACAGCTCCGCCCGCTCAGGTAATGGCTGACCAGGAAACCTCCGACGGCTGCAACCACCGCGACCGGCACCGCGACCACCAAGTGCTCTAGAGAGAGACAGTGTGCATAAAGAAGAGGACAAAGAAGTGTATTTATTATATACTCATAACTGCGTGGACAAAATATTCTGACCACAGATGACTCAACCCTTCATGACTGACTTGCATAGGCTCATGGTATCCAACTGCCAATTTAAGTACCATTGGAGTGTTCCATTTCTATCATTAAATCTGTCTTAAACACTGGTTTTCTTTACATTTCTGCAGGTCAAGGTGTGTGTACCAATCTGTTGACATATTTCTCACTAAAGAGACATCCACCATTTCGGTGATGTATAGAAACAGAATTGTAATCCCACGTTCACCTGTTGAGAAGTAACAAAGAAACACCCAAGGTTTTGGATGATTCATGGTCTCGTTCAGATAAAGATATGACTGCCTGGGTCTAAAAGAAATCGGTACTCCTACAGGTTCGCCATGTTGCATCATCAGAGGAGAAACTGAACGCTTTAGGAGGAATGTGTGCAGAGATATGTGTGGAGAAATATGTGCAGTGGTCTGTCGAGGCGTATCCAGCATCACAAGCTGCAGCGGAACAGGGGCCATGCTGTCAGTCTGGATCAGCCAGTTCAGTGATTAGCTGCTTTGCAGGAGGCCATGATACATGAAGATATTCCTGTCCTGGAAGGAGACGCTGGGATCGCCTCCAAGTGAGGCCTTCGCAGACGGGCCAGAACTATCAAAGTGACCGTCAACTGTGTTAACACAGGCCAACAGAGTTCACTTCGCTAGCTAAAGGGCTGGCAGTCAGCTAACGGAGGGGCGGTTCTTAGAAATTAGATAGCAATTAAAAGAAATGTGCACTTCACTTACTAGTCTCCAGACAGCCGTTACGTTGTGTAGTAGGCACGTTAGCCTACTAACCGTCAGTTGGTTTGGGTAATGTTAGGTCACAGACGTTAAGTTTACGTTGAGCGGCAATAGAAAACACTAAATTAATGCTAGCTTGCTGTTAGCTAGACTGAATACTTTACCTTTGGATAACTTGAATCCCGGTCTGGGCAATGCGGACATCGCTGGTAAACTTGGGGTTGTCATATTTCCCCTGGACGGTGTTTTGTTTGTGCTCGGTGCTCAACAGCAAGGTCATCCGGGGAGTCTCACTGAACTCTGTCAAGCTCCACAAGCACTGTGCTCGGCCTCTGACGTCATTGCGTAGCAACCAATCAGGTCTGAGGAGGAGGAGAGGGGCGGGAGGGGGATATCAAAGATAATAAACCTTCACCGCACTTCCGTCTTCGCTCTACTGCTGTTTGAGGGACCGAACTGCATTCGAGCCATTCATTTTCTTATATTTAACATATAAGGAGTTTCACGTTAACCCGTAGAAATATATCATGTATAGTGTTATTGTTTAACAACAATTGTTGATTTAATGTAATTGTTGACAGTAATTTGACAAGATAATCTCAAAGCCCGCTCTCTGACGTTGTCCGGAGCCACATTTTCCAGTATGATACGACTCAACTGATTCTAACTCACTGCTGTATGTAACCACTCTTACTGTGTAACCCCGATAGCTCTTTATCGTTTATCTAATCAGATTGCACTTCGGAGCACGACGGTTGACGCCGAAGGTTTTCACTGGAGAATAAATCATCTTGATGGCTGCGAGCTTTGGCGAGTTCCATTTCCCTTTCGAGAAGTACTTTCTCTTGTAACGTGTACATGCAAAGAAAAACCACAGAAGTGGTTTCTGCGTTTGATTTGATAAACCGGTCTACCTGTTTAACAGAAAAAGCCTCCGTTTCCATCTTGAGCAACGATTTGTTGGTATATGAACAGAGTCGCCAGAGTGAAACGTAATGCTCTCCAATTACTTTACATAAAATCACCACCAGAGGGCAACAAAACAATCTACCATCTTGAATAAACAATTTGGTAACATTTAGAGGAAAAAAACAAACAAACAATCACGTGACTTTTAAGTGCCATATCAACTAGGTATGCTGTAATATATGAATGTGACTGTTATTATCGTGTAATGCATTCTTTAAAACCACATATTGAGTTTAAGTTCAATCAAATTAGAGCACACTTATCATACATACACTTCTAATGAATTCAGAACAATTTCAAAACTCTTTACGTTTTAGTGAAGTTTTTATTTTATTTACCAGACATTCCCCAATACCCACAAATAATGCAACTATCAGTAATACCGTGTGGGAAAGGCAGGTATTATGTATCCTGTCATCCATGGTTGTGACCTGTGCAACATTTCCCTTTCCTAGCTCTGCATGTCCTGCAAAAGGGCCCGAGAATGAGTCAACACAGGAATAATGGGTTTTTATTACACAGTTTAATCAACACACAAAGCTCAACGAGCCTCTCAGGTAATTCAATATACAGAGGTTTTGTGCAAGAAGAGTGGGTTCTCCTCGCACCCAGAGCCCAAGCCAGTCCCATAGCCATTTAAGATGTTAGCCTCTAATTTAACAATAGCAAAAACAAAAAAAACAAAAAGAGAAACCAAATAAGAAAAGGAGAAAAAAAAGCAACCTAAAAGAGTTATGGGGCGGGGGAGGGGAGATAAAAAAAACACAGGTTAAACTAAGAAAAATAAATTGCTTAAATACCTGGTCCAGAACCTCCACTTTGTGAGTAAAGAAAAGTTGGCGGTAGTGGTGGGGGTGACATGGGGGTTACAATTGTGCGTGCATGTGTGTCTATGTGTGTGTACAAAGGGGTCAACTTAGTTGGGGCGGAAGGGAGGGAGGGAGTTAGGAGCAAGAGGTGTGGGGATAAATCCTTTCATAGAATCCAACAGAACACCAAATTAGGCCATTTTCCACAGCCTGCAATGATTTCTTTTAAGTATTCATAATATAAAATACAGAGTGCCCTTTGACTCGTGCCAAAACAAACCTCTTTCTTGAATTGACACCTCTACAGATGGGAATTATAAAAGGTGACAAGCCAAGAAAGGATGCAGAGTGTAAAAATCCTACTGTCCCCCCCACTCCCCTAAATAATTAGGGGGAAAAGAGGGGAAAAGGGTGCCCTCCAAGTTTTACAGAAAGGAATGCTTTTAAGGATTAACGTCTGGGGAAGAGGATACAGGTGAGTGGGAGAAATAAAGAGGAGGGGCAACCTGTGTGGTGACAACATGTAACGCAATACAGGAGTCAGGAGATGGGGCCAGAGGTCACAAGGGAGGGAGGAGGTGGAAAAGGAGAAGGGGGAGAGGGGTGTTACCATTGCAAGCAGACAATATGTACACTGGAGGGAGGGCAAGTGAGCTGAGAGGCGGGAGGGCAAGGGAGACAGAGTCAAACAGAGGGAGGAGAGAGAGAGAGGGAGTTTTACAGGTACTCTGGTGAAGGGGAGGCGTGGCTCAAAGAAAGCACTCCAACGGAAACCAACAAGATCTTGTTTTAAACTTTTCATTTGTTTGAATGGTTTTTTGTTTGTTTTCTCTTTACGTCTGAAGCTCCCCTAACCTTATGTCGTAGAGGTGGTTGGCCATGATTCTAACCCAACACTACATTGCATACTTTTGTGTCCATTCCCGAGCTATTCTGTTGTACCTGTGAACAAGCAGAGAGAGAGAGAGAGAGAGAGAGAGAGAGAGAGAGAAGGGATGTTAGTCGTTTAGCAACAATAGGATTTTGTTACATCTTTTTACAAATCAAAAAATCTTTTCTGCGACATTGTCAAATCCATTCTACGTTTTAGCCGCTATCCTTGCAGCAGCAGCAGCAGCAGAGATGCCAGCTGGCTGCTACTCTACAAGGGCGCAGAGTTCTGAAATATCTTGCAGCGATTTTCTTTCAGCAGGTTTGTTTTTTATTTCCCTCTCCTCGCTGCAGCAAACGGCCAGGAGTCAACGCTGCCGGCCAGTTGGTAACAGGGAGAATAGTTTAAGCACAGCTCAACCAAAACGGCCGTTAACCGTTATTGGTGATACTTTGTACCAGAGGAGAGCAAACGGGACAAAAAGGCAGAAGAGATACTGATGGATGGGATTTCCTCTTATTTCTGTTTATCATGCCCCGCCAGCTGAGAGGCGTCTTTAGAGACTGATGAGCAGCCTCATGATGTCGCTGAGGACACGGTCAAACAGGTTGTTATAACAAAACAGACTTTTTCAACCAAAAATAAACTTTCAAGTATATTATTTAGCGCTGCCCCCGAAGATCGATGAGTCTCGAAGCTCCCAATTCACATTTTTGCCTAGTGACTACATAACTGATGGAAACCGAGGACAGCACTATGACCAGGATGCGCGCTTTTTATTCCTCTGACTGCGTGGGAAAGTGACGTGTTCATATCGTCGGTGAACATGAGCATTAAAACAGAGTTTATCGTGGAGCAGCGGCTCTGCAGGTGAACCAGACTGTACTGGAACTGAGCGTTGAATGATGCGTTCTCTCATAACCGTAGGCAAATATCAGAAATAATGGAGAGTATTTATAAAAAACGAAAAATATGAACCACAGACATGACAAATTGAAGAGCTTTTTAGAGGATTATTTTATCCATGCATCACATTTTTGTATATTCCCATTTTAGACAAGCACGTTAATCCCATTTCACGCCGCCACGACTTGTTAGCAAGTTGTTTCGTCTGTATAAATAACACCCTGACGTGCATATTGAGCTGCAGCAACTGAGCGGCTGTGTTACTCCCAAAAAGCCAGATGGATTAATGACGTCACAAGCAAAGTCATTTCCTGGGAAGAAATGTTTCTTAGAAAAAAGAAAAAAAATTGAAATGGTAAAGCTCTGCAGACACTCTGCATTTGTATTAATCTTGCATACATACATTTTGTGTGAACGCCTGGTACACGTATTTAATCATTCTTCCTGAACGGCCACAACCACTGTACGAAGCCGATGACCGGCACCGCCCTAGTCTCTTCTGGCCATTGACAATTTCAATAAAGTTTATTCAAACAAGACGGCAGCATCCTCAATGTTGAGGATGAACGGCACGGACCTATGAACGCAAAGTAGGAAGAAAGCAAGAGAAATATGGAGCCCCAGACGGCTGGAAGATCTGAAGTTTCTGTTTGAAATATTCCTCCAGTAATAAGAACAGCCCAACACCGTTCATTGCAGATCTTTTGACTTGTGGGAAACCGGACCGTGGTTTTGCTGCAAGATGGCCGACCAAAGTTTCTGACCTGGCAGAAATAAATCCTCTCAGTGTCTGCCCGTCTTAAGAGACTTATTACTTTCGAACAGTAAGCGTCTGTTCATCTTTAAAGCCAGTTCCCATAATTTAACCTGGGAAAACGCATGCTTAAAACCTGCCATCCTTCTGTCTGTTGGCAGGAAAACAACAACTGGAAATCTTCAAAATCTTTGTCTTTCAAACTTGTTACATCGCTTGCTGCACACTATACCGGAACAATGGTTTGAAAATCAATAATCATTAGCGAGACGGAGCTTCTGTCCTCCAGTAACCTGACTTTGATCAGAACAGGCCTTAGCACATCTCCACCCGAGCCGGAGGAGAATTGACTTATTGCACATCAACAAATCCAAATACATGACAATGGTAACACAAACAGAGAACTTACTTTTCCCTGTCCGTCTTGTAGATGCGGGCGATCTCGGGTACTAAGGGGTCGTCCGGGTTTGGGTCACACAGCAGAGAGCAGATGGACAGGAGGACTGGAAGGGACCAGTTAACCAATCAGTACTCACAAATAAAAAAAACTAGAATTTTAACAATTTATGCCAAGTCAGGCAGAGTACGTGTCACAGCTATTGTTAATAATACATGCAACTGAGATTTAAAAGCTCTGTGCATGACACCATTTACAGCCAGTCCAGTAGTGAGCACCTGCATGGAAAGGTCTAAAGCTGACATTTACAGAGAGAGCACTCCAGTTTGATACAAGGACCTCTGCGGGAGAAAAGCTGTAAACGATCATTTGTGGGAAGCAGTTTCATATAAAAAAGGAAACCAACATGTTCCCTGGTTCCCTTATTCTTAACACACCGTTAATAAAAAAGACAATAGCATCTGTCATTTATCTGCAACAGCACGAGCAAAGGCCTGTTCAAACTACATAAATAAAAGAGCCTACCTTTGGAGATGGTGAGAGCCGGAGACCACTGTGACCGCAGAATGTCAAGACAAATGCTGCCGTTGCTGTTGATATTTGGGTGGTAGATTCTTGTGGTAAATGCAACCTGGAAACAAGCGGAGAGAGAATAAATGTAAGGGGGAGGGGGAGACCGGGGGCAGGTGAGAGCAACAACAGGAAACTTAATGATGTAAAGCCACGGCGTGTTTTAGCAGGCAAGAGGCACGCCGTGTCCTCGCTGTTGCTTTGTTAATGTACGCCTCGCTCACCTTTGGCGGTTTGAAGGGGTAGTCTGTGGGGAAGTGTATGGTCAAGAAGAAAACCCCGCTCTGGTAAGGACTGTCATTCTAAAGCAGGGCGAGAGAAGCCCATTCATCTCATTACTGACTGAAGTGCAGGAAGGGGAAAGTTAGTTTGAAAATCACAGAAACTCAAAGTCAAGAGTTCCGGTTCTGAGAGTAAAAATAATAAAAGAAAGAACATTCTTTCACCATCTGTGTGAATGTTAATGCAAAGTTAAAACCAAAGTAGTATCACTAAGACTGTGACTAAATCAGTAATATGCAAGAAGTGAGTACTTACAGGTCCCATTATTGTGGCTTGCCAGTGAAACACTGAAACAAAAAAAACAGACATTGTTTAGGAAACACCAAGAACACAACGCATGGCTGAGAAGTGTTTGTGTAAATAACGCCTCATCAAGTGAGCGTGTGTATTTCGGACAGTTGAGTAACCGGCTCTTACATAAAGAGGTATTTTTAAACCGTAAAGGGTACGGGGTCACATAATGGCAGGGGACTCACATTTAGATTCAGAAACGGCTCCTTATCTGTTTAACACCCAAATTGCTGCTTCAGAGGAAATTGTTATCCTGACATGAAGTATACTTTTTTTTTTTTTTTTTTTTTTTTTTTTTAAAAAGGTGCAGACATCACTAACAGGGACAACAAATGCAAACCATCAGAATCTGATTTGGTAGCATTTAAACCTGCTCAAGTCAAGCCTCCTGCTGAGGGTCTGAGAGCAGATGTCACGTTGACAACAAAGAAAAGTAAACCACAGTAAATATGTCACAAGAAGCACTTTCTTGTTCTTTATAGCGGAGCGGTTTATTTGATGTTGAATGGCAGGAAGTGACATGTTCAGAGCGACTCTGCTGTTGAAACATGTCAGTTGATGTCACTGGAATGAGCGCCTGCTAACTACACGGGCAATGTTAACACTTATAGCAACAAGTCATAATAATGGAGCATCATAGGTTTTGTAAAGTGCTCTTTCTGTAGCTAGTTACAGTTAGAGAATAGAATTAACCCTTAAAATGGGAGAAAATACATATTTCTTAATGCATGAAACAAACTTCAAAATCTATTCATTCCAGCAGTGTCACCACAGATGAAGAAGCGATCCCATCGTGTCTAACACAATACAAGACCGGGACGTCAAATTAAATATAATTATAATAAATAACAGATTGAGACAATGTTAATGAGAACTAGACTGCATGTCATGATGAAAAGGCATAGTTTTGATTCTGATATGTAATCATTGTGGCAACGCTGTGCAAGTGGTCATCTGTGTTACCTTCGCGCCGACTATGTTAAGAGCAGATTTCTTTCTTCAGACAGATTTAATAATCCAAACATGAACCCTTGGGAGTGACTTTGTCACTGATTATTAAATCCAACCGGCTGCTTTATTATATTCATTTTGTATTCAAATCAAATAATTTTGGTTTAACAAGTGGCGGTTCGCTCTGCGTGTGCATTGTATGACCCTGAGCCTCCGCTTCATGATGATAGGGAAGCGTGCCAGTGCCAGTGCGTGTGCGCGCGCGCATCAGGCCCGCCTCACGTGGCTCTGTATGAATGTGTGTGCAAGCGCACTCTGCTGAGAAGTCCTGCCGAGCAGAGAGTCGCAGTCAATTATTTTAGCACCGACGGCAAAACACATTACAAATTGCATTGAATGCACAAACGGAGGAATTCCTGAATTCCTTGCCACCAGTTTTTTCCGAAAGTAGTCCCAAATTCTGTTTCATTTTATTTAACATTTATCAATCCAGGATAATCCCATTTGAGATTTTAGATCTAATTTACAAGGGGGTTCTGCAAGAGGGTTGCAAAGAAAAAAAACGATGTGGAATTACCTGCAGAAATATATATAATCATGTTTGGCATAGCTTTATTTGATCAATTATACTATTTAAAACAAATACATAGGCTGGATAAAACATGGGATTGAAGACATGTCCCCCCTAAAATTAATTTTGCTTATTTTCGTTGAATAAGAGGATTTATGTTCCTTGTAAAACGATAAATTAAGCATTATTGTGTCATGTCTTGATAAACCTGACAGTGAAGGTGTCAAAAGTCTAATGATTCTTAACTATAAAAGTTCTGATCCGTCAGGAATAGATGTAGTTTTAAATATGAATGGCTATTTTCAGACGGAATGGGCTAAAACGCACAAGAAGCCTAATTGTCCGTGACAACATGTTAACCATCGAGTCAGCAAACTCATTCAAATATGCATAGTTAAGATCTATGTATATGGTGGAATAGTGGCATTAGAATGTGCCAGAGGCCACCGGATTTGGGCTTTAACTGTGAAAAATGTTCTCCCAACAAAATCAGAAGATTCACAAAAGGTGGTTGTATTCATTTCTGTATTATATGACAGCTGTTGACAGGAGCAGTTGAGACTAGTCAGATAAAGTTGCTTCCCATCATTGTCTACTTTTTACTGAACATATTATTATTTTTACAGTTTCAAAAGGAAATATCTACAGTGTGTATGAAATCATATGTACTGAAACTAACAGAAAAACATTGAGTTCATGAATGCCTAAGTGTTATTTTGGAGTCAATCTTTTTGGGATAAAAAAGTATATATATTGTACATTGATAATGAAGTCAAATCCCAGTCTGCATTTACTCCTACACTACAAAACAATGACATCATTGCTCGAGAATAATTCCCCTTATACTCGTCCTGAAAGCAAAACTGAAACAGGCATGTAGCAATAGAGTTGGAATGTAGCAATAGAGTTCACAAGAGGCAGTCCAGGTATTTCCTGCTTCCACTTGCTCAAAAAAGATATTTCCTTAAATTAGTTTAATGCTCAGAACTCTTCACATAAAAAGCCATTTATGTTTTGTTTTTCTTTCCTTCGCAAGCTACAAGACTGTGGCAAACAAAATATTGCTTACATTTTTTCAGATCCACACTAAACACATTAACCATAAAAGATCTGGAGACAATTCATATTCATAATAATCCACATATTCTGCAATAAATTAAAATAGTCTATACGGCATTCCTTTTGGTGTAATTTGTGAGTAGTAGTTGTTGGTTGAGCCCCACTCACACACACGGCTACCAAGTTAATATTGGTTAGATGATGAACTTACTGTCATCTCCTACTGGTCCTGCAGAACACTGGGCCGGTGGGTCCCGTGCCAAGTCGTTCAACTCCTGAGACAAAGAAATGACAAGTCACTCGATCGTGTCCTTGCACAGCATTTTCACAAACAATGACCTAAATTACAGAACTGGGAATGGAAACACACAAATATCACAAACACAGAAGTCTCAGACAAAAGGATGGTCAATAATCCAATTGTTTAAACTATCACCCAAGTGTGGGCCTTCTATTTAGTTGACTAAATCCATGTTTGTAAACACATCTGAAGGCCAGAGCCACTGCAATTGCAACACAGTCTCCCTGCGATTGTAACAACTCCCAAAACAAGTCCTACTGACACACCACTACAGTAGCACCGTGTGCTAGGAATACCGGCGTGGCCGCTGTTATATAACAGCATTTCTCCAGGTAGAGCAGGTACAGCGTGTGGCAGCCAACCTGAGACATGTCCACAGACACAATAGTGTAAACAAGAGTCTGCTCGTCGTGTGTAGCCCCGCGTAGCGTCACGGTCAGCGTTAGCTAGCTAGCTAGCTAGCCGGGGCGCTCGGGTTCGACAGCAGCACCGGGGGTGTAAAGTGGTAGTTTAGTTAGCTGGCTGGTTAGCCACATTGGGACATGGCCTCACGTTACTAGGGGGTGATTCACAACAACACATCGTTTAGCGAGTTAAATCTAACACACGACATAATCTCGATCTGCTGCTCGTCTGCTGTCAGCAACATGGCATCAAAGGCGAACAACGCGTGGGGCCTGTTTTCACCACAGCGACACTGCTAACACCACTAGGGTTTCCTGAATATCGCTGTGTCGAATACAAGCATAATGTCGAATACGAGCAAAAACACCACTATTTTCCACGACTGCTTGAGGTGTCTGACTACAGATAATATCATTAACAATGTCACGTTAATTACAAAAAACAGGGATACGGTATACGGAAGCGTAACGTTTGGTAACGTCCATCCCGATCTGTTGGATGTTACTGTTCTACTTACATCCAAGCATTAAACCACCAAAATGCAAGTTAACTGCAATAAAGTGAGTTAAATGACAAATCGGTTGGTAAAATAAGCGCGAGCGCCCTGTCGCTAGCAAGTGTCCTGTCGCTAGCGTCGCCGCTAGCCGCTAGCCGGACAACTTATCTGTCAAATCAAGGAGCGGGTCCAGCTTAAACGACTGTAATAATTCACATGAGCCACCTTGACGACAGTCTGGGCTGACCAAGGAGAAACCCGGCAGCATTAACGCGTACGAATGTAAACTACCGTCCCGTTTACTGCACAGATGCATCGTTAACGACTGGCGTCACTGTAACGTTATTAAGCTAGCTCGGGCAAAAGCTTATCGGAGCTAGCCAACCACCGGGACATAATGGCAGCCGGAGACAGCTCGCAGCTGATATCACGTCCACTAGAAACGGCATCGCTAAAACAGACAGCACGTCGATTGTGTACCCGTGTGACATAACCACGAGCAGCCATCACAGGGGCTACTTGTAGCGTACGGAGGGTAACGGTTCAGCTGGCCTGTTTGTAGTGGCATCAGACAGGCGGCGCGTTGCTGCTCTCACTGGCGTCACTCGCTATTTAGAGACCGTTAGCTGGTTGTTCAAACCAAGTTTGACTTATTTAGTCAAAATTGTAGTGTTATTCTCAATGTATTAAACCCAACAGACGAGCTTTAGATGGGCAACCTCGCAATTAAATCCCCGGCGAAACTGCGAAATCCTGGGCCTCGTCGTTCACTTCCTTACCTTGTGAATTCTTTTCAGAGCCATTGTTGTGCTAGCGCTTCTGTCAGGGGAAACGTGCGATTAAAATGGCGATTGATATCACTGTCCGTTGGTATAACTATAACTTGTTTAATCGCAGAGCTTCGTTACTGTACACGCAATGTACCAATCGTTACCAGAAGGAACCACCGATAAAATTTCGAGGCGAAACTGAAAGATAGAAGGGGTAGAACCGCGGTCCTTCCTCCTACTGCAGCGGCTACCAAATCACTGCGGCCTGCGCTCTGCCAGCAGCAACGACGACAACGCTTCCGAAACCAGCCCTTCACAATAAAAGCCCCGTCGCCTTGCGTCCAAGCTGACTAAAACATTTAGTGTACCCAAAACGTTACTAAATATATACAAATCATGATCTGATGGCTGTACGTTATTATCATACAATGCACATCCCTCCACACCTCATATTTAAATACACTTGCCACTTTACACTTTACTGTCACTTTCACATAATCACTTCATTCCGTGCACTTTATTTTAATTTTAACTTTAGTTTTTATATTATGTAGATACAATTGTAATTATTCAGTAGACCCAATTGTAAATATTCATGCTCCCTTTTTATTGCACTCTGTTTTATGTTTATCATTAGATGTGTATTGTTAAATGTTAAATGTTGTGCACCTCCCGCCAGGACAAATTCCTTGTATGTGTAAACATACTTTGCAATAAATGGTTCTGATTCTGATTAATCTGCATTGTTTAAAATAAACAAAATGTCAGGGCCAGTCATAGTGTAAAAGTCATCTTTCTCTATACTATGTGCACCCAAAGAAGAATGTACAGTCAATAGGCTACTTTGTCAGCTGCTTATGTGTTGTCTCTTATAAGAAAAGTCCATATTATTGGGCTACAATTATCCATTATTTTCTATATTGATTAATTTGTAGTGTATTGTCTCAATTCATTTGTTTATAAATTATCGGAACTGGTGAAAAATACACAATATTTTGCATTGTTTTGTGAACCCAAAGTGATGTCTTCCTCCTGAGTGTGCCCAACCAAGAATCCAAAACCCAGACATACTCGATTTTTAAATATGTAAAACAGAGGAAAACTGCAGATAATGACACCATAAAAAAAAGAATGAATTACATTAAGAGTTACTGAATAATTTGAAGTTGACCAATTGTTTCACCTCTACATATTACAATATTTGTATTAATTTGTTCAGAGACCAATATATTCTGTGTTATTTATTTAATGTGTATGACGAAAATACGAAATGACTGTATTGAAACTTAAAACAATAAATAAAAAAACGTCACCCTTTTATGCTGTAAACCAGCCGGAGAAACCGGAAGTCGCAGTTGGAGCGCATCTCTCACTGCGCTACTGCTCCAAAGCCTTCCGCCGACACGAGCACGTAAAGGGATCACAGTTGCAGTGCAGGCTGGAGACGTAGTGCTGCAACTGGCACCATTGTGGCTCCGTGCATGCGAATGCTAGGCTGTGTTCACATGGCCCGGACGGACCCAAAATGTCTACCTAGCACGCATTTTGCATGAGGTAAACTCCGGCGAACCTCTGCTAAGGCACTTTCCCTCCACAGTAACAGCCTTTACATATCTACAGACAGTGGCATGTTACACATTTTACCGTTATTTGGCCGTACTAACCGATACACACGTTTAGGGGTAGTGTCATACAACAGATTAATTACACCCGGGGTTTGCTCAGCGCGGAGTGATACGGTCAGCAAAACGTGTGATCGCGAGATCTTCGGCACAAGGCACATTTCAGGCTTCTTCTTTTTGTGTGCAGGATTCAAGCTGGAGCAACTGTTACTATAGATTACACGTTTTATTTAGAGAGCACACCTGTACGTTTAGAATATGTTGAAAAGCATTTTCTTAACTCTTATAGCGTATAGGGTGTTATGACCGTGTAGCAAAAGAGACTCTGCTTTTCTAATTGGCATATTTCGAGCAAGATTGTGTTTCAGGTAACTTTAAAGGTGTACGTCAACACCTTGGGCGGGGTCATAATAACTGGGAACTGCCGCATCTACCCCCAACCTCGACCTCTAATAATCTCCGCACATCTCCCAGAGGGTGAAGACACAAAGTGTGCACTTGTTTGCATTTCCATAACTGTAATACTCAAAGGTAGTAGCTTAAAACACCCCTGCGTGGTCACCTGCAGCTCTCCCTGGCACGTGCCCCAACCGCAGTCTCTTAAACATTACACAGTTTCCATATTTGGAATACATAGAAACACAGATTACACGAATATTCATACACATTGGAACGTTAACTCATGATAATTCTTTTCCATTACACTGTTAGTTTACGCTTGTCAAATGCTAACGTCATGTTAACACCACAGCCCACATAACAGGAAATACAGCACATTTCATTGTGAATGTATTCAAAGAACACATTTACATTTGAAATGCAACAGACAATCATGTCCCTATATTTTCAAGCAAATGATTGATCCACTTAAAATAAAAAGACAAGTATACCATCCTTCATGAATAGAAGTATTACTTTAGATCATCACCATCTATAATGTTTAATTAGTTCTCTGGAGCACTGTTGGCTGCAGAAACTCCACACAAAGGGATCAATTTACTCATTTCAGAGCATATTCTGCAGTTTTTTTAGGCTTGCAGTGAGGCATTTGTCACTGCCTATTAAACTACAATAGGCATATTGTACATGTGAATGTTTTCATCCTCTTCATAATTGTTCTTCTGCTCTTATGTAATTGGTGGACAGCCGTCAGATGAAGCAAAAGAAGCTAAAGCTGTGTGAAAAGGCAGAAGGCTGCAGCATGCCAATTAAATAAATAACAGATTTTAGAAAGTTTGCAGCGTGGGAAACCGTCACATGTTATGTTCTAGACTCTATTTACACATTATTAGTAGCATTACCACACTATTCTAGTAATGGTAGTAGTATGAGTATCAATAGGAGACATCTAATATATATGTATAGAGAGAGAGAGAGAGAGAGAGAGAGAGAGAGAGAGAGAGAGAGAGAGAGAGAGAGGTAGAGGGAGAGAGAGAGGTCCCATTAGAGGACGTCAGGCCCTCGTGTCACCCTCATGGAGTCTGTTTCTGACAGTTTGGTTAGAAACATGCACACGAGTAGCCTGCTGGAGGTCATGTTGTAGGGCTCGGGCTCCTCCTATTCCTCCTCTTACAAAGGAGCAGGTACCGGCCCTGCTGCTGGGTTGTTGCCCTGCCAAGAGCCCTGTCCAGCTCTCCTTGTGTAGTGGCCCGTCTCCTGGTATGTCCTCCACACAAAAACACAATGCTAGTTCATGTTCTTAATCACACGTGTGCTGTTCCTGCTGTGCCATGTCAGACTGAATATCTGCTGTTAAAAACTTGTATTACAGACCGCAGAGACGCAATGGCTGAACCCAAAATGAGGCCCTTGCGGTTCACGGTTGGCGTCCGCACTGTTCTTTTTGACACTGTAAAAATGATCAAATCTTACAGAGCTCAAAGGGCAGCTTGAGTCCATACAGGTGCAGCTGATGCTCACAATGCTCACAAACCAAACGGACACACTGGCCGGACATCTATAGGCTACTCTGAAACAGACAAAAGCAGTGGGTCATGCAGCTGTGCAGATGTGAGCTATAATTTGCTCCTCCAGACTAATGCTGGTTGATCCACTCTGACCATGTAAAGCTGAGCCTGACACACTGACTCAGAAGTGCAGCCTTGCTGACTGCTGTACAGACGCCCTCTGATGTATAACAACATGGCCGGTTGTTTGGGGCCACCTTCTGGCCAGGCTTCACATTTTTTGCCTCAACGCTTCTCCAACCAAAAGTTGTGTTTTCTGGTGTGCTGAGCGTAACTGTTAACAATATTATATCACACTCGGGTGTCCAATAGCCGGAGAATACATTTGATCAGCTCCTCCATCACCTTTATTTCGTTTATTTAACTTGAATCTTGTAAATTAAAAAATAAATAAAACACTATCCTATAGGCCCACGTGATCTTCTGTCAGATAGCCTGTAGCTACAGTTCCACGGGCACACGTACGCACAAACACACTCCACAGACCTGTTGTTCAAGGGGTGAGGGGAAGCCCTGTAATGAATACCTCCACAGGATGGCGGTATAGTCTGAGTGCGCCTCCTATAAATGGGTGTGCGTGAATCTGCGTGGGAGTTCCTTCTTTCGCCATTCCGAGGTGTTACCAGCCTCACGGTACCTGGAGAGGTAGAGCCTCTCCTCTCTCTTCGACCTCTAACCGTCCAGAGTCCGCCCACACCTTTCTATTCCACCACACACACACACACACACACACACACACACACACACACACACACACACACACACACACACACACACACACACACACACACACACACACCTTAAATAACACAATTCGGGGACCCAAGCATGCCACAACGGCAGCGGGTCTTCCAGCTGGCTGCTGCAGCAGCCAGCTGGAATACCCGACACCATAGTTCTGGCCCTTGACAGAAGAGTGTGAGAGAGAGACAGAGACCCCCACCCCCTCCCAAAACCCCCCATCGTCTCCGGTCCCGTCCCAGGACGCCAGGATGTCCGACTGCAACGCAAGTCCCGCCGACCGGGTGATCAAATGTCCGCATGCAGGATCCTGCACGGCCAGTGAGAGCTCCATCTGTGCCAAGAACCCTTACTCATCTTTTGGTTTTTATGTTTGCATCTCTGACGTTGCACCGGTGTCTCTTATTGTTTGGTTTTGAGTCCATCCATTTGTTTTACTGTGAATATTATTATAGCACCATAATACAATATAAAATAAGCCAATTTGGCTGTTGAGTCACCATGCATGGTGCCTCTGAAGCTGATCGGGGAAGGGAGGGGGTGATGGACGGGATGAGGTATCCAGTGCAATACGCCAGGATCAGGGTCTTCCCTTATTCCATTAGAATTCACCCTCACCGAGGCATTGCCCCATTTCCTATCGGGGAGGAGGGGATGTCTCTCCCTCTATATAGGTTAGCCAAAGCCATTATGTGCGACACCCTCCGTGCTGCTGCATGAGCTCCGTTTACGCGCTCCTCTCCTAGCGGTGGTTTCGTGTTACTGAATAATACCCTACAGAGACACAGCCGAGAGAGCGATAGAGGGAGGAAAGAGCAGGGAGGGAGAGAGGGAGATGAGCATCTTGTTCCAATGAAACATCAAGCAGTGTGACGATGACAGCGAAAGGCAGACATAAAGGTAAATAAACGTTACGCATAAACTGCGATCTTTGGTGTTGTGGTGCTGCTGTGGATGGGGGACAGTGTCACGGGACGATGATGCATGGAAGCAGCGACGTAAGGGAGGGCAAGATGCTATGGGGGACTTGTCACTCGGGGACTCAATGATTTTTAGTTTTTGTTTAGCTTTCTGTCTTTGTGTTAATTTACTATCTCTAGCTGCTCGTCGTAGTGGCGCCCCGGTGTTGGATTTACGAGCCACCTTTAGAGGGAGGGATGGAGGGAGGGGGTTGGTTTATCTTTTTTACCCAATTTGAGTCAGGTAATCGATTTGTTGAAATGGCAGGTAGCCTGACAACTTTGCCAGGCCCATGAGTTTGGTTTTGACTGTAGGCCCATTAGATGGAAACAGCCTGGTGTTCGCTGATGTGCCATTTAAAAAAATACAGAAAAAACCACGAGTGCACATGACGGATTTACCAGTGGTTTGGAGTCGACGTGTTCTCATTAAGGCCTGAATGTCAGCGGGTAATTGTGCTTCACCCCCGCGCATCGCTCCTCCACGGCCGTCTCCTAAGGGTCTCCCTGGCTTCCCCCTCTCGTCTCCCCGAGAGACAACATTGTTTTTTTGGGGGGGATTCTGCGCAGCGCATCCGAGCCCTTTTGCCCGACGATGATTATGCAGATGTTATTGGTGTTATTGCATCAGTGAATTATGGAATATTTAATGTGTTTATGAAAGTGTCTGTTTCTCCTTTTACGCGTGGGCAGCTATATATATATATATATATATATATATATATATATATATATATATATATATATATATATATATATATATATATATATATATACACACACACACAGTATACGTGTATACATATAAGGGAGGAGAGGAGGGGCTCCGCTCGGGTGGTGATCCGCGGAGCTTGCACAGATTGTCGTGCTTATCGGGTCACACAACGATGCTGGCATGGCTTCTTCCACGCACGCAGACTGTCACATGCGACGATGCCTGGCTGGCTGGCTCCCCTTAATAAACTCGTAAAGGTCTTTCTACCGGAAGAAGCGGAGCTGACAGTTGGATGCGTCGCTCGGGCATGCCCCGGTATTCCGTGCGTGGGTCGCGCTGGAGGGGGGTGGGGGGCTCTTGCAGCTCTTGCACGTAGGACTTCAGGACTGCATGTGCAAATGCATTCAGAGAGGTTGTGGTGTGTGTGTGTGTGTGGAACAAGGCTACATGGATGCTGTTGTACAGGGGCGGTGCTGCCAAATCTGGATTCCCTTAAAAAAAACACACACAAAAAACAGAGTGCAACCAAATGAACACTGATCCCCTAACCATTCATCAGTTATCTGCCTTTACCCCTCAAATCCCCTTCACATGTGTACTTTTACATCTTAATTTCTGTTTGCATGTGTGTTGTAATGCAGCTGGGCCACCGGAGCTCAGCTGCCTCAACATTGGAGCAAACTAAACGGCCTATGTGCTCATGCATCATCCATCCATCACACATACACGCGCACACACACACACACACATACACACACACACACACACACACACACACACACACACACACACACACACACACACACACACACACACACACACACACACACACACACACACACACACACACACAAATGCACCTTCCATAGCAAACGTTCAGCACACAGTTCAGCACACAGCCATTCATCAGTCAGGTGAGGATGATTGAGTGTGTGTGGAGCTGGAGGGAGATGAGGCAACATCAGTCAAAGAGACGTCACTCCTGGCGGATGGACTGTGGCCCGGTAGTTCCCCACGTTATGGATTTTAGTGGTATTCAGCGGGGACGAGTGCACGGCCGACGGAGCCAAAAGGACAACGCATACCGAGAGGAATGGACGGAGAGGCAGAGAGTGTGTGGGCGAGGTGAGGTAGAGAGGGAAGGAGAGAATGTGACAAGGCCACGGAGGAGGTGAAGGAGCTGGAGCGAGAAAGAGAGAAGCAGAGGGAACGGAGGAAGAGACAGGGAGAGAAAGAGAGAGAGAGAGAGAGAGAGAGAGAGAGAGAGAGAAGGGTAGCAGTGTTTCACACTGCTGTGTGGCAGGACAGCCTCCTCTGACTTAATGGACTTCTCACACCCGTCTTGATTCACTTACCATGCGAACCCGTCTGTGTGTGTGTGAAAAACAAGCAGCGACGGAGGCCAAATGTGAGAATGTGACTCTTGCATAGAAGTTTAGTGAAATAACTTTAAAGTAGTCTCGGGCAGGCTTGAGTAGAACAGTATTTTTATGAGATTTTGTAGAATACAATAAATTCTGTTTCTGCAATCTCATGCCAGGCCCATAAAAGTATCTACAAATAGGGCAACAAGGAACTCCATTTATCATCGAAAAGAGACATCATGCTCCTAAAGGGCAAACCTGTACCCATGAGTCATCAGCAAGGAGTCTTGAGTGAGCAAAACATGGTCTTGATGTTGCTAATAGGCCAGCGCTGGTATCGGTGACGCAGCGATTATGAACACATAAAATGCAAGCATGAGCTCGGCAGGTTCTCCCTGTCCCTGAGATCCAGAGTCCTGACAGTGTGGAACGCTAATGCTTGACTCCTAAACATGGAAACACAAACAGAATGCGTCTCACAGATAATAAAACAAAGTACCGGTGTCACAACTTCTGCCTCAGACCTTTATTTATGGCAGAAGCCCAGGTGTAATTAACATCAACGATGGCTGCATCCCATATATATCTGCCGGTTTCAGGCGTTCTGGTGATGCGGCATGCCGGCTCACGGTCATGGCTTATACACTCACAGAGGTCAGAGCGGACTCGCTGTGGAAAAAGGTATATTGGCAGTGATGTCTCTCGGCATGGTGCGACCAGTCAAGCCACGAGAAGCTCTATCAAATAAAAGCACCGAGCATTTTTGAGATTTCCCTTTGGGTTTGGGTAACTAATGATGGACATCTGTTTTAATATTGTTGTTTTAGATCATAGATCAATGATTAACCAAAAAAATCCCACTGTGACACATCAGATACAGCAGCGCATCAGAAGGTGGACAAATCAGTTGCAACATAGATATGAAGTGTGCTTCATAAGACAAAATATATTTCAGTCCATTGCAATCCAATTGACCCCACTCATGGTGGATAATGTGATGAGTCAAACACAGGTGTGACTGATAACATTTATCATGGCTGTGTGGCATTTATCCGCCGCAGTGTGGAGCAGCCCGGGTGAAGTGCAGGCTGGCTCACTGACACGGCCTCCTGCTTCCCCTAAATGGAATAGGCCATTCGTGTTATTAGTCAGCTACACCTTTACTGCTTTGACAATTCAAACTGTGCAGTGTTAGAGAGACCTAGGCAATCTAAAAGATGGCAATAGAGTTGATTCAACACCTTTCTGACTGAACATTATGAGCAAAAATGTTATGCATCTGATTTCACGGGTGCAGCTCATAAAACTGCAAACTCAGTGCATGATGAGTGTAATGATACTTAAATTACCGCAGAGTCTTGAGTTTATAACAGCGCCGTGTAAACAAAGCATAACTGTATGGAAATGAACATTTTAGCGATCCTAAATTGAGATGGTGTTGATTACATCTGTTTCTATTGAAGGTGAGGGAGACCCAATCCACACAAGTAGGCTATCTGCTGCTTATCTTCATCCCTGAGAGCTGCAATATACGGGATTCAGAGCATTAATATAGCAGCAAACTATTTCTTGACAGTTACAGTACAGCTGATGACGCCGTGGAGGCGTAGTGCCCACCCTCCTGTTCCCCCTCAAGTACACACATTTAGCTCTGTGAGCACTTTTGCCGTTGTTTGCGCTGTTAGGACCGTGAGCCGCCAGCTCAGCAGTCGCCATGTTGAGAGCCATTAAGGAAAGGCAATTGAAACGCTCCCGATCTCACATCGATCACCTTGAAACAGCTCAGGAGAGTTTATATCTAACTAACCATCCAACCTCAGAGTTGTCACTTTTAGGATATTATTGGTCGTATGATTACTTAGCATCTAGTGTGCTAGCTTAATGCAGCACAGAGCTACAACATTTTGCTGCACAATGCCTTGTCATACATTGGGTAGTGTGATATAACTGCCTGATAACACAAGAGTTTGATCACTTTTAAATGCAGATATTTATTGTGTACAAATTGTGACTTGTTAAACATATCAATCAATGTGTGAAGAGTGTTAACCGAAGCCGAGTGCAGGCATATCCAATATGCACTCATGCATGCGTGCACTCATGCATTCACACACACACACACACACACACACACACACACACACACACACACACACACACACACACACACACACACACACACATACACATTACCTCTGGCAAGGCTTGGGGCACACTGGGCATATTTCCTTTTAGTGTAACATGCTGTCTCTTTCCCTCATAGTTCCCCCAGAGTCGTGTGTGTGTGTGTGTGTGTGTGTGTGTGTGTGTGTGTGTGTGTGTGTGTGTGTGTGTGTGTGTGTGTGTGTGTGTGTGTGTGTGTCAGTTGGATTTTTGATGTTATCCTTGTGAGCCAAGGGTCCCACCTTGACAGGTCTCTGTGTGTCCTGTGGGGAGGGTGGCAGGGTGGCAGGGCAAGGGCTATTTATAGAGAAGGCACTCCAGAGAGAGGGAGAGAGAGAAAGAGAAAGAGAGAGAGAGAGAGAGAGAGAGAGAGAGAGGGAGAGAGAGAGAGAGAGAGAGAGAGAGAGAGAGAGAGAGAGAGAAAGGGATTGTCTAATGAGGACAGGCTGTTAGGGGGTGAGTCGTTGTTTCTGTGTGTGCGTGTGTGTTTGTGTGTTTGTGTGCGTGCGTGCGTGCGTGCGTTTGTGTGTGTGTGTGTGTGTGTGTACACAGATGGTCCTTCATGTGTGTAGTGTGCATTAATTGAACAACTTCAAACACATCTTTAGTTGCCCCTTCCCCTACCACCTTCAAAGACCCCTGAATCTATGTTAGCGGATCTGGGTCAAAGATGGTAGATAAACACACACACACACACACACACACACACACACACACACACACACAACATGCATGCCAACGGTCTTGTGTCTTTGCTATCTCATACACCCCAATCTTTGCTCGCCCTCTCTCTTCTTCTCATTCGCCGCACTCGTTCTTTCATTCCTCCTTCATTTATTCATGCAGAGACAGATCTGGGGAGTGTGTGTGTGTGTGTGTGTGTGTGTGTGTGTGTGTGTGTGTGTGTGTGTGTGTGTGTGTGTGTGTGTGTGTGTGTGTGTGTGTGTGTGTGTGATCACTTTAGATGAGGTCCTGCAGAGGGCAACACATCTAACATACAAACACATACCGGCATGTAATTAGTTCTGGTCGATGCCGCTGGATAAACACTCGACTAGATCTGATAGTCTGATCAGACACAGTATTGCACTGTAATGAAGTGATTCATAGCTTGAATAGAGCACATGTAGGCTGCTTATACTGTACATGCTTCTGTAATTACTTTGTATGTACCATTTAAGTTGAGCAGCACCAATGATGATTTCCTTTTCAATGATCTGACAATCAGTTGATTGAGGAGAACATGTTTTCGTTCTACCTATTTGGTCCCATTTGGCAACATTTGGAGGACAGACACAAAGGAGGACAGATGGATCACGGGTGACTCCTACAGTCATTTCTGCAATCTGTCTGCTCTCGCTCGCTGTCACTTCCTCCATCCTGCACTCTCATTGTGAACGGTGTTCCTCTGTGATGAAATCTGATGGAATATCCCCATAATTAACTTTAGCCATTAGGGAAGATGCTCACAATTACAAGATGATTCTGATCAGATTCTGCTCCAGTTAGGCTATTAGGCCAGCCCAAACAAATTTAGCAGATTTGGTTGAAAGCTATGTCATAGATTTTCTCCCAGGCTCCCCCTCACTGCGCTGTGATGTGGAGATTTTTGGCTGAGCTTGCACCTTTGGCGCGTAATAAATTCCACACCAGGGAGCTTAGCTTTGTAGAGTGGGCCAGAAGACAAAAACAGTACATTAGGAAGAGGCTAAAAATGCGTTCACCTCTTTGCTCGTCTTACACCCCCTGGTTCTGCTCCCCGCACACGCATGCCATGCGGTCGTGTAAGTGGCTGCTTGTTGTACGAAGGGTAGTTCTGTTTTCACTTGTCTGCACTTCAGAGAGTTCAGCGTGTTCATCATCTGAACTCAGACAAGACACAGCTCAGGCTGTACTGTCAGAGCGAAAAGTTCCCTCACAAGGTTGGAACAAATCAAAAAATGTGAGAGCAACATCATAAGAAGTGTGGCCTTTATCGTCTGAGCTTACTGTACATCAAGCTGACATGATCTTTACACTGCTGGTATCTGATTAGAAATGATTGCATCCCTTGTTATCCTGTATTTATTTTTATTTCATACATTTATTTATAAGATTGATAACACAATCAACATTTCTGTGTACAGTATGTGTCATTGTAAGCCAGCTGGCTAATTTTAAACGTCAGTGAGGGTTGAAGGGTACAGGTGACCCCGGCCCTATGCAAAGGTTTATGGTTGACCCTTAAATAGGATAAAGTACAACATTGTATTAACATAATGATGTCACTGTCAATGCATTTACGTGATAAATAAACGTATTGTTCGCATTAAAACACAAAAATCCATTTGTCCGACATCCTGTTATCCCAAAAACAAATGGCCATCTAAATATCTAACTCTAAAATTGCAGCTTCCAGATCTCTGCCAGGTGTGTTTGCAACGACCACTTGAATGAATAAAACTGGCTAACCCCCCTGTCTGGGATGTAAGATGTAATAAAACACACTTCATTCAAACGAGAAAACAAGCACATATTAATTCAGGGAATCGGCTCGTAGTTGTCAAATAAGAAATTTCATACATTCTTGCCAAAACTAAGATTAAACTCATCAAGCTGTCTGCCTTCTTTGCAGTGGCTGAGTTTCAGAGAGATGCTCCGCATTGTGTGTACTGCTAGGTCCGTTAGCCGTTAGCTGTTAGCCAAACACACTGTCCAAAAACATTAAATTGAACAAACTGTTAACTATTGTCCTTGTTTTAAATAGTTGGAAAATGTGGATTTACTGTTTGCGCCAGGCCATGTAATTCCCATACTACTTCTCTGCTACGCTCCATCAGCTGATATATGTTTTCATGGTGTTTTGTGTTAGCATAGTAGCTACCTTGAAATCTGCCCTCTGGTCCTCCCAACAGGTGGGTCTGAATGTGAATAATTTAGCTTGTGAACCACTTCTCATCTTGACACAGAATTTTAAACTACAACCGTCTCTGTTTCTGAATGTGGTGTCATGGGCTAAATGTATTGGACTCGCTCTTAAACAAAGTGTGTAGCCAACAGGAGGACACTTACATGTTTCAAAGTAGAGAAGTCTGCTTTAGCTTGCAGAATTTGGTCAAATGCTGCTTGTGTTTCAGAGCTTGCTTGAGTGTGTGCACCAAGCTAGCAGGATTAGTCCTATTAGTGATGACTGGGTTTGACGTTTAGTTTTCTAACATCAGTCTAACATGAGATTTTGTGTAGCCATGATAAAGGTTATTTTTAAAATCATCAGAATGAGCTCAAAGAAAAAGCATCTCTGTGTCGCATTATAATATCAGAGACCAGCAGATTACCATAAAGCAGTTGGTGTGAACTGATTCAGATGTTTTCAGTCTGTGTGTATGATGTGGCTTTCTCAACAACAGCTGCAGAGACAACAGTCAATCCCAGCTGCTTGTTTTCTCGTTGCATGGCCTGGGTTATCGCTCGTGCATTCAGAAACGGCCCAGGCTGATAATACTCTGCTCTCACTCAATGACTATAAGTGGGCGGGCTACAACCGACCACTTGAAACTACTCAACGTTTTGAATTTGATTCAGCAGAAATCCAAGAACGAAATGTGTCAGCTTGAAATGACACGTAATGATCCTTTGTTAGGAACGAAAACATGACGTCTTTTTAAGGTGAGGAAGCTGTGATGCTTTGTGGACGTGAGCCAAGCACGTCACGCCACGTTCAATTTAGTCACTGAAAGTTTACTAGACATCCTTTATGATAAAAATGTTGAGAATGAAAACTTGTTGATATCTCTATTTGACTGAACTGAATGTGTATTTAACTCAATTGCAAGCCCTTCAGGGTTTAAAACCTTTTTGATTTGCTTCCAGCTCAAGCTTTGTTTTGCATAAAAATACCAAAGACTTCAAATGTCCTTATGGGTGAAAACCTTTACAACATTTTCAAAGGGTTATAGAGAGAAACCAACAGAACACTAAAGCTCAATTAACATAGCGGGAAAACAGAGGACAATGTCTCTTTGGAATCACGGACTGTTATCAACGCTAGCAGCAATGGTATACATTCATGGTGCCCAGAGGATGAATCCTAATTACTTCTGTGATCCTCTTGTGCAACCTTCAGTTCAAAATTAGATGCATGTCCAAACATTTGCTAAACTAATGACACTCCCATCAGCCGCACCTGTACTTTGTGTTTAATGCTAATTTGCAAATGCTACCATGCTAAGATGCTAAACTAAGATGGTAAAAATGATTCCTGCTAAACATGAGATCGTGAGCATAAAGGCCTAGATATAATCCGGACCAGAGCATTACGGGTACACGGTCTACACAAATGTGAACCAGGCCTATATATCAGGCGGCCCACAAACTGGCTGACATGTGATGCTCAGTTGTACTACTGCTGAATGCATATAGTGTGTAGATCATAAATGTGGCCGCTGTATTAAATGTAAATACGTTTCTTATGTGCCGATGTTGAGCTCCAGACCTACACATTTTTTTTGCCAACAAAATTGCTTTGAGGAAGAAGAAGGAGCTGGAACAACATTCATAATGTTCAGATCTAAACCCCAGGCCGTCTTCGGCCTTTCAATGTGTGCCTGGACCTCTTAAATTGGTCTGAAATCCAGTAGTGAATTGTGCACTCATCAAATCAGTTGTCAGGTGCAGAAGACCTTCTTGCTTTGACTCTCCTCTTTCCCCTTCCCTAACTGCCAAGTATAGTTTCCCCAAGTATAGTCCCTTCCCCAAGCTCTGTCTCATACCTGCCCTACTTTCACACTGCTCACACAATTTACGAGTTTCACACTCCTTCCCTCTCCCTTCTCCGCTGTCCCTCCTCTCTTTCTCCTTCTCTCACACACTCTCACACACACACACACGCACACACAGACCAGGGGCCAGAATAACCATACATACCGTACACACATTGAGTTCATGCACGTGTGCAAGCTTCAAAAGAATACTGTACCCTTTTCTTGTTCCACTATGATGCATCTTTTTGTGACTTGCACCCGCCTCACTATAGCTGGTAGCCCAGTACAGTACCGTGTGGTGCCGTCACCTATACAAGGCAGTGCATAATATTACATTGCAGGACAATAAGAGAATTAGCCACTGACTGAGCCCCGTTTCTTTTTATAAATAAATATAAAGTCATGAGTAATTGTTTTTCTGTCTTATGTTCTCTGACAGCTTGGCACGCACAAACCTTTTTATCATAACAATCATTCCGAGACTGGTTTTAACACGTAGATCCGCTGTTCTCAATCGATGGGAAGCAGACTCTTCAGCTTGGCAGCTCGCGGTGTCCTGGGATGTCTCAGGGTGCTCTTGTGTGTTGTGTTTAGTGTTCTTATAAATGTCGTATAAATGCCTTGGGGAGCCGTATGGGGCTGACCTATACCCTAAGGTAAATTGACCTGTACTTACACTCAAAGCTTTGACACTACTAGTGTCAAAGCTTTGACACTACATTCACACACTGATGGGAGGGGCTAAGGTGCCACCTGCCCATCAGGAGTAGCTAACATTCATACACACATTCATACACCGTAGGCACAGCTACGGGTGCAATTTGGGGTTAAGTGTCTTGCCCAAGGACATATCGGCATGGGCTACCAGAGCCGAGGATCGAACCACCGGTCCTCTGATTGAAAGGACGACCCTGCTCATCACTATGCCACAGTCGCCCAGGTGCCATTAGATACTTTAGGGTACCCCGAGCTGCGTTTTGGTTAAGGTGTCCTGGGATGTTCTGCCGTGTCTGCATGCTCAAGTAGACATCCAAATAACTAGATGGTACTTAAGTCCTAAAATAACTCCTAACCAGAGTAACTATGACTGTATGGTTTGTCAAAAGCAATTTTCATCACCAGCCATATTTAAAATTAGGAGTAAAATCCTCTTAATTACTCATAAAGTGTTGATTTAGGTTGATTGCAACTGATTTATCCCGCTCATCTTGCATACTGCCCAAATGTTGCTGATGTTTCACTGGTGATTACATAAAACCGTACAGGGTGGTTTCATGTGTGGAGCTGCTTTTACTGTAAAATAAATAAATAAATAAGTATCAGTATTAAAATGTAATGATGGGCATCAGTGGAGAAAGCTCAGTGAAGAGGCCTTAAAGTGACAGGAAGAGAGGGAAGCGGCAGTAAGAGGAGTGAAAAATGTAAAGAAAAAAAGAGAAGGGGCAAGAGGAGAGAGTGCAAAACAGAGACCAAGTGACAGAGAGTGAAAGTGTGTGTGTGTGTGTGTGTGTGTGTGTGTGTGTGTGTGTGTGTGTGTGTGTGTCGAGAGAGAGAGAGAGAGAGTGAGAGAGAGAGAGAGAGCCAGGCCTAGTTTTGAGTTTATGATCTAGGCCATTATCTGTGTTAGCACTGGTGGGGCTCCAACAGGCTCTGTGGATCCTGCATAACAATACCTTTTATGAGCTTGTATGTGCCTGTGTACCACTGTAGACACACACCCACACACACACACACACACACACACACTGTATGCGATCATGCGTGCTAACGCCATTGTGCCATACATGATGTACGCTCTGCCTCTGCCTTTTGTTTCTTGCCACTGAGTTTGGGCCTGCTCGTTAGGACCGCTCGTGTGTGTGTGTGTGTGTGTGTGTGTGTGTGTGTGTGTGTGTGTGTGTGTGTGTGTGTGTGTGTGTGTATGAGTGTGTGTGCCTGTGTGCGTTTTGCCGATCGTGTCTTCGTATGTGTGTATGTGACTCCTCACGTGCAGCTGTGCGCTCCTGCTGTATCACCCCCGTCGTCAGTCAACCCCCCTCTCCAGCAGCGCCCTGGGGGCCTTCATTATGTAAGAAAGACATTACTGCAGAACAGCGCCTGATAACTCTGGCAGCCCCTGCTTCAGTACAACGCGCTTAGGCCTCCATAACACACACACACACACACACACACACACACACACACACACACACACACACACACACACACACACACACACACACACACACACGCACACAGTCAAAGGCTCCAGCGGAGGTGTGATCAGGATAATGGTGAGGATCAAGGGCCTCTGATGTTTGTGGGGAAAGCTTGATAAAAAATACAGGAAATATCAATAAATCATGTTCTGCATTATAATAAACATTCTTATATTTTCGTCTGTGTCATCTCCTCTCATTGAACCCCATCCATATATTCATACACGCATTGAAACTCTCCTCCGCCTTCTTAATCTCAAACAATTCCTCCCATATTTTATGCATCTTCCTTCCTGCATCATTGATCCCCTTCTGTCTCCATCTCTCTACACACCGTTTTCTTCTCACTTCCACCTCCTCTTCATCACTCCTCAACCCTCCTCTTCATCACTCCCCAACCCCCCTCTCCAGCGGTCCCCTTCCCCCTGGCCCACCGGCTCTCCATGAAGGAGGTGTTTGATGCCGAGGGCCGGCCGCGGGTGGACCTGCTCAAAGCTCACCTCACCAAGGAGGGCCGCCTGGAGGAGGCCGTGGCCCTGCGCATCATCGATGAGGGCGCCGCCATCCTGCGCCAGGAGCGCACGATGTTGGACATAGAGGCGCCAGTCACGGGTATGTCGTCATAGTGAGGAAGAGTGGAGGAATGCGAAAGAGTAGTCTGTAATTCGGCCACAGAGCGGTTCATAAAATATAGTAGGAAAGCCAAACTGATGTCAGTTAAAGGGATAGTTGGTAGCACTTTATAATAAGTGCACACTATTTAGCATTAGTAAAGCATGAATAAACAATGAATTCATCATTTATAAAGCATTATTCCAACATGAATACTCATTAGTAACTCAACATAGAGGAGACAACTAGTTAATTTAATTAATTAAAATGTAATAACTTGTTCAATCTGTATAAAAAAACTAACTTCTAACTTTACCGTTTTATGGTTATTTTCTTTACTATTTAATGTTCGGGAGCGATAACATCCTAAAGTGTAAACTAGTTACCTGGGAAATAACTTGTGAATTCAGTTTTTTACACTTCCGTTCTTGTATGGAGTAAACCAACAAGATGTAACGTGTAAATTAGTGAGCTTTAATTGTGCTGGTAGGCAGATTATGTTAACTTTAGTCAGCCAGGCTAACTGTTCCCCTGTTTTCAGTCTTTATGCTAAGCTAAGCATAACATAGTCGGAGCAGTCGCATGTGCATGACAAGCAAATGGATCACACACTTTAACAGTGAGGGTACAGATAACGACAGTCACACAGAGAGAGAGACAGAGGATTGGAAAATGAATTCATTAATCTGCCATATGTATCTGCCACGCTTTTAATATGAACTGTTGTTCGGTCGCACTTCACTGAGGGAACCAATTGGCCTCACAATGGCAGACGCTAGCTTTGGGGATATCTGCATGTATTCCATTGCCAGGGAAGGTTATGAACCGTGGAGAATGTTGAAGGGAGGAGGAGGAGGAGGGGAGGACAAAACAGAAAACAAGTTTCTGAGGCAATAACACAGAAGACAGACATGCAGGCAGGCAGACCCAGACACATTGACACTGCTTGGTTAATGTACCATTGTATCTCTGCACGCTCGTGTGTGTGTGTGTGTGTGTGTGTGCGTTTATGCAAATGCAAGTGTTGAGATGATTCTGTGTGGGACGTCGTGCCCACGCAGTGTGGGAACATCGCTCGGCTTTCACAGGTACAGATCCCTGGGGACGAGGACAGAGAGCGAGAGACAGTCGATCATAAGCTTCTTAGTGCAGAGGTTCTCATAACATATTGAGCAGTTTCCAAGTTTCTCCACTTTTACAGATTCTGACCCAGAAACACCCACCTGAGTGGATCTGTGTCTGAGTTAGCTATGATTGGAAACTACAGGAAAAATAGTGCAGGTAAGCAAATGTAATGTTGAGGAGATATATTAGGCACAGTTTAGTCTCTCTGGAGACGCACTGAGACCAGTGAACGGACAGGCAGGTGGATGGTTGAAATGTGAACGGACAGGCTTTTAGGGAGTCACGTGAAGGCCTCTGGGAGAATACCGAGGCAGGTCTGAGGAGAAAAACAGGTACGGCTCAATTTCCCTCATGCCATTTTGCATTCCCAATTCTCTGCTCAAATTAAAGTGAATGCGAAGGAGTAGACACAAAAACAGACACTAACACTGCAAGCAGATGGAGGGACAGGCAAGATGGCCATCGTATAGATGGGCTGCAGAGGGGAACTCTGAACTAGAAGTGAACAGGAGAGGCCAGGCAGATGGCGCCGGGAGGCGGCTGGGAAGATGTAGGCAGGCAGATCACACAGACAGACAGTTCTGAAGTCTTTCAAAACACAAAGTGTTCGGCATGTGAAGCCTGATATGAGTTAGATCCAAAACTCCTGCGTGTGACTTGAAACAAAACTGTGGGCAGACGATTGTAAACACGGCGATTGATATAATATCAGAGTCTGTGAGGCTCCAGTGAGAAAACTAGAGGCCAAAAGTGATAGATGTGAAATTTCACCTAATGTAGTGTAATGAAGGTTGCTGTTATCTTAAAACGTTTATGATCAGAATTAGAATCAGAACCATTTATTGCCTCGTATGTTTTACATACGAGGAATTTGTCTTGGCGAGTGGTGCATACATTAGACCAGGGGTGTCAAACATCCGGCCCGCGGGCCGAATCCGGCCCGCCAGGGGGTCCAGTCCGGCCCGCGGGAGAATTTTTTGAATGGCAGAAAAAAAAAAGAAGGCTAAACTGGGGCTTGAACCTGATCCTCTGGTTGATAGTCAGGCATGCAAACCATTGATCCACAGTCACAATTGAATACACTATTGACATTACTAGAAAAATTGTTCAACTGCGAGGGAATCTGTAGAGGAGAGTCCAGGCAGATGAACAGTGGGCTGATGTCTGAATTTTTGGTCTTTATGTTTCTAGTTTATTGTAGAAAGACCTTAAAATAGGGTTTATCATCCAAAACCCTTCACCAATGATTTAAACATAGAGAAATATTGTCATTATGTATGTGTTATTATGCTTTGATTTTACTGGTCCAGCCCACTTTAGATCAAAATGGGCAGCATGTGGCCCCTTCACTAAAATGTGTTTGACACCCCTGCATTAGACAGACATTCACCAACAATCAACACAGTGCAAGAAATAGAAACATATTACATTTACAATACAATATAAAATATCTAATAAAGTACACAGACAAAAGATATATAGCTCAACAGTCGTTAGTAGCATTAGGGCTAAAATTCATGTTTCATTATCAATTAAAATGCCTCTGTGATTGTATGGGATATAAAATGTTGTAAAATGATAACAACTTCCCAAAGCCCAAGGTGACATTCAAATAGCTAATTTTGTCCAACTAACAGCCCAATGCTCAAAGATGTTCAGTGTAAAATGATATTAGACAAATAAAAGAAGCTGGAACCTCAATCAACCAATCAGCTAATCAGCTATGTTTCAGCTATAAATAACTTTCTCTACAATTATTGATTAAACATTTTAGAATGTATATATATATATATATATATATATATATATATATATATATATATATATATATATATATATATATATATATAAACTGGTAGGCTTCAAACACAGACCATAACATGATTCTTTCCAGAGGATATTTTTATCTTTTATATTGTTCTGTGTCTTTGTTCTTTCTCGTGAGGCAGGTGAGTGTGTTTCTCGCTCAGCAGACAGAACAGACATACCTCTGCAGACGCATATCAGGCCATATGGAGCCACTGTAGCAGAGATGGTGCCACGCGCTTTTACAGATTTATGAAAAACCGAACATGTGGCGGCCTTTGTGACCCTAACACTGTTGTGTGCTGCCTCCACAGTGTGCGGAGATATCCACGGCCAGTTCTTCGACCTGATGAAGCTGTTTGAAGTGGGGGGTTCTCCTGCCAACACTCGCTACCTCTTCCTGGGGGACTACGTGGACAGGGGCTACTTCAGTATCGAGGTGAGGCTGGACACTGAAGCACTTATCTGAACATCACACTATTCTACTGAGTGTGTATCCACACGAAAATACTGTCAGTGGGCTGTATTGTGTGACCAGTGAGCTTACAACTAAATCAATGTCCATTATGGTGTATATCGCCCTGAAGTCTCTTATACAGTTTCTACTGGCGAGGTTCATTTCACTACGGAGGTGTACAGTTACCACACTGTGCTGTATTTAATGAATTATAAACGTATAAAGAGGTGCTTGAGATTAGCATTGACGCACAACACAGACCAAAATGATTTAAAATTCATGGTTCATCCAAGGTCAGTAATGACCAACAAGGGTATATGATATGCTGCACACTGAAATATGTATAGAAACTGAGCGGAGAAGTTATATTCAGGGGGCCGTCTGGACATTTCTGTCAAATAGACGTGAGTGCGATTGCTTTGTCGGGCAGAAGGGCTCCACAGATCAGGAGCGTGACTGAATTCATAATAACACCAGCGCATGGCGGATGCCCCAGCCTGTTGAGCCACTTGGCCTCCATGAAATGAGGGCTGTATCGTTGAGTAATGTTCAGGCCACTTCCCTCACACACTTCAAGGGCACAGTATAGGAGCTATTCACTTTTCTTTTTCTGTGAACTCAATCAGCCCGGACCGGGGTGAGGACCAATTCGTTCAACAAATGTGTGCAGTTGATGGTTCAGGGAGGGAACTCCAACCTGATTCTCTGTGTCTCGCTTTAAACGTACAACTTGAATTGAATGAGTGGAACTGGAATGAGTACAACTCTTCCTTATGCAGTTACTTAGTAGCAATGATGTGCGAAAGTAGTTTTCACTGTTTTTAAAGGAATAGTTTGACATACTGTATTAGCTTTCTTCAAAAAAATATTGTTAGAAGGTGGAAACAGCTCTGTTATGACTGTACCTTACCTCCTAAAATGTCAAACTTGTCCTTTGAGCCAGGCAATATAAAAAATTGTAATATATTTCCAGAATAGTAGGGGAAAATCGAGAACCATAATTGTAACAATATTCACCCTTTTACTCATATTTGTAACTTATATGGTATATTTTCAGTACATTAGTCTGCTATCCTCAACAACTACTAAGTGGAAGCTGTCTGAAGCATAAAAGTCTCAATTGTACCGTGGCTAAAAAACGGTATAGAACAAATAGTTTTCATGGCAAATCCACAATATTTTCATCAAGCAATTGTTTTGTTTTTTTACACGTTGATTTCATCACAAGGATGTGCTCAGATACTGAACAAAACATAATCACATTATTGAACCAGATGTACCAGTTGGTGCCTTCCTTGTTTGCAAGTAAATGTGATTGCACCTAAATAGTTAACCAATTTGTTTGGTGGAAGTTGTAAAAATACAACACAACCCTAATCGGATTTAGAATGTAATTGAATAATGACATCTGACTGGACACTGGGTATTGACCAATACAAAATGAGCCGCTGGTCGTGCTTTGCCGTTCCTCGTGGAGCAGAACTATCCGGCAGGACATGTGAGAACTAAGTGACAAAGAACAGATGCACGCAGACAACCGGCCATATGCCGGCGTGATGATGGCATCTACGTCTCAAGCGTAAACACGCCGTCACAGCTGTCACAAGTTACATTATAGGCAACTAAATATGCGATAAGCTTCATTTGTAACATGTATTCATGCTGCAATTACATCCCATATTGCATTGTAAATGCATGACGATTATGTTCTCTCTAACCAGGTGCTATGCTTCTGTCTTCCCTGGTGAACCTTTAGTGTGTGCTATACCTGTGGTCACTGAAAATCCTCTACCCAAAGACGCTCTTTCTTCTACGGGGAAACCATGAATGTAGACATCTGACAGAATATTTCACCTTCAAACAAGAATGTGAGTAACTCTTGCGTTTCCTCCTAATGTAATGTGCTCCTTCTCTCTTTCTCTCTCCTTTGTGTCTGCACCTCTTTTTCCTCATGCACTGCTGTTGTTCTTCATCCCATCACACTCCTTCAAATGATGCCAGTCTTTTCTGTTTCAGTTATTATAAAGTATATATATTTGTGTGGAAAGTAAGCTGCAGCTCACAATTATTTTCAGTATCGATTCATCCGCAGATACTATAACTATATTAATAGAAAAACAGAAAATAATCACTTTGGAGTCTTTTTTGATGGTTTAAAAAAAGATATAATAAAAAAAAAAGTGTTTCCAGCTGACTCTGTAAAGAGAATCTTATAAACATGAAATAACGCTAAGAGACCGAGGCTGAAGCTACGTGTCCGAGGCAAAAGAGTCATCATCTTCACCAGCTGAAGATCCATGTGGAAGATATGATATAAAGAGACAGGATCTGGTCTAGTTTTTTCAGTATAGAGCGTGTTATTCAAAGCATTATAAGAACTACAAGACCAAATACAAGAGCAGACAGTTAATTCATGCTAACATAACCCTGTTAACGGCTTAGCTTATGTAAGACAGCGGTTGCTTCACAGTTCATGTTTCTAAATAGTTTCACTTTCCCTGTTATAAGACAAAACGCTTTTAGAACGAGGACTTACAGATGCGTTCGTAATGTAATGATTTCTTACATAATGAGTTTGGCCTCCTCACATCCGACTGAGCAGGACTGGACCGCTGTAGTCTTCGCCTTCGCCGGCGCTCTCATACCGTCCAGGAGGACCGGCTTCCTTCCACTCACTGGGGGAAGACTGCAGAGGGAATATGCTGTTGTGAATGGGGGCTTCTTCTATCGCAACTAATGAGCTAATGAAAGAGTTGGCTTCACTGATGTCATGCTGATGTCCTCAGCTTAAGTAAGAGCAGACAAACACACTGTTCGGCCCCTTGCTTACACTTTGTGTTTCTGAACCTGTCACTCTTGCCAAAGCCCTAATGCTCTTCAACATGTAGAGAAATTCAAAGCTCGGCCTGCCATGACTAGCTACAGATGCTAAGCTAGGATTGGACAATTTGCTGCTCGGGGGACGGGTTTAACAAACAGTCACTTGTTGCAGATTCATTTTCTGTCACTCAACTAATCATTATGACTGTTTCAGCTATAAAGTTATGTTTTTTCTTCTGTCCATCCTCCTGGCTGGTATCCTCCCTCCTTTCACATTCCTCCTCACCCTATTTCTTATTCCTCTCCATCTTTTCCTCCCTCGCACAGTCTCTCCCTGACTCTCCTCGCGTCCTGTCCGAGAGTCGGTGATTAGCAGCAAATTAATTTGGCCCTTAATGATTGGCTCAGGGACTTGCTCTTCTGTGTCTGATTGGCCAAGGGACAAGGAAGCTAATTTCCCTTGGTGCTCGTGGCAAATAGTGGTCGCCCTCAATTACCATCTGCTGTGTGTGTGTGTGTGTGTGTGTGTGTGTGTGTGTGTGTGTGTGTGTGTGTGTGCACCACAAGTGTGTGCAAGAGCATGTACTGTGACTGCATGCGTGTGCAAGAACGTCTTCATAAATGTTTAAGTGTCTGTGTGTGTGTGGAAGGAGCCGAAAACCGGTGGACTAGCAGTAATGAGCTCTTGCTTTACACGAGGCAGATGGAGCGGTTGACAAACACACTCGCTGTCTCTCACTCACACACACATTCACACAAACACACACACACAAATGCTGGCTACTGTACCGTGGTACTCTGCAATACTGGCTTTGATTTGTGTACGTGTCGTCCTCATGTCCTCACACTCTTCCTTCCCGTCTCTCTTTCCTCCTCCCTCACTGTCTCCTCTCCTTCCTCTCCTTCCTCTCACCGCTCCTAACCTCTCCTCCTTCTCCTGTCTCCTTTATGAAATTATCATTCTCCTTTTCTCTCCTCCTTGCTTGCACTCATCCAAAATCCACCCTTCTCCCTCTCTATTTTCTTCCTCTTCTATCCCTCTCCTCCAATCTTCTTTGAGCTATTTTAATCCTGTGATATTGTTTTGTGTTTTGATGTATTGTTACGCCCATGTGTGAAATGTGCTTTAAAGATGTCTTTATTGATATCGTTGCCAAATCAAAAGGAGTTTTTCAGAAAGCAAAAAAAAAAAAATCAGCCTTGTGATGACGCCTCTGCTGCTGCTGCTGCTTCATGCTTATATTTGGGTCAGATTTTGTTCACTGGAACAGAACCGGAGTCTGTGCTTCCATATGTTGTCTGTAATAATACGGCATGTACTGCAATATGGAGTGTGTTTTCACCAACGTGCATGTCTTCTCTGGGAAGTAGCATTTCTAAATCATCAGAGAGGAGAGAACTGTGTCATATGGGAGCGCCGGAGAAGAGACGTCGGTTTAAATTAATAACATCATGCGATGAGAAAATGCTCCATGTTACCGCCTTTACACCCAAGTGAACAGAGTAATGTTTTTAGAGGAACCGCACACGTCCGTCTGAGGCCTTTAGCCTTTGAACGAGCTCTTTAGATCCGTAGATGTAAAAGCTCCATGTCTGTTTGCTTGCTCTCTGTTTATCTTGTGCAGTGTGTTTGTGTGCGATGTGTAACAGTCACACTCTGCTGACTGCACGTTAGCGAGGATGGTGGCTGTCAAAACCCAATTCAAGCCCTTCTTTGTCTCAAGCCTTGACATATCTCTCCCCCTGTAACCACCTCCAGGTAAGATCAAGTACTCGGAGCAGGTGTATGACTCCTGCATGGAGGCGTTTGATTGCCTGCCCCTGGCAGCCCTGATGAACCAGCAGTTCCTGTGTGTGCATGGGGGGCTTTCACCAGAGATACACACGCTGGACGACATCAAGAAGGTACGAAAAGAGGCTCACACACACATTACAGTTTGAATTAACAATAGCTAAACAGCTAAAAGCTAAACACTATGATTTTGGTAATCTGTGGAATCTAGAATCTTCTGTTAGCCTATAATGCTAACTCTGCTACAGAGAAACAGCAAACTAGACAGCAATTATTTAAATCCATTTTAATTATTTTTTATGTATTTGTAAATATATTTTTTCGGGGGGATTGTATGCCATCATTAGACAGCTACTGTGGAGAGAGTGAGGGAATATAATAAATGCTCTGGCTAGCTGATGAGATGCCATGGCTAACAAGCTAGATGTACTTATTACATTTACCCAGCCTGTAAATAAAAGTTTCCATTTGAGGAACTGATATCTTAATCATTCTAAGTTTGTAATTCCGTATAATTAAATGTAGCCGTGGCTGAATTCAACCCCAACGGAGAGAAACACGCTTAAACTGCTAAAGATAACTAGCTTAGCGGATCTCAGTCGCTGCCATGTCAACATTATGAGGTTAACGCGCCTTTAACTCACATTTAGATTAATTAGATTGTTAATTACGTCATTATATTAATTAATATAAATAATAGAAGTGGAAAGAAAGAGAGACACCTACCATACACATGCATTTCATTTGTATGGTCTGTGGTCTGTAAATAATCAAAATAAAATGTATCCTTTTTTGAGTAAAATAAGGCATTCAAAGAAGACATTACAACCTTCACTTTGCCTGCCAGTCTGAAATCTTGAAATCCCTTTTTCTCAACTTTACTATCTTTGTATTTACTGCCCTGTACATACAAGCAACATGTGTTTAATCGCCAGGAAATGCTCATGTCAGTGTAACATGTTATCCACTTAAACACACACACCTCATTCCCACATGGGCTGTCAATGCAGACACCAGTAAACACAGAGAGCCACACAGGCTGTATGTATAACAGTAATTAGGAAAACAAAAGCACGCACACGACCACGGAGACACGAGGACACACACTTCCTCATCTAATGGCAGCGTTTCCATGGTGAATCTGCTGGTGTGACATCTCCCTCCTGTGTGGTGAGGGTTGCCACGGAGATGCTGCGCTCTGACAGTATATGTGTTTGTGTTGATGTGTGTGTGTGTGTGTGTGTGTGTGTGTGTGTGTGTGTGTGTGTGTGTGTGTGTGTGTGTGTGTGTGTGTGTGTGTGTGTGTGTGTGTGTGATGTTAGGTATCTCATATGTTTCTTTGTGAGGGTTTGTGTTGATGTTTTTCTACGTGTGACGGAGCATCCCGGTTTCTGTCAGCTAATATGATTCTGTGTGTGTGTGTCCGCGCGTGCATGTGTGTGTGTGTGTGTGTGTGTGTGTGTGTGTGTGTGTGTGTGTGTGTGTGTGTGTGTGTGTGTGTGTGTGTGTGTGTTCCTTGCATGTCCTAGTTGGACCGGTTCAAGGAGCCCCCGGCGTTCGGGCCCATGTGCGACCTGCTGTGGGCCGACCCCCTGGAAGACTTTGGCAACGAGAAGACCCAAGAGTACTTTGGCCACAACACAGTCAGAGGCTGCTCCTATTTTTACAGGTACACAACAAAATGACTCCTCACAAGCGCTGAAAAGAAACCTTACATAAGAGAAAATTAACTTGAATGGGTATGAATATAGTCCAGTTTTGTTGATCGAATGAAGCGCAGAGATATGAACCTGACATCCAAACAGAATGAATGCAAGAATACACACAAAGAACCAGAAACAAGATTGATCCTCCAACGTGTTGCTGCCCGCTCATTCGTTGTGTTTTAATGATCCGTGTGCCACGTGATCGCCCAGTGTCTACAAATCATGAATCTAATAAGTTTGGAGGACTTCAGTCTATTGGTTTGGGAATGTTGGTAGTGAGAGAGCGAGATGTGTTACACCACATCCAAGATCCAATAACAATCACTGGGGTTTGTACAAGAGACAATACATCTTGCCCAGTGTACACACACACACACACACACACACACACACACACACACACACACACACACACACACACACACACACACACATCCAATGTACGAGCAAACACATAAACACAGCGCTTACGCACGTACACACAAACACACACACACACACACACGTACAGTTCCGTTTTAGCATGAAACGATATCCCACAATCCCCAGGGAGACTGCACGGTTCTGTTGCTATGACGACTGGCTAGTCCTGCCAGATACCGGAGTGATATTGAGATACAGGGAGAGAAAGAGGGAGAGCAACACGGGAGGAGGGCGGCGGTCGTGGTGGTGGTGGGGTAAAAGATGGAAATGAAGAAATAAATAAAAAATGGAGGCGTTTATCGACGAGAAGCTGAAGTCGATGCGGTCCGGTAGAGTGTGTAGAGTGTGTAGAGTGTGTAGAGTGTGTAGAGTGTGTAGAGTGTGTTGCTCCCGGGCCTCATGACATGGTGTCTGTGGAGAACACTGATTCTCTATGTTTATCAGACACAGCATCAATCAACCAACTAGTGAAGCTTGGAGGCCACCCTCAGGCCTGCCTTGTGCTCGCTGATGCCCCCTGCTGGTCTCCGTGAGACACGACCTGAAGACGAGAGGCCCACTCATCTCCCACTGCTCGTCTTTTAAATACTTCCATCTGTTTTGTAGTTTACAGCGTTGTTGATACAGTGACATGTTTGCAATGTTTTTACTGGATCTTTGTGCGTGTTTCTTCAGATGAACTGACTCTGTGTCTCTGTCTGTTGCTGTCCACAGTTACCCGGCAGTGTGCGAGTTCCTACAGACCAACAACCTGCTGTCAATCATCAGAGCGCATGAAGCACAGGATGCTGGGTAAGCTGACGGACTGACTGACTCAGTCCTTTCTCTCGGCTTAAAAGAGAGCTCCATTTAATTTAATGGCTTACCTCGACACTTCATGTTCCGAGCTGTTCTTTTTCTTTGTCGGGTAACTGGCACATTACGGGGAAAGAGGTTTCACAATTTCCCCTCTGTCACACTTAAACTGTGTTATTAGCATTGTTAGAGATTGTCTGAGCACCAGCAGCCTGAACAACATGCAGGTCCACTAACTCATGTCTTGACAACAGCAGTACGGCAAAGAGCCATGCGAGGTTGGCCCCACGAGTCTAAATAAAGCAGTTAGGGCAAAAATACAATTCCCAGACCCACAAATCCATCCCTGGCATCTGCCATCTTAGTGTAAATCCTCTAAATATAATAGTGCTGCCTTAATTGCTGCATCGTGAGTGGTGCTGTTGCTGTGCTTTGTGCTGTTTGGTGAACCCATTAACAGCATTTTATCTGATGTGCAGCTGGGCAGCAAACATTGGTGCACTTGCATACGGGCTGGCGGAAACACAACGTATTACAATTCCAAACACTACTACAGTTTTAGTTCATACTTCTAAATGGTGCCTAATGTAGAGATGAAAATAAATTGACCTATATTGTGGATGGGAGCAAAACTGCTCCAGGAACACCTCAGACAACAAAAAAGAACTGTACCTATACGCATTTCTGGAAAACTATTGGTTTTTTCTTTGTGATTGATGTACAACAGTGCACTTATTGTATTATTCCACGATATATTTTTTTTAAATTTGTTGATTTATTGTACACTAACTGTAAAAACTGTAAACATTAGTGCAATGTCACAGATGTAACGTCTGTGCCACTGTGGTAGAGCCAGGTAACGGCAGCCAATCAGGGGCCTGTTTGATACAAGGCCATTACTTTACTTTGATCTGATTGGCTCACGGTCAGACACGGACGAAGTTTGTTCATCAGCGAAGACCAAAACAAGAACCAGCCTTCCTGCTGATGACTCTGATGCATGTCGGACACTGGACCTCCATACAGACACTATTAAAATCATTCTGATAAGTAAGCAGCAAAAATAATTATGTTGCACACACAGATTATATTGGTTTAGAATAAATAACCCAAATTCTTGATTACTGATGAGTTTGGTAATTAGTCTATCCTTAAGGGACCCAGCTGGCAGAGGCTGCTTCTGTGCTTTGTTGGTGGGAACAAATTAAAAACGTGTGCTTGGGTTCATTATCATGTCTAATCTCTGTAGGTTGTTTGCATGCTTGAAACTAATTGCACCCAGACTTGTTTTTTTATTGCGACTAAGTCACAAGATCTGGGCCTAATTCAAAATGTTAGCTTTGTGCTGGCGGCTCAGTGTCCTGCTCACTGGCACACTCGCTTTACCCATTTTGCCAGGTTTAAAACGCGTCTCTGTCTCACCTTCAACCAGTGTCTGTCTGGTTTTAAAGACCTCTGAAGCAAATCCTCCACAATGTGTTTGTTTTTTATTTTTTAGTTCAGCAACGTGGGCGTTGTTTGTCTCTCTCTCCTCAGGTATCGTATGTACAGGAAGAGTCAGACTACAGGTTTTCCCTCCCTCATCACCATCTTCTCTGCTCCAAACTACCTGGATGTCTACAACAACAAAGGTCTGACACTCAGAACACACAGTACACACACACACACACACACACACACACACACACACACACACACACACACACACACACACACACACACACACACACACACACACACAACGCTGTAACCACTGCGCTGACATTATTTTAGACTGAACAGTACAATTCTGCACCCAGGTAGCAAACCCTTTTTTTAGTATAACTGTATGATGAACATGATATTTGATGTTGAATATTGAGGAAGAGGAAAACGCTATAATGTGTGTGTGTGTGTGTGTGTGTGTGTGTGTGTGTGTGTGTGTGTGTGTGTGTGTGTGTGTGTGCATGTGTGTGTGTGTGTGTGTGCAGCGGCGGTGCTAAAGTATGAGAACAATGTGATGAACATCCGTCAGTTCAACTGCTCGCCTCACCCCTACTGGCTGCCCAACTTCATGGACGTCTTCACCTGGTCGCTGCCTTTCGTGGGAGAAAAGGGTAACAGACGCACACGCATATCTTTTATTTAGACTCTTCACACTCTCGTATTTTAATCAAAACATCATACGGCCAAGCTGTCTTCAGTGATGCTGTAATAATGAAATGCTCGAGTCTTAAACTCGTTGAAATACTGATCAAAACAAACCTTCTTTCGGCTAAATTAAAATGTAGCTATTTGGAGTTTGGGGGACTTCTCATCTTAATTCACATGAAGCAGCTGTCGTGGATCAGTCAACACATGTGGAATAAGTGAAGACAAAGAAGTGTTGTGCAAAAAACTAAATCATCGTCGTAGTAACAATGCTTCTTCTTCTTCTTCTCCTCCTTATCTTCTTCTTCTTCTTCTTCTTCTTCTTCTTCTTCTTCTTCTTCTTCTTCTTCTTCTTCTTCTTCTTCTTCTTCTTCTTCTTCTTCTCACACACAACGACATCATGTCCATGTCCCTGCTGGATCTCACAGTTGAAGGTTGAAACGGTACACGGGATAATACATTTCTTACTTTTAGGGGAAGATCATTTTAATGTACTTCACAGCACACGGTTCTTGTACCACTTTATAATTTTCTCCAAAAATAGCAATTAGATCGGCTTAAAAAGGTGTACAACCCCTACTTACAGGATTACGGACTCGTGGGTAACCAGAGTTGAGTCAGATTTGAGGCATTTTATGCCTTAATTGGACAGCAGCAGCTGAGAGATGACATGCATTGAGGCGAGAGCGCGATGGGGAATGACACGCAACAAGCGTCCCCAGCTGGGCGCGAACCGGAGGTGCTCCAATACTTCCCTGGATAAGTTTGTGCATCTGTGTGTCTGCAGTGACTGAGATGCTGGTCAACGTCCTGAGTATCTGCTCTGACGACGAACTCATGAACGACGGAGAGGAGATCTTCGACGGTAAGAGACGCTCAACGCCGACATTAAAGCAATTTGACTCAAACCTGCGTAATTGTGAATAAATGACTGAGACACGAGACATCTGGCAAATTTGGAAAGATAATGACGACAATAAATCACATTAATGCGTTTGTGTGTGACGCTTTTCCAGCCAGTGCAGCAGCAGCCAGGAAAGAGGTGATCAAAAACAAGATTCGAGCCATCGGGAAGATGGCGAAAATGTTCTCCGTTCTACGGTGGGTTGTGTGTGTGTGTGTGTGTGTGTGTGTGTGTGTCTGTGTGTGTGTGTGTGCAGTTTGCTATAAATGTTGCAATTCCTTTAACCTTTGCAGAAATTAATCAAAAATCACCAGATTGTCACTTTCAGCATTCAGTGTTTTAACCCACCAGCATGTTTTGTATGTTTTACAGGTGCACAATGAGGGGAAGTCTGTAATTCTCTGTATTTTTTTTCTCTTTTTATCCACACACACACCTGTCACACACACACACACACACACACACACACACACACACACACACACACACACACACACACACACACACACACACACACACACACACACACACACACACACACACACCTGTCTGTCTCTCAGGGAGGAGAGCGAGAACGTGTTGACCCTGAAGGGGCTGACCCCTACGGGCATGCTGCCCAGCGGAGTGCTGTCTGGGGGAAAGCAGACCTTGCAGAGCGGTGAGTGTAGAATGCGCACAAACACACAAAACACACAACTCAAACGTAACCCTGGACACACTTTCGAAAACAGAACTAAAACACACACACACACACACAAGTACACACAGTTTGAGTTTCTGCTTCGGACCATCCTCCGGTTCTCTCCTGCCCTCTTTCCTCTTCTCCTCTGCTGTTTTTTTCTTCATCCTCTGCCTCACTGACTCGCTCACCCACTCCACCTCACCGGCGCTGAGGATACTAACAGCCTGCTGGCTGTGTGTGTGAGAGATAGAAGGAGTTAGAGAATGACAGAGAGTAAGGACAGACCGCCAAAGTGTGTGTGTGTGTGTGTGTGTGTGTGTGTGTGTGTGTGTGTGTGTGTGAGTGTGAGAGAGAGCTAACACCAACTACTGCTAACACAAGATGCCCTCAGCCATAGCTCAGTGCTGCTCAGGACCTCACATGACCACAACCTGAAACATGTCTCTGAGTTATGCGTACCCACTTGTCTGCTAACACAAATTGCATATATTCTGTACAACAGTGAGCTATGAGGTTTTTTCTTGGAGGGTGGGAGCATTTATTTGTTTATTCATAGAGGTTAGTGGTCAGGCAGAGGGAGGGAGAGAAGGAGCACAACGGAGGTCTCGAACTGGAGAAGTTGAGGCATCTTAGCTTCTATGACGTCATACAAATATTTGTATTGATATATATATCACTACAAGTTACACTTTGATCTGCTTCATTCTCTGTGTGCGTTCTTAGGTGATGAGTTGTGTTTTCTTATTTGGTGTTAGACAGACCCGAGTAGCCCTTTAACTGAGATAATGAAGGCTCCTCCCTGAGCCACGGTCACCCTGGCGTTCACCTTTATGCGCAACTGCACAGAAGCATGTTTCAGCCTTCACTTCCTCTCTTCTTCTTCCTTTGTATATCTTTGTCATCTTCTCTCCATGTCCTCCTTTCTTTCTCTTCTTCTTTTCTTTTTGCCCATCCTTCAGCTACCATTGAGGCCATTGAAGCCATCGAGACAGTTAAGGACGCTGAAGGTAAACTCCCACTCATTTCACTGTGTGTGTGTGTGTGTGTGTGTGTGTGTGTGTGTGTTTGTGTGTGTGCAGCATGGCTGCGCTCTCAGCCACCCATGTCCATAAGGTCATAGATTTTTTTTTACCCACGATGCACTGAGCTCTTCTAACCACATCAGTGCTCACGTTGAAGCCACCACATTACAGCACATGGAGCATCCACACACTTTTCTCTTTCCTTCTCTTGGGACACAGGAAACACCACTACACCTTCTCTCCAAACACACAGACATGCATGTACATCCCACACACACGGCATATCACACCCAGTTTACACACACACACACACACACGGGGTGGGCAGGGACACTGTGTGTTGCAGTCTTTCCTTTATATTGCATAGATGCTGTAATTCTGTAGAATATAAACATGCAACCAATCTGTTCCCCAGCAAGCAGAACCAGAGTGACCTGAGATGATTATTATGAATGAACGCAAAGTGTTAAGGGAATGTCTCTATTCATGTTACCAACCAATCATAGACTTCCTCTGATCACGTGACCTAAGTAGTGTGATGACGCTGCTCATTCAAGCCAGAACAGGTCTGCCAGGTTCTTCTGTGCTGCTGAACAGATTGTGGTCATAGTATTTGTCTTTAGTGTGTCTTCTGTATACAACTGTGTTATTACTGCACGCTTCTGTTAACTGTAGTCCCTCTGTGTTTGTACATTTTTGAAGTCCTGAACTATAATTTGTTTAAGCAAATAAATGATGGGTATCTCTCGTGTTTTCTCTGCTATGTGTAATGATTTGTAGCTAGGTGGTAGGTGTCATCAGGACAGGAGATTCTGTCAACACAGAGTTCAGCTGATCTCAAAGCTTTGTGCTTTATTCATTTTGGTGAAATACATTAGTTTTGTGACAACCAGCATTAGCATTATAAGTGTTAACTCTAATTGTTCTCTATCTGATTTTATGTAGTCCACTTTTAGTCTAGTTTAAAGGGGCGCCTGAGCAATTTATTAATGCCCTTTCTTAAATGGGGGGACTCCAGAGAAGTGTTGAATAGTCTAGCTGAAGCAAAAGAGTTTGAATCCCTAGTTTTGGTCCAGCTCCAAAAAGAGTTGCAGCCTTCATTTCCCATAATATAACCAACAACATCCTTTTGTTAGACCCTTCATGCTTGGTAAACGCTCATGTCTTATATACGCAATGCCCCTCATTTGCATACTTTTGTTAACAGAATCGTTGAAAATGTTGTACGCTTGTTTAATTTGTATTCAAACACAAATGTAAAGATGTAAAGTTGGGCTTCCAGCATGTAACTTGATACAATGTGTTCATTTGTGAGCTTCAGAGTGCTTGAAGGCAGACTTTAGGCTAGCTGTGTCCCTCTGCTTACAGTCTTACGGCTAAGCTAAGCTAACGACCTGCGGGAGGTCACTTCACCTCCACCATACAGACATGTGAGATGTATCAAACTTCTCATCTAACTCTCTGCAAATAAGCATATTTCCCAAAAAGGTTGAACTATTCCTTTGAAACATTTGTAGTCTACAAACCAAGATAACCTTGATGATGTCGGTCAACTGACCTGCATGCATAGTGCCCCTTTATTAAAAAATTTGAGTGCACCAGCATGTTATTCATTAAACTCGCTGAGGAAGAGGAATTACGACAAAGCTGAAGACCATTATATATTAAAAACAAGAAGATACATTCACTCAAATCTAAGGTCAAAAGAATCAGCCTGACATCTGACTTTTGTCAGTGGAAACGCTCAAAACAAATGTCTGCCTGACTGTTCACAGAGGTTTTAAGGATCTTCAGCACCAGGTGGTTCAGACTACTGATCTAGGATCAATGGCCAGGTCATCAATGACCAGGTCATCAATGACGAACTGATCCCCACTCAGCGCTCAGACAATAGATGAACACGTGAACAATGTGTGAAGTTATTTGTATAAGAACCCTGTTAATGTGCAAATATGACACAACCTTGTTCATCCAAACCCCAAATGTCCCCCTGCTAAAGGTTAAAATTGTTGAACTGTCCTCAATTGAAAGCATTTAAAAGCTGAATTAAAAACAGACTTTGGAAACGTGTGCACATTCACATTTCATAAATGAATAAAATGTGCTTTGGAGTCTTCAATCCATTTCGGTGCTCTGAATATTTCCCTCAAAGCTCCCAGGGGTTTGGATACACAAGATGGTACTTAATGTCTAGTTAAATATTAACTCTGTGCGCGCGTATGTATGTATGTATGTTTGTTTGTGTGTGTCTGCGTGTGGCTGTGCGCCCGCCTGTCTCCACAGCCATCCGGGGCTTCTCTCCGCAGCATCGGATCAAGAGTTTCGAGGAGGCCAAAGGCCTGGATCGGATCAACGAGAGGATGCCTCCGCGACGCGAGGGCGTGAACAGCGTGGGCCTGTCGATGGGCCGCATGAACATGGGAGAGCCCAACGGGACCGACAGCAACAGCAATATACAGTGATGGACGCTCACTCCCACAAGCCCAGACACATACCTGCAGTTACAACAACTCTGATGAGGTACCGGATTTAGAGACACGTGTACATACGCATATATACACAACGAAAATGCACCACACACACACACACACATAGTATTACATTCACTGAATAGGCTACAGACGACCTCACACACACACACACACACACACACACACACACACACACACACACACACACACACACACACACACACAATTACCTACCCCATCCCCGTTGCCCGCAGTTGTTTGTAAAGGCATGAGCGTACCCAGACTTTACCACCAAAGGCTGAGTCTCTTCACTGAACTGTTCGGCCCTCTTTAAAGAACTACAGCTCCCATGTACCTGCACAACAAACGGGAAAGAAACTACAAACACTTCACCATGCAAAACAGGAGGAGCTGCTCTGCTCACCGTGTGTGTTGGGGATCACCCGTGGGTGGCCAGTGTCAGATTGCCGTGGCTGTGTCGGGCGGGGTCGAGTGTTTGCACGGGGGTGAGGGCGCTGAGGACATGTATGCTTCTCTTTCCTGTTTGCATCCCCAAACAGGAAGTGGATAGGTTGATTTTTTTAGAGTTGCGGATATGCCTGCCTGCGTGTGTGTGTGTGTGTGTGTGTGTGTGTGTGTGTGTGTGTGTGTGTGTGTGTGTGTGTGTGTGTGTGTGTGTGTGTGTGTGTGTGTGTGTGTGCACATGCTTTAACATGTAAATGTCCATGCGGTTCTATTGGGAAATGTGTTTCCGTTTGCAACCACGAGCTGATCTCGCCATCAGCCGGACAACAGCGAGATCTCTTCTTTTTTTTATGTGTGGTGTGGTATCTGTTGCTGAGAGATGTGTGGAGATCATCTCAGCTGCAGTCTAATCTGAGCCCTTGCTGTCCTCTTTTTCTTTGGAGGAGGTTCCCGTTTGCTTTTGTAGCACTACACTGTACCCATCCTCCACAAAGCCAAGTGGAGGTCACCCCCCTCTGGTCCCAGGCCAGCTAGCTCTCGGGAAAGTCTTGAAACTGGGCCCGGATTAGATCTGAAGCGAGTGTTTATCCCGACCTGTTGCGTGTAAATAGGTTACATAGAAAGGTTTTATTGCACAAGATGCAAGATGCAGTATAGCGGACGTACGATGCTTGATGTGTCCGGGGGTTGAAATGTGAAGTCATACTCCATTCATTCTCTTTCTACATCCTCCTTTCTTCCCGCGTTGCCGTGTGCTCCCAAACAGCAGGGATGGCCGTGAATCTCTGGCCTGAAAAGCAAGAAATAATATTTCACAGGGGAAACTGATTCTTCTTGTTAAGACAGCCGCCCCAACAACAACAGGAAGACAGAAGAAAAGGTCTTTGTAAAGCATTTATATTAACGCATCAGTGCATGCAGAGTTAAGTTCTTTGATAATAATGTGAAGATTATATTTGTGCTCTGTGTTTCACTGTGGTAGGATTTTAGTTTCTTTCTTTTTGTTTTTCTGGCTAATATAAATGAACTGAGGAATAATGAATCAATTATTTTGTACATAATGTTAATTTTACTTCTTTTTTTTATTAATTTTGTGTTATATTTTCATGTTTTCTTTTTCACAACCTGTGTATCCGGTTTCTTGCGGCGCTGTACAGAATGACGGGACGCTTCTCTTCAAAGTGTGGAGTCCACGTTCGCTCCTCTCTTCTTCGTCGGTGTACAGGAGTTGTTCTCAACGACGAATACGAATAACGATAAACAAATATTAAACTCGCATTGATGAATGACCATTCTATATACAGAGGCACATGCATTCAGGCAGCCAAAAGCATGATTGCATGGTTAAAATGTTTGCTGTTTCAAGCCAAAAGCAGCAAGACACATTTTAACAGAAGAGCCGGTGTGTTGTCGTCACAATTTAAAGGAAAACAAAGTGTACTCTCTCTGATCATAACTCTTGATGATTCCTCTTGTTATTTGATGATATTTATGATTCTATGATTATTATGATTCTATTTATTATGGACATTATTCTTAATATTTAAGCTCTCTCTCTCTGCTGGTTGCTCTTCATGTTGCGTTGCTCCTTGGTTGATCTTGTTGTGCTTCTTTGGGAGAGGTGAAACCCCCTGAGAGACCCTGTGCCATAGAAATTGTGCCACGGTTCTAACTCTCTCTCTCTCTCTCTCTCTCTCTCTCTCTCTCTCTCTCTCTCTCTCTGTTCTGACTCCCCAGTCACTAACACTGTAAGCATGCCCCATGGGACGATCCACTTTTTTACTCTTGAATAAAATATGCATGAACCTTTGGTATGCAAACTGAGCCTTTATTTCGTTACCACATGCGCATGGACACACACGCTGCAAATGATATACAGTTGCTGACTCACAGAGGAACATATTTATAGAAAAGATTGATAATCTTGTGCAGCCGGATTCAGTCTTTTTCTCTAAATGTCCGACCAGGAAATCAACGTGTAACCCCTTCAATTCGTATGACTTCCTGTTGGGGTCCCGAACCCCAGCTTGGAAAACACTGCAGTAACTGAAGTTTTCTTTTGCAAGCTTCCTTTACCACTGACGTAGTCACTGCAAGTGTTTTTTGGTTTGACTTGATATAGAAGAGTAATTACTGGAAGAGCCAGTGGTTCAGATGAAGCAACTTTCATTAGTTTCACTGAGGTGAAACTGGGTCACGTATGTTGTGAAACATTTGCAGATACCTGAATAAATACTTCCGTGCAGGCCGTAAAAGTGAAACTAAATGGTTGGTTGGGTGAATTATAGGGCGTCATCAACCAAGTCATCAACCAAAATCTATTAAAAGAAATGTGTATCTCCCTACAGGTACAGTATATACAAATCATGGTGAAGAATACTGAATTGATCTTATTTTATTTGAACATGTCAGATTTTTCTTGCATCTATTAAATCAACAAATTGACATTACAAACATTACTGTCGTTAACCGAGCTAGCAAGTGTTCAGACAAGTTGAAAAGAATTAACTTGATGTCAAAACACTTCAAATGATCTAAAAGTAGTAAATGGATGAGCTGTTGGAATTGTTAGCTGAAAGCCATCTAGATAGAAGTATTGGACAAATGGTGAAATAGCTCAAAGTAACGTTGACTCCTTTTATAAACGGTTAAATAGATCGTGTTAGTTAGCGTTCGCTAAAAGTGATGGTTGCAAAGTCCAGCTCATCCTGTAGCAGGAATGCAAACCGACCCAAACATTAGATAAATTGTGTGAATGAAATATTATTACGATAAACACTACTTAAAATATATATTTATAATATAATATAAATATATAAATAACAGTATTAAAGCAATATACAGTGTGGAGTGGCCATAGAGAGAAAAAATACATAACTTTAAATTGAGGCCACAATTTACCTACTGGTGTGCACCAGTCATACGTCGTGACCTCAATTTAATTTAATTATTCATACATTTGGTTTTTGTTTATTAATTTTCCCCATCGGTATGAAGCAGGTGTTCACTGAAAAAATAGCTGGCCGCACCTATTATATTGTGAAAAAATTGACAAGTTAACATTACAAAAACATTAATATTTGCAGAATGGGAACTTCCTATAATCTCTGCCTCCTCCCACGCCTTTTCCTTACCGTGATGTTTGGGTAATTTGAATTCTAGCAAAAGGTATGAGTTTACCATGAATTGAAAGTGAAAGTGTTGGATGATGAGTAAAGGGGCGGAGAGAGAGGAGAGGCAGAAGGAGAACAGAAGACAAAGGACATCTCTCTTATTTGGATCAAAGCTAACACACCACGGTGAGTCCCTTCATGCATTCATTCATTATCTTCTCATTATCTTGGCATCATCACTGACGTGTTTGTGGAAAAAAAGGAACTTTCTTAAATCCTCACTGCTTCGTATTAAACTGTCTTATTTATAGTATTTCAAATATGGTCACCGACTAGTGTGCAGTGCATTTAGTGCATTGGACTCATCCTGGCTCCACTTTGAATGGATTTAACTATTGTGACTATTGATAAACAGAGAACACACATCTGGTTAATTCAGCTTTGGGATACATTTTATATTCTAAAATCATCCAGTCAATTTAGCCCAAAATCACAAATTCACCTCAGGGAGCTTTACAGCCTCTGACCTTTTCGACCCTCGCATTGGATAAGGACAAACATCCTGCAAACCGCTTTGACGGGAAAAAACATGGAAGAAACGTCAGGATGAGCGACTGAGAAGGGATCACTACCTCGGGGCAAACAGCCCTGAGGTATATGTTGTGTGTACAGAACGTACCAACACAGTTACATTACAATATAGACAATATGACAAAAATGGGAACATATTTGAAAAAGACGGCTCCAGGAGGATGTCAAGCAGATTCCAGGTGTTGGTAAACACGACCTGCTCTCCACCATGTAACCTGAGGAGAGGAGAGGCTGCACACACACACACACACACACACACACACACACACACACACACACACACACACACACACACACACAGGAGCCTCAGGCACATCATTCACACACATGTACAGGAACGTTTAGACTAATCGGTCCACACCCCTTTCATTGACGCAGTACCTGTTTATCTACTAGGAGACAATGGGGACTGAAGCAGGTGACACCATGTGTTTCACAACACAGGTTTCCGTCCACAGCGAGTAGAGAAGCACAAAGTAAAGACTCAGTGCCTCCACCTAGAAGTTCTGATTTGCATGGTTTTGTTTATATTTGACTGCAGTGAGTATATTTACAGCTAATGATGAGGATGTAAAAACAAAATGGTGGTTTTTATGTAGTGTTGCTTGCCTAATTAGGTGAGAACTGGCCCATAGAGACATCTGGTTAATGAAGAGCTGACACTGTGACTGTCGCCCTCACAGATGCATCGCCTCCAAGACCAGGACGCTCTCATCCCTCGGCCTCGGGGGACTTTGCCCAAGGTGTGTGCCGTGGCGCTGGCTGCCATGGCAATAGGAGGCGTCGTGTTTCTGTCTCCTGACAGGTTGTTTGGATGGGTTGCCATGGTAATCCTCATCCTGACCCTCGGCCCCCTGCTGCACGGGCTCTGTCTGCTGGCAGAGGAGATGCTGAACCATTCAAATACGAGGTGAGAGACACCGGGTTGGTTCATCCGCTTATAGCTCAGTGGTTCTCAAACTCTTTCTGTCACGCCCACTTTGGTGGAAGAAAAATGTTCATGCCCCAGAACTGAGACACAGAAAAAGTTTGAGAACCACTGGTTTAGTTCAAAATTCATTGATTTTAACCATTTTGTTGGGGCAACAAAATTCTAACAAAATGGTCCATGCTGAATTTTTATTTAAATAACTTGTTGTGACTCCCCCATCTGTGCTTTTTCAAATAATAGAATAAAGACAATTTAAATCACTTTCAAGTAAACCAGATCGCTCCATCAGACAAAAACTAATAACATGTGCAATCACTTTGTTAGAACAATGCAAATAAAAGTTAGATCTGTGCAAAAGATTACTAATATTTGGCAAACAAATTGCCTATTGTGGCTGGAATTAAACAGTTTTGCACTAAATATAAGATCATAACAATAACGTTCAACTTGTGCCAAACAAAACAAATTGAGTGCAGCTATGTGTGAGGATGGGTAAAATGCAGAGAATAATTTCCCCACTCTGGGATTAATAAACGATTATAAAAAAAATGATTTAAAAGAAATGATTATTATTTTTTTAAATCTCTCCCCCGCGCCCCACCTGTAATACCTCCGTGCGTAGCACCCATCCTCCGATTCCCCCTCAGGTAAACGCTGTTGGCTCTGTCCTCACGGTTGCACCGCTAGCGATGTTAGCACCGTTAGCTACAAGCCACCGGCTCAGCTCCCAATCTCGTATTCTACACCTTCAACATTCAAAATGAACCTGACACGCAAATAAATTACCTCGTGACATTGAGAGAATCCAGCCGCTGTGCATCAAAGAGTCCCTCACAGTGACAAACCCACAGAGTATCATCACCTGACTGCAGTTGTAATATATCATTTCAACCTCTCTCAATACATTAAATGTTTCACTGATGCTACAATGCTAAACTGAGACACGGTAACTGGGTCAACAGCATCCTCCCTGTTTTTTTTTAAGGTATAGAGGCCGGCGGCTGCTGAGCCACTTGCTGCCGGCCTGTGGTTTTGGGGGAAAGACCCTGCTGGCTGCGGGGCTGGCAGGCCTGCTGCTCTACCTGGCCGGACCTCCTCTGCCACACGAAGAGCAATGCTGGAAACTCCTCCTCCTGACCTCGGCCCTTTACGCTCTGTTCAAAAGCCTGGGAGTCCTGGTGAGGTCCACGCAGACACACAAACAACCCTGTCTTTGTTTATCTGGGGTATTTCTCTTCCACTACACTAAAAGATCTAAATCAGCATTCATAACAGGCTACAACATACAAAAACCTCGTAAATTAGCATGTAGACATCTCTTAATGTAAGTATCCCTTAAATTCCTGGTCCAGAGACATACTCAATATAACTAATGTAGCAGTGTCGCTGTCAGTTCTTGCCTCACCGCCCCAGAAAAGAAATGTCTCTGATGTGGCATTGAAAAGAAATGTTACAATAATCAAAGAGAGTTTTGAGAAGGTGAACTGTGTGAATGCTGTCACACACACAGTCAGAAAGGAGAGACCAGCGTTTGTACAGCACCTCGTTTGATCACTTGATACTAGATAGTAAAACAAGTACACTGTGACTGGAAGAGATACTTTACAATTGTGCATATCATATCTCTCTCTATTCACAATCCCGATAAATTTAAATCATTGATTTTATTAGAACGGTTATCAACTGAGAGCTTATTGTTACAGCTCAGAGCGCCGTGGCAGAAGTGAAAATAGCCTGTTTGAGCATCAGAGCGCTGCACTTCAGACAGAACAGTCCCAAAGTAAGAACACTTCCCGAGGCCTCAGTTGATTGTAATTGATGTGGCATTTCTGGAGTAAAAATAGGCTCCAAATATGTCTTCATCAGCAAGAATGACCATAACACTGTCCTCAAAGAATTGCTGTATAATTCTGAACAAAGCTCACTGTTCCCTCAGACTCCTTATGGAAACTATCGGCGTTACAGATTACAATCCAGTTCAAGTTCGGGTGTCTCTGTTGAATTAAGTCTAAAAATATATTCGTCCCACACAGGGTCGGGTCAGATTACTTTGAAGTGTAGTCATTTACTGAATACACATTTCAGTTTATACTCACAAAAAGAAAAATTGGACACAAACATTTGAGTTGCACAAAGTTTGAGTTTCAATGCAAATACAATTCATTTCACATAGTTTGCATTTACAGTTTATCAAATCAAAGGACCCTCACAAAAAACATACTGCTACAAACTACTGTGTGTATTCTACAACATGTGGGACGCTGTATCTCAGGTGTACGTTTTTTTAATCAAAGTCCACATGGAGGACTCAAAAGGAGCATTTACTCCACATTTTCCTCGTACATTTTCAATGTAAATAAAAGGGAATTGTTTTGCAATCTGATTACGTAATCCTGATTACATGCAGTCCGTTACTACCCCTGGTCCCAGAGGGCAGCAGGGGTGCAAGCGTGCCATTTTCGGAGGCCGCTCCTGAGCAGAGGCGAGGTGTCGTGACGTCCTCCTGGCTGTTTCTGTGGTCTGTGCAGGGTCCGTCGGAGGTGGAGGTGTCTGACATCTGCGAGGGGAGGAAGATGAACGTGGCCCACGGCCTGGCCTGGTCCTTCTACCTGGGCTACCTGCGACTAGTGCTGCCGCGTTAGTACACACCGCGTTATATTTCAGATTACAACGGAGCATTTGTTCACCAGTTAGTGGGACTTGTACAATATAATCTATTTAATGTTGTAGTGTACATAGGTGATACTTGAGTTGTATTCTCGGTCCCTTGTGGTTTATAGCGTCTCAATAACGCAACTTGCATCACATTCTAGTGCCTCTAGAGATCTGAATGTGTGTGTGTGTGTGTGTGTGTGTGTGTGTGTGTGTGTGTGTGTGTGTGTGTGTGTGTGTGTGTGTGTGTGTGTGTGTGTGTGTGTGTCCGCTCAGGTTTAGAGGACTCCATCACAACTTTTTGTGACACCCATAAGGCGTTCTGGGGTCGTGGCTCCAGGAAGCTCCTGATCCTCATACCTCTCAACGCCAACATCTCTCACAAGCTGGAGGAAGAGGACGACAACATCCACTTCTATGACAACTTGCCCAACAACGAGATAAACAGGGCAGGCGTCCGGGGCCGGGTCTACAAGCACAGCGTCTACAGAGTATTGGACGAGCATGGGAAGGTAGAAAAACAATAGTGACAGAATGACGCTGAAGCACTTTCATGAAATAATAGCTGTATGCCATCCATTGTCTGTAGTTTTAAGAATCAAAGGGGGCTGAAAAATATCCCATAATGCATTGGGCCAAAGGGAAAGAAAAAGGAAACACCACAGACAGTTCACCCTTCTATCTCAGAGCTGTGTACCTTTACTATATAAACTTATAGATCTTCAATTGAGTTGCAAACTGATGTAAACTGACTTACATTTTAAGCGGATAATCAATAATCAGATTAAATTCAGAAATATCTTTCAGGTGCACAGCAGAAGTATTCAGTCAACATTAAATAAGGTAATCAGAGAACCTGCGGTGTAAATGCCACTGAGCTACTTGTGCTGCGATTCAACTCGGTGTCTGTCGTCTTATTGCCAGCATGAGTTGAAAGACTTAGATGGCTGACATCTTCTCCTTTGATCAGATTTGTAAAGACTGCACACCAAAAAATGTGACAGAGAGAGAGAGAGAGAGAGAGAGAGAGAGAGAGAGAGAGTCACAGTAAAGTGACAGACTCAAGGGGCTGTTTCTGTATATTTTCTTCAATATTTCATGATAGCACGTCAGTGTGCTCCATATTCAATATGTTTGATGTGGCAAGTCTAACAGCGATTGTACTCAAAACCGCTTCTGTAGTTTAGTCGAGGGAAAGTTTGGGACGCATGAAAGACGTCTGGGTTTCAAGTGAGGCCAGAAATAGCCACCAATTATATCAAAGTGATTGCCAGAATGGTGTTATGGCCGTGTTTTACAGTTGCAGTCGCCACACAGGATTGGCAGAATAAGGTGACGATGAATGTTTGGCTTCTGACCACTGTAGGGACACTATATATATTATATATTATATAAATCCCTCACCGAGTGTGAACTTGAATTCTTAAAGAAAAACATTGTTTTCCTTGCATGTCTCCGCGCTGAATGGAGACATCAGAAAACTATTAAACCCTTGATGAATTTAACTAAATATAGGCCAGGTTTAAGAACAACAAACGTATATAAAATCTTACTTTTGTTAAACATTTCCGTCATTACTGAGTCCGCGTACGAGACAGAGGTCATGCGAGCACCGACAAAACGCTTGGACAAAAAGTCTGGTGTTGAGTGAGACTTTGTGATATTGTTTTGCTGTTCTTAAACCCGGCCTCCATTTCACGTAACTTCATCAAGGAGTTTGGAAACCCAAAGTCATTCATATTTCACTGATATAAAACAGAGAAAAGCTGTAGAACCAGGTAGAACACTAAAACTGTCACCTACATCTTAATGCATCTGTGGTAATGTTCCAATGATATTTATATAAATATATAACGACGTGCATAAGATGACTAAAGTGAGACTATGTGACTTTTAAAGTTGAGAAAACTTTTGAGCCAGTTATAACTGTCTGTTAAGACTGATAGCTTTTAATTAATTTATGTATTTAATTGATTAGAATGTATTTACAATTTAAACATTACACCATATAAGACTTTTGTCCTCTTGCCTTAAACATACTCCAAGAATATGAAAGAAATCTGAGACTTTTCAACACAGATGATTTGTACTTTGAGATCCAAAAAAGAAAACACTCTTCAGAGAATAGTAAATGTTCCCACAGCACAGCGTGAGCGCCACCTCCTGGTTAACCTGAGAACTCACCAGTGGAGATCCGCTTTAGTAACGCGTCGTAACAGCACCATCTACATGTAAAACATGGCAATCAAACATGTCTGGTGCCAGAGTCCCACAAGCTTTTAAAGGATTATTTGTCCATGTAATGTATCTGTCTGTGTGTGTGTGTGTGTGTGTGTGTGTGTGTGTGTGTGTGTGTGTGTGTGTGTGTGTGTGTGTGTGTGTGTGTGTGTGTGTGTGTAAACAGAACCATGAGTGTGTGGTGGAGTATGCAACGCCTCTGCTGACGCTGTACAGCATGTCCCAGGAGAGCAGCGCTGGTTTCGGGGAGCCGGAGCGCCGACAGCAGGTCCTGCTGTTCTACAGGACCCTGCAGGAAATACTGGAGCACTCGCTGGAGTGCCGCAACCGCTACAAACTCATCCTGCTCAATGGTAGGAAGACAAGTGTGTGTGTGTGTGTGTGTGTGTGTGTGTGTGTGTGTGTGTGTGTGTGTGTGTGTGTGTGTGTGTGTGTGTGTGTGTGTGTGTGTGTGTGTATATGTGTGTGTGTGTGTGTGTGTGTGTGTGTGTGTGTGTGTGTGTGGGAAACACAGAAACGGCAAAAGAATCTATAAATACGCAAATCCTGATTGTCAATCCTTGTGGGGAAGCGGATAAGCTAAAAAGCTGAAATCCCCCTAAAAGCATGTCTGTCTCATGCCGCTGGGTGTGTGTAAGTAAACACACACACACACACACAATGGTCAGAGTATCGGTTAAGACCTTTTCTGGCTTTGGTCCAGTTATCTCCGGCCTCGTGTGAACTTTTCATCTTTGTACTGGCAGTAAGAAACGAAATGTTCTAACAAAAGTACGAGATCGTTAGAGTCTTAACGTGGACTTTTGAAAGTCCACGTTAAGACTCTAACGATCATTTTCATTGTCTCACTCAATCGTTAGATTGAGTGAGACAATGAGACAATGAAAATGATTGGAGCTGGATGCTGAAACAGCCCACTGATGGTGTCCTCTTCTTCTTCCAGATGAGCACGAGGACGACCCTCACCTCCTGTCCAAAGCCATCCTCAGACACCTGCAGCAGCAGGAGAGAGAGGAGTTCTGCCTCACCCCGCCTCCTCAACAGGAGATGAGGAACCCCTTCGCACGGCCGTCAAGCGCTCCGCCCATGAACGGTGGCTGTCACCTCACTGAGCCGATGAGCAGGGAGCCGACGCTCATGTTCAGCCTGGAGAAACCTCGGTCTCTGAAGGAAGCTGTTGAGGACACCGACCATTATTGAGGACAAATATAAACTCAGGCTCACAGGAACATAAACACACACACACACACACACACACACACACACACACACACACACACACACACACACACACACACACACACAGTTATACTGTATTCTTGTTATATACCAAGATGACAGATTAATGATTTTAAAAAATCAGTACAGCTCATTTTTGAACATTTTAACTTCTTAAGTGATTTATCTGCAGAGTTTATTATATCTGTCTGTGTCTGAATTCATAGATATTAAATAAATGCAAATATTGGCTTGGTGTGTGTGTGTGTGTGTGTGTGTGTATTATCCTCCTTACTGTTTATTTATATTTGTATTTATTATGTGTCTCTTGTGTGCACTACTGCTGTAATCCTGCAATTTCCCCACTGCGGGACTAATAAAGGATAATCTTATCTCATTTTATCTTATTTTACATCTGGTTAATGTGTCAAATGTTCTCGAGGAGGTGGTCCACTAGTCCTGCTGTTGCTGCCAGTTGGTCCATTCAACCGTCTCAGACTCTAAGCACGGTCAGCATTTAGCTATAAAATGCTGTCTGCAGTTCACCTTAATATCACAACAATGGTCTTTCAAGGGGATGGGGAATAGCAGGATGGTTAAAATGCAAATGTTTGGTCTACGATAAATATTTTAATTCATACCACAAATTATGCAACGGTAACACATGAGTTAAAACAGGAAAAGAACAGAGGCAGGATAGAGAACAGAGGAAGACAAAGATCTATGAGTGGGTTTTATTATTGTATCAACAAAAGTTGCAAGAAACCTGACACCACGCCTGCTTATCTGGGTCTCACATGAGTACACACACACACACACACACACACACACGCCTCCTGGCTGCTGAAACTGCTAGGTGAGGTTTCATCAGCCATGTTTACAGCCCGTCCTCCTTGACAGGGCAGAGCCAAGAGTCATTCGATCCGAACACGTGATTTATAAACATGCACATCTAGCATCTGTGCAATTAAAGGAAAATTGGAAAGCGGACCATGGAGCACAGTTCTATACCCTTCCCTCTGTGTTTCTTTTCCATGCAAAAAGTAAAAAAGTTGCTGCACCAGAGCATTCAATGGATATTTTATAATAGACGACTGTCACGGTTCAGCTCCACACATTTCACTACTAGTTGTTTTCATCCTGTCTGCCTGTCTGTTTACTAACTGTCCTGTCATTTCAGATCCTGCTCCACGCCCCCTTCATTCTGTCAGTCACAATCTCCTCGTCAGCCCTCATTCCCTTCACCTGGTCCACGCCCGTCTCACCTGCAGCACATTCCCTCGTTTGTTCTTCACTATTTAGGTCCCCTCACTTGCAGTTGTCCCCTGCCAGATTGTATCTTGTGTTGTACAACCTAGCTCTCCAGCGTTCCCTGAGTGTTATCTGTAGTTTACCTGTTCAGTAAAGGAATTATATTCTTTACCTCTGTCTGTCTTCCTGAGTCGTGCTTCTGGGTCCTTGGGTTATCGGACTGTTACAACGACAGAAGCTTTGATATGACACATGTATTGACTTTACACAGCCGAGTAGCCTGAGTCATCTGTTAAACACCTGATAGCACATCAGCTGGTCCATAAACTATTATTTTTTACACATTTGAGTAATTTGTCAAGAAAAAGAAAAAGATTGTTCTCTTCTTTCCGTGTTGTGTGCCCACTCAGCAGACTATAGTGTAATATGAGCATCAGTGTATCTGTAGGTAACCGGTCCTCTGCAGGAAGTTATTCTATCCGGCCACTGATAACAATGTGTGTTCTGACCACGTTAGATAAGGATTTTAAAAAGAAAACAACACTCACTCTCTGCTGCAGACATGAGAGTTTTAGTCACGGCTGCCAGAAGCAGGTCTGACCAGTTCTCCACCAGAAACACGACATCATGCTGACATCAGGTGACCCACTGACGTCGACATATGTATAACACAGATTACTGTTGTCACAAGTGTACGTTCTAACGGTGACTCATTGTTCCCTTAGTTGGCCATGACTTCATAAAATATTGAACCAGCGGTGTGTAGAGTGTGTAATAATTATTCAAGTTATGGTAAATGCTAGTTTTTACACTTCAAAATCAAGTCACGAACAGATATGGAGAGGACAGATTTGTTCTGATATAGATATAACACTGGACTCAAGCCCACAGGCGATATGAGGTATAGTGACCACATTCTGGCCTTGCACACTCTAGTTCCCCTTCAGTTCCACAGAGAGACACTTCCTCCTCTGTGGCAAGTCTTCCTGAGCGCAGCATTTTATCTGAACCTGATTGGTTAGCAGAAGTGATGTCACAGAAGGGATATTTTCCCAGAAGGTGAGTCAGCTTTAGAGGTTGAACTGTAAAAACCACCTTACTGCTGCGTGCCGGCTCTCACGTCAGGCCTGTGGGCTGGACTTCACCGGAGGGGAAGCAATGACTTTACTATTAAACCTGAATGAAGTCATTGCTTCCCCTCCGGTGAATGAAGCAACCAGCTGAAAGAAAGTTAATGGGACTATTTCCCTGTACTCTTCCAGACTGTTCATCCACAGCACGCGTAATGATTGTTTCTATTGAAACAATCATTATGTTCTCAGTTGTCCCAGATTAGTCACTGGGGCAACATGTTCTCAATTGTACCATGTGGCCTGATATGTGCTTTATCTGAATAGCACTCTCTATAACAAAAGTGCTTTACTATTAAATTAAATTAAACAAAAATCCATTTCATTTAGCTAACGCTTTTATCCAAAGAGACTTACAATAAGTGCATTCAACCATGAGTACAAACTCAGAACAACAAGAATCAAAAAAGTACAATTTCTTCAATAAAGTTAAACCACAAAGTGCTATCAGTAAGTGCCATTTCAGTGCTACTAAAGAGCTACTAAGGTGCTACCTTCCTTATTCAAGGTGTAGTCAAAAAAGATGTGTTTTTAGTTTGCGACGGAAGATGTAGAGACTTTCTGCTGTCCTGATGTCAATGGGGAGCTCATTCCACCATTGAGGAGCAGGACAGCAAACAGTCATGACTTTGTAATACAATGACTAAGTACAGTATTTCTTATGGTTTCTCAACCAGTTGTGGATCTAATTTGGGTAAATGTGTTCTGTGGCGGTCGGGGTCTCATACAGAAACAACAGTCCTGTGTTTAGTGGATACACTTCCGATGCTCAGGTGTGTGTCTTACTCACCTGTGAGTAAGACATGGCTCATGCCGCTGCGTCTAGACCGGACATGCTCACACACACTCGCAGGAATCTTATGCGCATACACTGAAAGCAGGTCTGAAGGTTAGACTGACTGAGAATCACGTTCAATACTACTAACTAATGAGAACATTTGATGGAACTATTACAGCACTTTTTTTTCAAATAAAATCATTGCCAAAGTCTGATGTTACAGGTTTTTGTTTCACTGGGAAAACTGTAAAATTCCTGAACAATGTTTCAATGAACGGACCAAAGTCTGCACTATTTTAATGAACGTCAACATAAATATTGTACATAAAATCATATTGTCTATTTCATCCACTGTTTTTATAAAGTAATTTCTGAGTAGTTTATCTTAATTAATCAGCATTTCAGGCAGATTAAAGATTAAACTCCACCTCTGGAAGATTGCCTTCAGCTTCAATATTTCTCCATTATTTTTCCTTCAGGCCAGAAAACCCTTTGGCGAGGCAGCAGGCATATTGTAGACATATTATCAATTTAATTTAGAACAAGTCAATAACTTCCTGAGCTAAGAACCTGATGAACAATGAATAAATGAAATTACTTTTATCACACAGCAATACTATAATCCTTCAGTGATAGTGGAAACATAATCCCTCCATCACCCCATGGTGTCAGGGTGTGTTTGGTTTTGTGTTGGGGAGGACTGTAGAGATCAAGCGCTCCCTCCTGTTACGATCAGGCGTTTGTCAAATCAAAGAAATCAGGTGGGGCACTTCTGACTGTCTGGGCTTAAAATGAAAAGATGAGCACACTTTTTTCATGACCGCCCCCAGACTGACACACGCTCTCGGAGGAACCACATTAAAAATTGTCTGAAGGGAACTCAATACCTACTGTGAAAAAGATCTGTAAATTAAATTCCTTCATAATTTCCACTATTTTAACTTACTTTTTACTCTATTTGTGTGCCCGGAACGTAACGGAATATTGTATTACTTGCTGCTGCACTGACATGATTTAATAAAAAAACAGATTATAGATTATTTGGGTTTCTCTTTCAATGTGTTTGTATAATGCACATATAAAGAATATGTACTGCACATTGTTATCATTGTTATAATTTTCCCTTCTGGGAGAACTTTTCTACGCCCGAAGCACATTTGTTTTTATTCAGACCACATTATGTATGACCTATATTAGTCATCAGCTGGTAGATTTCCATTGCAGCCTATGCCCATTCCATCTATCAGGAGTTTTCAACTGAACATTTTTATATCAACTATCAACAGTGATGGAAGTCCTCAAAAATACAACTCAAATAGGCTTCTCTATTAAATGTAAACGTCCTGCATTACAATTCTTACAAAAGTGAAAGCAGACATTATATAAGTAATATACTTTAAAATTGAAAAGTAAAATAGTTCACGATGCAAAAAAAATGGCCCTTTAAATGTTTTCTATTTATTAATAAAGTATTTACTAGTATTGTATATTAGACTGCATTATTTGAGCCTTCCTGACTCGATCTCTGAAGACATTGAAGATGTATCACAAAAACAGTTGGCTTAAAACCTTACAGCAAGTTTACGTTACAGCCGAAGAACAGAGTGAAAGGAAGTAGTCTGTTTATTTATAACTGTATTATGATATATCCTATGCAGGTATTATATATCAGCCAATATTATTGGATCATCATTGCAGGCTGTGTGACTGACGTCATTGACTGAAGAAACTTGTTCAAACGCAATAAAGGTAGTGCAGTGAAGCAACATGTGTTGCTATGTTGTTATATAACGAAGTATGCAAAAATACACGTTTAAATAAAAGTTTTGCATCTTAATTAAAATTCTGATATTATAGTATGGATCTCAAAATGTAAACTACTCTTACAATGTTAAAACTAAACACTCCAAGTTCCAATAGATACTGTGTCCACTTTTAAAAATCATTCTAAAAACAGTAATTAGATAACTTTGATCTGAAAGAGATGAATGAACCTATCCGTAAATCATATATTACGGGCTAGTTTCTAAATAATATAGATATTATTAGATATTAGACTGGAGAGTCGACATTACAAACATATATCATCAGATAGAAGGCATTGCTTATATCACGTAAATGGAAAATTACTAAACTGCAGACACGTTCACACAGACGCACCTGCGGAAGCCAATTATCCTCAGCTCTGTTAACCAACATTTAACACATAGGTGTTCCACCCGGAAGCTAATTAGGGTTTCACCACATCCAGAGGGACAGGATGCTCGTGGTCAGCAGGTTGTGGTCCGCGCGCATTGAAAACATGTCCGAGTTTAGTGAGTTTAGAGGTAAAGAGGAACGTTTGTCTCGGACTTTAATTCACCAGATGCGCGTCAGACACGTCGACCATCGTCCATTAGGCTTCAAGCTGCTGCTTAACCTTCAGCATCAAGTCCCAAACTTCCGTTGGGATTTTGGAGATAACGATGACGTCAGAGCCAGACGGGGGCTGCGTGCTGGAGCGCAGTGCACCGGAGAGGAGCGTCGCTGTGGAGGACGATGTGCAGCATCGCGAGGCTTGAATCCCGGAACTACGTTCATCTCCAGGAGGTAAGAGCAGCATCAGATGGCCTCCAGCTTGTGTGCACAGTAAGGGCGCAATTAATCACTGAAGTGTATTTACTACAAAGTGTGTGCCGATTGATCTGCGGCAATCTGTTGACTGTCAAAAAAGCATTAAAGGTGGAAGAGTTTAAATGTAATTGTGTGTTGAATGAATGTGTTATTCCATAATGGGGTTATTGCCAGAGGAAAAAGTAAGACTGGGAAACTAAATTCTAGTTTAATGATGAATTTATGGCCAACAAAAAAAGTGTCTGAAAATGAAGGTCCTGGTGACTTGGATATTGATTGTGGTAATCACGATCTATTAGTGTTTCTGGGTAAACTAAAGCAGAAGCAGGAAAAGCTGCACGCATTGCTCATAATGGCGGCTTTAAAGGAATGACATGCGTTGGAGGAACGGGAGCAGATGAGGAGAAAGGAACATCTCGGACTGGAAACTGCATCAGCAGGGCCATGGCAGCAGGCAGGGCCGCCATGTGGCTGCCTGGAACCGGCCCTGCCTGCTGCCATAGCAGGCAGGGCCGGTTCCAGGCAGCCACAAATCCATGGACAAAGAAAGTAGATTTAACTGCTAAGTGGGCAGTTCTGCAGGCTTCAGATGGACAAACTCTAATTTTGAAGAAGAAAACAACACTCTTAAAAATGTTTTTGGCCTTAAGTTTATTGTAATTCGGTGTGTTAGGAGGATCCAGCAAAAATCAGCTTTTCATTGTACAGAGTAACTCTGTTATCTGTGCATATGACACACAAAAAATCTTGAAAATGAATTAATTCATCAGAATTCTGAGTTGCACACATTCAAACCAACCTTAGTGTATGACAAACTGGATATTTGATCAAATTCATACACTTAAGCTCGTATGAAAGTGTTTAGTTGACACTAAATGACCTATTTCTGTGACATTGGACATCTGCTTAAATTATAGGAATATAAATCGGATGTATAAGTAACCTGATGTTGGGTGACTAAGTTACTTTGAGTTACTTCGTGTTTTGCCTTCACTCACACTAGCAGTCTGTTAGGTCTCGCTCCGCGCAATGCCCAGACATGTTGCGCGAGACGGGAACCTTCTGGATGGACCTGGTCGGCCACGCCCCCTCGGGAGGGCTGACGCAACGCGCCGCTATAAAAGCCTCGCGCTCGCGGCTCGAGCCGCACACAGGTACTACATGGAGGAGACACTCAGCAGACGTTTGGAGGAGACACCGGAGCGCAAGTCACAGAAACCAGGATGGTGTTTACCGCTGCGATGCTCTCCGTCCCGGCGGAGGAGGACGACAGCGTCGTGGAGATGATCGGGAAGTACTTCCTCCGGCTCACGAGCCCGGGCCGAGGCACGAGCGCAGCCCGAAGGGGGAGCGTCGAGAGCTGCGGCGAGCGCGAGAGCAACTCTCCTGGTAAGTCCTTTTAGGAAAGTTTAACGTAGTTTTGTTTACAAAGAAATAATAAAAACAGTGGATAAGTACTACAGTGACCACACTCGTAAAATTAGAAGTATATAATTTGGCTGAGGAACACATTAATTGGCTGATGTAACAGTCTATGGATGTAACTCATGCAGGTCTGATAAGCTGATGACCTTAATTCTGATGACTCATATTTTAGACATTGATCACATGATACAAGTATTGAGGATTAGATTATTGATTTACTTCTGATTCACTTGCATTTCACTCTCATAAAAACATATTGGACAGACGTGCACCTATTCTAACTCAGTGGTTCTCAAATGGGGGTACATGAGATTTGTTTTAAATATTTAACATTACATAAAAAAATACATTTATACATATTCAATAAAATAAGTTTAAGTTCATAAACTGAATTGTATACATTCTATATTAAATCAGACACTGATGGCACAGCGCTGTGTATTACATCTTTTTTTCAACCAAAAATGCTTTGCACTGCTAAAAAACATTTCAGAGGGGGTACATCACTGAATAAAGGTTGGACCACTATTCTAACGCCTCTGGTTTCTGTCTAAAGGTGCCAACATGGACGCTGGTTTGGAGCAGGACGAGTGGCTCCTGCAGCAGGACGTGACCCGGCGGTTAGAGCGCTGTCTGACTGAGGCCAAGGCGTCCGCCCTCCACTGCCGCCTGCTGCTGCTGCCCCGCCAGATGACCGCCAGGGTCGGCCAGGACGTGGTGCGCTCCTCTGCCGATGAGCCCTGCGGCCTCCGGGGCGCCTCCATCAAAGTCTACGTGGACGGCAAAGACGGCCTGACGCCCGCAGGCGGCGTCCTCCTGGACCCGAGCGTCACCCCGACCTTTGAGCTGTCTGTGATCTTCAGGGCAGAGCGGGCCGCCGGCTGGCCGCCGCTCACGGTCATGTTCGACACCGACAAAGTGATGAAGCTGAGGCCCGAGTACCGGCTGGTGAAGAGGAAGCTCTACTCCTCGGCCAGCCCCGTCATCCATGATTTCAATTAGGAAGTCAAGAATGTAAACCTGTTTCACCAGACCTCTTTTTGTTGTTGTGAATTTGTTTGTCAGGCAAAGGTTCAGCCTGGACTGCACTGGAGTTCTGCTGTGTTGTTTTCTATCTAGAGAGTTGGATGTTTTTTTTCATGTATGAATGTCTGAGCAGAAGGTCAAACAAGTTTACCTCATGAACACAGTATTTTGCACAGAATGGATGAATGTTAAGTGTTCACTTCACTTCCAAAAGGATTGGGCGGGTCTCGGTCCTGAATTGTGCTGTACTTTTTTAAAATATTTATGCAATTGTAATAAAATATTTTTTTCACACTAGTATTCTTCTATACACTTTGTACATAATGCTATATGTACTTTATTATGGGGCTGATGACTTGTACCTAGACTCTAAAGCAAATACGCAACTCCATGGCTTCAATTTAGATCAAATAATCTTTATTTAACAAATGTACAACAGAAGACATGACACATGTATCAGCTACCCAAACACAACTCTACACGATCCATCTCACGGGTACAAAACTTGCCTTTGTACTTAAAGACACATTACAAACATGTTTCTGATGCTCTCGGCTACATCCTAAGTGAGTTGGGATGCATCAATACTATTTCAGCAACAACCAACTCCACGTCCTACGTTTCAACACTCAGTGAAACATCAGCGTTTTACGATAGTCGACTATTTTACCAAGAATACATTTAGTTTTCAGACACGTTTTCTGATTCTACCTTCAAAAGGCAGCTATTGGTTTCCATTCATTTGACGACAACAAACGAGCCGTGGCATTTGAGGTTAAGATGATAAATCAGTTGTTCGCCTTCAGTTTGTTCCTGTTTAGAAAACACTGTTGGTGCTTTCAAGGACACTCCGGCATTTGAAATTGTAAAGTCTGCTGGCAAATGGTGATCTTTTACATGTAAACAAACAATATGCATTCAACAGTTTCCAGGATAGCTTACTTGTATTTTGGACTTTGAAAAATAATTTCAGATGCACGAGTGTACTTGAATGCAACACGATTGAAACCGGGCACGGCCGTACCGCACAGGATCGGCGATAAAAGACAACGCACCGTTTACCGTGACTGATTACATTTTTCAAGCATGTTTTTATTTCCGTTATAAAGTTGATTTACGAAGACCAGTTACATCGTCACCGGAATCGAATGGAAGCTTCAATAGGGTAGGTCGTGAAACCTCAAACATAAATGTAAAGTAGATGAAATTTAAAGTTAATAGGCTGAAACAAGCAAAACCACTGGTAAATGTATCGGCCAGCTGACTGAAAGAAAGAAAGCCAGTCTGGTGACATCAGATTTTCTTAATTTAGAAAGACAATCCATCAATGAAAAAAAGGTCAGAAAATCCAGTCGTAAAGATTTGTGATACATTTGAAGAACGTTTTAGCAGCGATCACAGACCAACATGCAGGACTAGTAGTTCTGGAAATAGTGGACCTTTACATAATGATTCGCCATGTGGTGGTGGTTGTCTTTCAGCCCATGCGGGCCGGGCACAGCTCGGTGCAGGTCACTCAAACAGATCGGTCAATCAGCTCGTAGTAATGCAGCACGATTCAACGTGATCAACTCTGGCGAGTAGAGCTCGTCCTGCCCTTCATCATTTGATCCCAAACAAACTTTTGCTGGTGAAAATGTTTTTTCTTTCTTTATCTCTCTCTCTCCGTCACAGTTCTTCACTGCTCCAGCTCAGCAGAGGGACGACTCTTTGCTGGTGAAATGATACGTGGGGAAAGTGGAGCGAATTCCCAACGGCGCTGCACATAAACCAATCACATGAAGAAGAAGCTCTGTGCAGCCCTCACACACACACACACACACACACTGACAGACGCAACCGTCCACATAGGCCATGGTCTACGCCAAAGTACAGATAAATAAGTGTGTATACGCACACGCACAGAGACTGCACAGTTCCCTTCAGAAAACAACCAAAGTGACCATTTAGTATTCACCTTCTGAGTGACTGTCTCGCTCTCTGAAATCTCAAGACTATTTCTTCATTTTGAGGTCGGCCTCCATGGCACTACGGCGACCCCTAGTGCCTCCGTCCTGCAGCACAGAGACAGGTGAGGAGAAAGAGGGGGGGGAGAAGGAAAGAGACGGAAAAAGACAATTCACATAAGGGTGTCAAGGTCAAAGGTCAGTTGGACAGAGTGACGGGAGGCCCGGCGTCAGACCTCCTCACGCGATTGCACTCCGCACAGAAAAAAAAAAAAACACAGCAAAGTCCACCTCGGAAGGCTTTCTCTCCAAATGAAGAACAGAACAAATAAAAACATGATGGTTGAAATACATAAATAAAAAAAAGAAGGAAGAATTCAACAGAAAAGAAGGAGAAAAGAAATTAGAACATGCAAAGAAACGGACAATCGCACATAAACACACAGGAAACCGGCATGGGGTCATTAACCGAAGGTCGACGGAAGCTTGGGTGATGAAAGGTTACGGGAGCCTCTGTGTGTGTGTGTGTGTGTGTGTGTGTGTGTGTGTGTGTGTGTGTGTGTGTGTGTGTGTGTGTGTGTGTGTGTGTGTGTGTGTGTGGCTGTCAGAAAGGAAGAGTGAGAGACAAAGAGGCCTTTGAGTTGCTAACGACGCCAAACATCGGGTCTTTTTTGTCTCGTCAGATTTTTTCTTCTGTGTGAATAAATAAGTTTAGAACCTTAGCGGTTGGGGCAACACCGTCTTTCACCTTGCCATCACAACCTGACTAACTAGATAACTACGTTCAACAAAGAGGAAGAAAAAAAACGCTAGAGAAACAAGTCGACACGTCTCGGTGTCGAAGAGGCGGCATCAAGTTTGACAGACAGGAAACCAAAAGCGAAGACAAACAATAAACGGCATCTTCTTTTGTAAAGGCCAAGAAAACCTACGTTCACTATGAGGTCTCTTTGGTTTGAGGTGGCCGTGGCTCAGTTGGAATAAAGTAACTTAAGTGTTGCCGATTACAACTGACACTTTACAAGGAAAGAGATTTGTGGATGATGCTGCACATCTTTAGAGCGCTTTAAATCTGTAATATTGAGGAAGACACTACAGCAAGCCTACTGAGCTCCAATCAGGAAAACATGTGAAGCTGTGAGGTTGTTGCTTATCTGTCAAATCTGATCAAAACACACACACACACACACACACACACACACACACACACACACACACACACACACACACACACACACACACACACACACACACACACACACACACACACACACACACACACGATAAATAAAAGATGAATTGTTTCTGTTTGATATTTTTAGGGTAGCGTTTCAGACATGGTGTTAAATATTTATTTGAACATAAACACATAACCGTAGTAAACTATCTTCATGCAGCTTCCTGGTGAGAAAACTATGTCAACGCGACACGGTTTGTAAAAAACCTCAGCCCTAGTTCTGCTTTTCTGTACTGCAACTTGTCGGTCGACATAAACCGACATCGGCCCTTTTATTATCAGTCTGGCTCTACTCATGAGGATTTGTTTCATGCTCTCGGAGGAGAATAAAACACAATGATTGTGTACTTTTTTTGTTATTTTAAATGAACTATTGGTTTTGAAAACAGTGGTAGCATTGTCAAACATGTTCAAATGGAAATTGTTTAATATTTACAGTATTAACAGTGGTCCGTTTTAATGCCTCTAATAAGAACTTAAATCCTAGCTTTATATGTTGCTTCCTTTAATGCCACTAAAATGTAACTGAACCAGAGAAACAAAAGAGATGAGATGTAGAAACCGATGTGAACAGAGTGTGTTTCAACATGTGAGTGTGAGTGTGTGTGTTTGCTTTGAGGCAAGCATGTGCGTAGCGTGGCCTGGTTCTGGTGAAATCTGAGGGAGAACCTGAATACTTACAAAGAGAGAGAGAAGGAAAGCAGGAGAGGCCATTGGGACACTGTCCTGTAGGAGGACAAACATTGGAGTGAGAAAGAGAGAGAAAAACACACACGTGCGTGAGAAAGCAAGTTTCACACAAGTCTGCGTCAAACACGGAAGCGCACCGAGGAACGAGCGTCCATTCGACCGCTGCACACACACACACACACACGCTGCACACACACACACACGCGCTGCACACACACACACGCTGCACACACATTGAATATGCAGATCGTAAAAAGTGAGACTGCTATACACAGACAGATACACATACGTAGATAAACACACCTGAGACAATTAGGCACGAATACAAGCAGGCAAGCACACTCCCATCTGTAAGTCGGCTCACAAACACCACACCACAGTTCCCATCATGGCCACTATGAAAAATATCATGACTTCCATTCAGTCGTAACACTTCCATGAACTACAGACGTTTTTTTTCTTTTCAATACTGTTGAGGTAATTCAAGTTATAAAAAGGTTGTGACGGTCTCATTTCAACTCTGCTGTAGAGAAGCCAATCAACAGATTTTCATCTTTTTTGGTGGAGCCTTTAAAAGATTTTCTTTTTAAACCATTTGCAAAATTCACCCATAATTCTGAACTTCCTGAGAAAATTCCCAGATAGACCCCGTCTGGAACGGACATTTCTAAATTCCAAGATACTTAAAAAATGCCATGACCTACGGGAACCCTGTTAGACACGCACTCAAGACTGTCACACACACACACACACACACACACACACACACACACTCTCACACACACTCTCACACACAGACAGACAGAAGTTAGTGAGGAGAGGTGCAGCCAGCATGCAGGACATGACAACACAAGGAGTTATTCCACTGAAGCACATTGCAGCGAGACAACCGCACCGAGTTGCCTCAAGTGTTCCGTATGGTCAACGTGTGTGAAGGTGAACCGCAAACACAATGCATGTGATGATCCGTGCCGAGAGAGACCGGCATCATCTGCTCAGGCACACTTTAACTAATCGGTGAGGAACGAGTCAGACAGCAGGAACCTCGGGAGACATCGAGGAGTTGGGTTCCAAAAGGGTTCGACACAAGTTCTTTAAATTCAGATATAAAAGGATTCAACAGACGTGAAGGTATATTGTTGTTCAATGGAATATCAAAACAGAGAGCCAAACCCTTCCTCCTAGAATTTTAAGCAGTTCAAGTTAGTTTTATTCACATGAGTAGATTGTCCCACATTGATGGAAGGATATAACACACATGCGATCAACACCGTCTTAGGAGCAAGTATAGAATCTCTAAATGATACAGCATTTAAAAAAAAGAGATATTAGACAGAGCAGTCAATCCAAAGGCCCCGCATTTGTTATACGATGAAGATGATGATGATGATGATGATGATGATGAAGCTCTTAATCCATTCAAATAGTAACAGGGACAATCATGGTCAATTAAGACATGTAGAGCATTAGTCAGGTATCTTTTGAGACATACTTTGATAAAATAAAATAAAAAATGGTCACTTCAACAAATGTTTGACTTGAGTCAACAAGCTACTCCGTGAACATGCTCTGTGTAACATTCATCCATTCATTCCGCCGCACAAACCTCCTGTTCAAGAAATACCAACAGGATCTTTGTTACTGGATGTTTACCTTTTCATACGATCCATTAATGCATCTTCATACATTCTTGTCAGCCAACACTAGAGTCATCAAATTCTAAAGCTGAACAATAAGACATTTTCAAAAGACGCCATTTCATAAATAAAGCTTTTATAACTATAAAAAATGGGTTAAGTCTTTTTAACTTTTTTACAAATGTCCCTTTCCTGAGATCACTCCATATATCGGCGCGATTCAAATATATTGTTCCAGGGGCCCCATTTTCATAAAGCTAAGGGTCCGGGGACATTTCCATGAGCGGTAAATTAATCCACTCCATCTCGCTGAAGAAACAACGACATTTTTCTTTTTTGCTAGCGTGTATTTAGTATAATTTTGTATATACACTGCAGATCTTATCCAAACATAAGATAATAAATAACTGCGCTCCCCACCATGGGCACCTGGTTGAGTTCAAATTTAAGGTTCTATGAAAACAAGGATGCATCAGTCACGAGAAAGTCTCAGAGCAAAATAGATCAAATAAAATGACATACTTTGACACATTCCAACACTTACAGTGAAATGTTTGGAGTTGGAGGTTTGTCGAGCGCTTTATCAGAATCAGACTTTTAAGGGAATCCTAGTTTGTCCCCCAACAAGTCGCCCAACCCACCTTCTCAGCCGGCTCTCCTGGCTTACGGTTCCCCTCCCTGCCGCGGAGGCTCTTGGCGGAGATGGCGCTCTCCGAGGTCTGCATGATGAGCTGGGTGGCCAGGAACTGCTGGACGTGCTCCAGGACGTCCCGCTGCATCTCCAGCGCCATGTGGTACACGTCGTGGTCTGACGAGTTGTACATGACGGCGTTCTGGAACATCAGCATGATGTCGCGCTGGAACTCGGCCGTGGTGCGGATCACGCCGGACTCAATGTTCTTCTTGATGGCCGACAGGTCCATGGGTCTGGAGCAGGAAGGGGCGGGAGCCACAAGGGAGATTAGTAAACGTCTGTCAAACATACAAGTGAGTGGTATTAGGATGAAAAATGCGAGGGAGAGTATGCTTGTTCCTACCTGTGTACGATGCTATGGTAACCAGGCGCGATGTCGTCCGACACAGGCTGCAGGAAGACGCTGGCATACCTGAGAGAAACAGGAATTCACAAAGTAAAAAATGGTTTCCCTATAACTGTTGGGGGAGATGGTTTTTATGCTGTGCTTTGATTCCAGTAAATTCATTTTATTTCTCAGTAGTGAACTTTTTTTTTTTAAAGTGTGTTGAAAATACAAATTCAAAACAGTGGGCAAGAACCTTTCACATGAATGCTGGGTTGCTCAAAATCATACTCTTAGACTATGGAGTCCCACTCTTCATGTGCTGGTTTCACAGATCTTTGGCTGCTATTGGATATTAGCCATGATTAACATTATTAAGTGTGGCTTCAGCTGCAAGGGGTCATAGACCCCTGCAGCAAGCACACTTCATGTTCTCCTGCGGGCTTCATTTTATTCTCCATCTTACGCCTAAACTTTGGACCGTATCTCCTCCCGCGGCGTTGCCAGCACATGCGTCAAAATACATCAAAACGTGCGGCCTGATCGGGAATCGTGTGGAATGACTTTTCTAAGAGATTCGACCGTCCGTTTTCCCAAAAAGCGTGCAAAACAGCGAGAATTTGTCCCATTGACTTGAATGGGGTTTCGGCGTGAAGAGAGCAAAAAAAAAACACTCATCTTTGTGCCCACAGTGACTCGCCATAATTTAACGTAGAGAAATGATTTAAAGTTTAAAACGTTGATAAAAGTCTGGAGTTTATTTGCCCAATTGGGTATTTTTTGATAGCTAGCACAGTTTTCATGTAATTATTGTTCAAGTTTAGGAACATTTGGGAACCATTTCAGAGTTAGAGTGGTGATGTCATCGCTAGAGCACGGAGGAGCTTAATTTGTATTTTGCCATTCACTCCACAATATTTACTTTTGAGGCATAATTTATATATGAAAACGTAGGAAATATTGTGCTTGTGGTACACGTGCGTCGTGGAATCCAACAAACGAATACTGTTTTGTCCGCAAGCCTGAAAGCGACATGAAGTCCGGCCAACTGCTCCATCAACCTCCATGTTAAATCAGACCACAATTTTCTCTCATGACGGAAACGTGAGCACTTTATAAACTGAAGTTACGATCTCATTTCTAAATCCTTACAAATATGAACGGAAACGTTCTCAGAAGTCTTGTGCTTCTCATGATTACGTTATTTTCGCGATGGGATCCACGGTTGTCTGTCAAATACAATAGTTTGAAAGGTTGTTTTCTCATTAAATCCACAGTCCAGTCTCCCTCTAATTGACAGTGACACAGCTGCTTCCAGTTAGCCAATCAAGGCTGTCCACCATGACAACCTGTGACACAGACGCAGGAGGAACTGACAGTTGGTCAGCTGACATCCTGACTGTGTGTGTGTGTGTGTGTGTGTGTGTGTGTGTGTGTGTGTGTGTGTGTGTGTGTGTGTGTGTGTGTGTGTCAAAGTGCGCGTGCGTGTGTGTAATTACGGTCGCGTGAACATAGTGGAGAGACAGAAGTGAATTTGATTGCTAGCATGAAGTTAGCTTCATGCTAGCAATCATGAAGTTAGCTTTGTGTTAGACAAAGCTGACTGTGTGTGTCTATGTGCGCGTGAACGGTTGCGCGTGTGAACGTGTTAATACGGTCACGTGCACGTTCGCGCGCGCGCGCGCGTGTGTGTGTGTGTGTGTGTGTGTGTGTGTATGTCACTTTGAATCAGGACTAACAGCTCCACTGACGCTCACGTTCACATTATTAAGTCCATAAAAATATTCAAGCATACCAGTGCGATCGGCTGCTCGTTTCCTCTCTGGTGAATGTACTAGAATGGAGATTTGAGCATGTTTTTGCCTCGAAATCTGGGGTTTAACAGATGGTTTGGTAGAAAATCTAAAACACACACACACGACTTGGAGATATTCAGTCAAAGGCATTGTAACGCATCCTGTCTGTCTACCTGTCTGTCTTTCTGTCTTCCCTTTCAAAATAAAAGCCCCATGAATTAACTGTATTTTAACATAAAGCTCAAATGAGGATTATTGTATTAAATAGAAAATAAATACACAATTGTACACAATATTTTTTTATGTAATCACGTGATATGTTGCAGCAAAGTGCTGTCCCATTCATATTTACACCATCAAGCCCTCACAGCTAATGTTGGCATATATATATATATATATATATATATATATATATATATAATGTACCTCAATAACAAATCTCACTACCGGTAATGTATATGTATATATATTGCGACGTTTTACAGCAGTAGTAGCCACACTTTCAAAATTTCTTATGAAATTTTCTAGTTATTGTCTCCGCTTCTGTTGTACTTAGATCAACAAAAATAAATAAAAAAAACATAGAAATAATTTGTTTATAGTATTTGGCCTGTATCTATTATTGAAGACACCATGGTCAAGTCCTTGGTGTTGTTTCTGGGAATGTGGGGTTTTGATGACTATACACACACTGTTTTTAAATACAAAATATATGAACGCATTCACTGAACTAAAGTACAATCTTTATGGTGCTTTGCCAAAATGTTTTTGGGGTGTTGAGGTTGCGCTGCAGGCAAAGCACTCATGGCCTCAGTGTTTCCTAAATCTGGACGACTCCTATTCTATTCAGCTCAATACAATCAGGACGGTTGGGTGACGACCTTAAAACATGTTACTACTGCTGAAGTGTTTTGGCCAACAAAGACTTTGATTCATTGCTGAGGTTGCGGTATTCCAAGAAGCTCCACCTGTGGTTGGCTGCGGCTCTCCACACCAGCATGATGGCTTTCTTCCAGATCTTCTGGGCCTGCACGGCCTCCTGGTCCTCGCCACATGTAGATCTGACGAAGAGAGAGAGAGCGGAAGCGAAGACAGAGGGGGAACAGAGAGAGGATTGGGAAGTGAATGGAAACAAGAAGCGGAAGAGTGGCACAGAGGCAAGCGGAGACAAAAGCAGCACTGTTAGAATTGTTATGTCAGCAGCCGCAGACTTCGTAGCTCGGAGAAATTAAATGGCATCCTAATATGATTCAGAGGTGATGACCTGAACGCCCATGACAAATGCAAACTAAGCTAAGGGCACGGCTCTGGATTTATACAAGCCACTTCCCCACTACATATTACTCAGGAGATAAACATGGTTATTATGACACAATCACAGCCCTTTTTCTGCAGACGGGAACACACACACGTGGACACCTACAGCTGGGAAGACGAGGCCGGGCTGCTGGCCAGGGAGTCCGCCGTGTAGCGCTGGGAGGGCGGGCCATAGCCGTCTTCACTCTCGCTGGCCGCCCGCTCCACCTCTGACAGGTAGGGCCCCTCCCCCTCCCCGCACTCCTCCTTCAGCTCCATCCCTTCTTCTGGGTATCCCTCGCTCCCCGCCTCCTCCTCCTTCACCTCCTGGGTTCAAGAACACACACACACACACACACACACCCTTTGTTAAACAGTCATTTGACTCAGTGTGTGTGAGTGTGTGTGTGTGCATATATATAAGTGTGTTACCTTGGACTCTTTCCCGGACACAGAGCTGTCCTCAGAGTCTGTGGGACAGAAATGAGAAGAGGATTAGAAAAAAGGAAATACATCAGCAGGATTTCTGTGTGTGTGTGACGTGTGTGTGCACGTGTGTGTGTGACAGCACCCACCCAAGCACGGCGGGTTGGGCTCCGGCTGGCTCCACTCCTCTCCTTCGCTCTTGACCGTCGTCTCAGTGGCCTCCTTCCCTGCCGCCCCCTCCTCCGTAACCTCGCTTCCTGTTGCACCGTCGTCAGAGGTGACATCACTTCCTGTCACCTCAGGTCCCTCACAGTTTCCCTTGAGCTGTTGTTCTCGTTTGGTTTCCGCTTGACTCTGGGTCTCGATGCCTGCGGGAATCGGGGCCGACATCGCGGCCGCATCCTTCAGCTCCTGAGCGGGATCGGAGTCTTGGACGGCGGGTGCCGGGTCCGAAGCCTTCAGCTCCTGGGTCTCCCAGGGGCCGGGCAGGGTGTGTCCTTCTGAGACCGCCTCTTCACACAAGGAGAGAGCCGCTTCCACTGCTGCCGCATCCAAGGCCTCCACAGAGTCGTCGACCTGGGAAGGAGGGAAGGACAGAGACAGAAAAGATTGAACTGGTGCAATCCTGCAAATGTCCCTACTGCGGGACGAATAAAGGATTATCTGATCTTATCTTATAGCCAGTATTATCTCAAATGTTGTTTTTGTTACATAATGCCTTTTTTCTGCACTCAGAATTCCACACACACACACGACTACATGACTGACATATTGAGTGAGTGAATTTCATACTTCTCAAACAAGGAATAAAGCACTCCAGAGGTCACCGACTAGGAAGTGATCGTTCAACAAATGAGTGTTAGTGTCATGAACAGCAGCAGATCTTTCTTTGGTGTCCAGTAAATAAAAAATCTGGACCTTAAGTGTGTTTCACTCCTGCAGGTAACACATTACTCCTTTACATATTGGTGCAGTGATGTGACTTCTATGAGGTGTCTACTATCACTTTCGTCAGTCACTCACTTAAGTCTAACACACTCCCCAAATAACATAATTAAAAAAGGCAACCAGACCCCAGTGTGTACCTTTTCCTCTATGATAGCAATGATGTCTCCCACTGTCGCCAGGTCCAACTCGTCTCCCATGTAAGACACTGCTACAAGGTCCTCTTCTACTAAGCCTGCCTCCTCACCGAGCTTCACCTTCACTGCAGCTTCCGCTTCACCTTCTGCAAACACACACACACACACACACACACACAGTAAATGAGAACACAATGAAAATCTGCACAGTTGCAAGTAATTATTAGGTCTGAGCCCAGTATCTTTATGTCCTGTACACCATGAACAGCGCAGGTCAAGATCCTTTCTCCTCCATCTATTCATGTGAACCATGTGCATCTGTGGGCACCAACAGTTATGCAAAGTGTATTTACCTGTGATGACCTCATGACCAGGTGGTAAGGCGGTGGCTACGGTGACGGTCTGAACTCCATTGGTGAGGCTTCCAGTCGAGTCTCCCTCCCCAACCTGACATCAACAAATTGTCAATTTAATCCAGCATTGCTATGACTTTTTAGACCCATTGTGGGTGGGGGGATACATTACAAATATTCATCGACATTACATTTGAATATTGTAGTCAGATGTCTGTCTGTCTGTCAAAGAAAGTCATCAAAGCAGTGAATGAATGCAAGCATATAATTATACAATAAATATATAAACTCTGATGATGTTAATATTAGAACATGTGGCGATATCCAAAAGACTGCAGGGTAAAATAAGAAAAGTCTTAAAAAGCTGCATAGCCAATCCTCCATATGCTCATTTATATACACACATGCATATGCTTTACCAGCAGCCGTTTCAAATTAATATTGAATAGCCAACATTTCAAGTTTCAGTTTATAGTAGCATTCTATAAATTGGTGTTTACGGGGTATTTCTTTTGAACTGAGTCTTGCCTGTTGCCTTGTATGATGTCATATTGTGTTTAATTCCTGGCATTCTTGTAGTTTTGGATGTTTCCGATCTGATTGGACTCTTACCAGGCGAGGGCTGGCCGTGATGAGGTTGCCTTTTTTCAGCAGTTCCGACAGGAGAGGGGAGGGCGGCGGCGTGGCCTTCTGGGTCAGGAGCCTCTTCTGTGGCGAGTCATCTACTTGAGCGGCGAGGCCTCCGTCTTTGGGCCCCGGGCCTGGAGCATCCAACGCTGGGAGAAACACTCCGACCCCCGGGGCCTGGCAGAGGCAAAGAATCAGTGAGAGCGGTCGGCACAGTGAGCTGAAGTATCTCAACCATCTCCTTCCCCGAGGAGCAGGGAGTGCCAAAAACACCACAATGCGAGATGATCTTTCTCCACTGACTCATAACAACAAAAACTAATTGGAGATACAGATGGGCCCTTTTGTGGAGTCTATAGTTCTGAAATCAATGTCAAGATATTAATGAAAACAAACACATCAGGGCCTTTTAATGCATGCGACAGCCTCTAAATCGATTACAGTGAAGCCTGAATTCAACTTCAGTGCAGTGAGTGTGAAATTCCCTTCAAAATAAAATAAAGAAAACCTTATACAACATATTTTTCTCTCTGTATTGGCCGTATTCTTGTGGTATCTCATCACTGCTACACGGCTACGTAAGAAAACACTGCTCTATTAAAAGGATGTTCTTACAACTGAGTGGGTGGTGCTGGTGGTGGTGGTGGTGTCATCAGAGGCCACACTGCCTGTATCCATGGGCGTTGCGGGGACCGAAGAGTCGGCCACAGCGTCCACGGTGGGGGGGCTGGCACCCAGAGGAGAACGGACCGTTATGCTGGGCAGACGCTTAGGCGTGTTTTTCAGCGCCTGACGAGCTGTGATGGACAGAGAGGATCAGAGAAAGAGAGAATACATCAATCTGTTTGGGTTTCATTAGTTGTTGTTTTTCTTACAGGAATTAGAAGAAAAGAAACTGCAGCACAGAAATTAAGAGAGTCCTGTCAACCCAAAGCACATCAGAGAAACAGTCACTCCGTCTTAACAAGTAATAAAAACAAACATTCCAAGTAGAGGGCAGAGAAAAGTATTCTTGTAGATTCGTTGTATATAGACTAGGAAAGCCCTGACTGGAATATATATTTTCCCGTATTACTTCACACTAGGGCTGCAAAACGAATCGATAAAATCGATTATCAAAAGAGTTGGCAACGAATTTAATTATCGATTCGTTGTGTCGCACGATTATTACGCCAGGCAATAAGTCACGGAGAAAAAAAAGAGAGCTGAGCAGAGCAACTGGCCGGCCAGCGTGTCTGAGATTGGAGTGAGACGCGGAGAAAAGCTGAGGTCGTCATCTTCACAATAGAACATCTTTGATGTGTCGAGTCTTGGCCAATCAGCGTTAAGATGTCTACAGCGTCTTCATTTCCCTCAAACTTGTTTTTAATGGAAGCTAGTCAGCTTGCTATCACGTTAGCTAACGTGTTTGGGTTGTGTATCGTCGTTAAAGTTACTTTATGTTCCGGTACAGTTCAGTCTTGCTTGTAAAAAAACATAACGTGATGAAACATGCCGTAACCCCCGGTCTGGTTCAGTTCACGCTGTCACTCGTTAACGTTAAACCGGCACACCGGCGGATCTGGCTGCAGGTTTTTTTAATTTTTTTACTCAAAGTAGAATGAATCAAATCATGTAGTTGGGCTTAGCCAACAACGTCATTTCGTGGTCATAAAAGGCCCAGATATTGATCGGATGATGTGAATGAAAGAGTTTAAGGAAGGTGGAGGTCAAAACAGACGTGAGAGGAGCACAACAGCTTCCCTCTGTCCCAGTATTTCATAGTTAAGCAATAAGGTAGTCGAGGCAGTACTGTGTCGTGCAATAATGTTCAAGGGAGTTGTTAGGCCCGACGCGCAGCGTCGGGCCTAACAACTCCCTTGAACTGTACATTATTGTAGACACAGTACTGCCTCGACTACCTTATTGGTTTTATAATACGGGTACCTGCGACTTTATAAATGTAATAGTAAGCTCCCTTTCAGCACAAAATAGTTGTAGCCGGCAAAACGTTGTGTATCGCATTTCAGCGACAGAGAAAATAGTCCCGGGACGGTTGAAAGCAGGGTGGAGGATGACACTCAGCCACCGATGTAAAGAAGTGCTCTCGCTGCTTCTGTCCGTCTTTTCTCCGTCATTTTTCTCCTCCATGATGTTTAGAGAACTTGCCCCGGAAATTATCACGATTTTGTGATCAAACCCTTTTCATTCCTCATCTTTAGGTTAGGGAGGAAGTGACGTGTGTGTTGTCGTTCGTTATGCTAGTGTGGGGGATGCTAAGTGAGGTTGTTAGCTGTTCCGTTTGAGCTACTGTCAGCGAAGAGCCCCGTTGCAATACTGTGAACACTCAAGCAATAAACCTGCAAGTTAAGGAAACCAACGTCTGCGAGTCGTTACTGCGGACGTGACAATATCAAAGTTTACACCAAACATGTTTGGTAACTGTCAAGCTTGAAATGACAACTAACGGTCGCACAATTTAAATCTACCTGTTATTTTAAGTGCGCACTGATATGGAACGCTCTAAATGTAAACAGGCTGTACAGTACTTTATGGCTGAATAAAGTACACCCCGTGACTCACTCTCAACCAATCAGAATGCTTGATTTGATCTACCTGTATTATAAATATTGATAAAGCAGGGTATGTAAATGCAGCGTCTGCTCCAAGGAGATCAATTACAGTAAAAAGGGCTCACATTTGGCAGATGTAAAGCATACATGTGTATGTTTTTTTGTGTTAGTCCATTTTTATTTATTTTTTTAAATTAAGGAGCAACCTGTTTGTGCACTTTCCATGTCATAAAACCACACGACACTGCGATTGCTATGAAGTTCATGAAACGTTTATCTCGGCAAAATAGCTCTCACACCTTGAAAAACAGACGTGTGGTTCACAGAGCAGCGTGTTTGATGAGACTTCAATCTCCGTATGGCAGCATGCCGGGTCATGTGAGGGGAATGTGTGGCAATGCCCGCCACAGAGATAACCAAGACGTTCTCTGCCAATACTAACGTGATCCAAGACATTTAGATTTCCTGATGCAGGTCAACGGTGCAGACTGAACCTACCTTGGAACGCTGTTTCTGTGGCTTTCCTCTTCTGTTCTGCGTCCTCCTCAGCCTGCTTCTTCTTTCTGAGGTTGGGAGGAAGAGAAAAAAAATAGATCACAGTTTAATAGAATAATAGAAAAAGGTAAAGAGGTTGGACTGTGGCTGGAAAGCTGCAAACGGATGAACCCTCTCCCATGCTTTATAGTGATAACTGTTGGTGTGTTCTCTCTCATTCACGCCCCTCAATATAACTAGACACTCAGTACTCTACCGTGAGCCATGAATGAAGACTTCTGACACTCTTTTGGTGTCATCGACGACAGATGCTGAGTAACACGGTTAATTTTAGCATCTATGAAAAGAAACGCTCTGCATTATGAGATTGATAGAAAGTGGTATCTGTGCAATGGGCACTACTTTTTTTTTTGTTCCAGTGTTGAGTTTTTGAGAAGCACTTACACACTCAGAATATAGACAGTCAAAAAAAATGACACAGGGTAAATGTAGTGCACTATATATTAAATAAGAGGGGCTTTCAGATACGGCCCGACTAGACAGCTGTCTGTACAAGAGAAAAATGTAGCATGTGATGTGGAGCATATCCACATGCTAGAGCAGCATTAAAGCCACCTACAGCCAAGAAGTTATGGGAATTCTCTGTGGCAAATCTCTGTCACGGTGGTGTTGAATGAAAAGCTGAGTGACCCTCAAAGTTATTAAAGTCCAAAAGAAATTAATTAGCTTTTTTTGTAACCGTTTTTCTATAGCATGCATATCTTGCTCTGTAAAATGTTATCAAACAGAAGAACTGATAAGAGTCTCACAGTGTGATCTCTGCCCACAGCTCCTTCAGCTGGGAGTCCATGTGACCCATCTGTATCAGATCCATATCCTTCTTCAACTTCCTGTCAGGACAGAAAGCACAGCGGGGTAAAAGATCATGTCACGCAATCAAATGTATTTTAAAACTTAAACTTTATTATGTTCAACATATTACATAAATACATGAAAGGTTGTCTCTGCATTTAACCCATCTGTAGCAATTTAGGAGCAGTGGGCTGCTGTGAAGCGCCCGGGGAGCAACTGGGGGTTCAGTGTCTTGCTCAAGGAACTATGGAGAGAACAGGGATCGAACCGACTACCTTGCGGTTGCAGGTCGACCACTCAACCCCAAGTGTGTATGTACCTGTACTGCTCTTGTGTGTCTCGCAGCAGTTTTTTCAGTTCCTCTATCCTCTCTGTAGTCAGCCTACGCACAATGACATCTTCAATGGTTTCAACCACCTCACCCTTCTCACCACGCTTACGCCTGCAGTATTGGAGGGCAAAAGCGCTTTGGGTTAACTCACAAAATATTTGACCTTTGTTCCCCAACAAAAGTGTCGACACATTATTAGAATTGGTCTGTGTTAGAGTACTGACTTGGGTGCTTCTGTGGCCTCTAGCAGCTCGGAGTATTGTGAGGCACAGTGCTGAGAAACAGAGAGAAAGCTTGTTATACTGAGGAGCATTTTGGCCACAGCCTGAGTAGAACTCGGAATAGTAACCTGCTCAAAAGACATGAAGAGAAAATTATTTGTTGATTTGTAGATTTCTTACCTTCTGTGAGAACCAGTCAGGTGGACGGCCAGGCTCTGAGAACGGCTTAATGGCTCTACTTACAGACACCCTGGAAGACAGAGAAATTCCTCAGAATCAACACACACATGTTGAGAAAACAATCTGAAAATAAATTAATGTGGAAACTGAAGAAATGCATTCAAATTGTGAATAAATGAAGACGAAAGTTAAGAGTTGTGTGAAGTGAAAGTTAAAAGTCACGTTCATATGAGCATTGGCAGTTTATAGAGAACATAAAATGGTGAGCAGCACTATGCCACAGTAGCTGTCAAAAGAAATCTTATTTCAATTAAAGGGTTACACTGATACACTGTTGTTGTTATTTTTCTTTTTAAATAAACAGGTAGATGTCTTCTCTTACAAACTGCTTATTAGTTGCCTAAATCTGACCCCTAGTGGTGAAATTGAGACTAACAGATTTAACAGGAAAGACTAAAAGATGGACATAACCAGATGATGTATGGAAGCTAATATGCTCTTTTACACAAACTAAATCTAAGTGTGTATAAACATGAATAAATACCATGCAGCTTCTTAAATTATCATTATGTTTCATATAATGGAGAAATTAGGCTCTTGATATTCTATGCCATATAAATGTGTGCACAGCTAATGCAACACTCTTTTACACGTCTTCTCCTGGCGTTACTTCGGCCCCAGCTGCCCACATATGGATGGGCTCACAGACATCTGCCTGTTTTCTGATGTACTATGGTTTGTGAATGACACAAGCAGTTGACTAAATATATTGAGTAGGTCTGTTTCTTACCAGTTTTGGTCACCACTCCTCATAACAGAGGAGGCCAGGCACAGTTTCTCCCTGACGGACCAGGGCTCCGTGGGTCCCACATTCAGGATCTTGTGTTCTGTGAAGACAAAGTGCAGATAAACATCAGCTCACGACACGTCCAGGGTTCCTGGCAGCTTGTTGCTATTGGACACAAACGCTTGATGTCAGGGCACAAACAAAGAGCAATTAAAGTCCACATAACGCGGATGAAAACAGATGCTTCAATAAGAGACATTGTCCTCAGAGTTAATAAATCAAGCTGTCGTTCATGTTTATAGTTAACAAACTGTCATCTTAGGTAACTTCACGTTTTGTGTTTTGGTTTGTTTTCCCGGGGGGGATTTGTTTATGGTCACACATATAGTTACTCCTAATGACGCCCCCTTTCTACATACAACCCAATTAACCACACTGGCTGTGATTTATTAATGATACAAACATAAAACCGTCTTTTTTAAATGTTCCTGTTTGTCAAAGTTAGCTAGCTAGCTACTGCTAGCTACATTTGTTTACAGTAATTTGCTAGCTTGAGGATGCTTCTGGCACTTCGTTTCTTTTCGTACAAGCACCGGGGCTTAAATGCAACATCTACAAGTAATTACAATGACACAGAAGCCATAATAACATATACACATAACATATACACTTAGCGTTTGCTAAAAAATCTCAACAGTAACGTTGACGTTAGCTTAGCAGCGGTGATGGCGGGGGACACATTCACGGGACACACACACAGCTACGCGGTGTAACGGCTTTTCATGCAACAAACCCGACTTGGTTCGACCAAACTCAATTAACTGCAATGTTTGGAGTGTGTTCGCTGATATATTTGTTATGCAATGGGGAAGAAAACCGAGAAAGATTTGGGAAATATTACTCACTGCCGATACCGCTCGCCATTTCTTTTGTGATAAGGCCGTGAGCACAACTTCCGCCGGACAGGTTTCAATGGTACACAAATGTTACGGTAAAAAAAAGAAGAAAAGGTCGATAGGAGGTTTGTAGTGTATGTTACAGAGCTGCCAACTTTTCAAAAAACCTTGGAGTGAGATTTTATCGGGGGTGACCAAAATGTTGCCGCGCACGCAGACACACACGTTGGTGCCTCAAATATCAGGAAATTTGAATTAATTTGCCGTTGTACCCATGTTGTACCCTGCATTCTGGTGGTTTGTGGGGCCCAAAGTCGTTGATAGGGGCGGCCTACTGGAGATGGACAACATTGGTTACATTCTGTGAAGCAAAGACATAGCTGATGGTCCACCCCCAGGACATTTTGGTTTATGTTATTTCATGCATTCTAGTGGATTTTTGGGTGGTATGCTAAAGATGTAGCCTGGTACCAGCCGAACTTAGCCCCGCCCACAACATTTGAGGTCTGGAAGTTCGGTCTGGCACTGCTCCGTTGGGGAGAAATTATCCAAAATCAAAAATTGTTCGGACCCATCAAATTGTCAGGGCGGGCTTTATACGATGATGGACAGATGACAGTAACGTAATCAACCATGTCACCAAAGAGCGCTTGGGTTTTAATTCGTTTTCAACAAACATGGCTGCCGCTGGAGAGCTGAGATGTGTAGATAGAGATGTTTTAGAAGACATCGACAGGGCATTAATTTTGAAAGAGGAACAGAGAAACGCGATCAAGGCATTTGTCGATCGTTTGCCGTCCTTCCTACGGGATTCGGTAAAAGTTTAATTTATCAGCTGGCCCCGATGATGACTACGTTGCTTTGATTGTATGTAGGTCTATCCAATTGAGCGAAGAGGCATTTTTTTTCCTGGTTCGGTTGAAACGCCCCATAATCACAGCCCAATTAGCAGTATCAGACTCATAATCTGACTAGAATTATGAGTATGACATCGTCAGTCTACTAAAGATGTGCAATACCTGAAATTATTCTGATTCATGTTCATCTGCTCATGACTTGTAGGGCCTTCTAGACTTGAGCTGAACATTCAACCAGAAAACTATTGTTGTGCCTCAATGACTGTCTATGTACCACAATATAGCCTAATTAATAGACCTGTGTTTAAGATTTGACCAAGGTAGGTTGATTGACATTTTGATTACAATGGTATTCAACTAATTCTTAACTGAAACCTAACCTATATTGTTAATAATTGTATTCTTAAGAGCACTTCAGGATTTATGTTCAGCAAAAAATGACACAAGATTAGTTAGGGAAAAATATTTTTCATTATCAAACAAAAAAGTGCAACAAATAAAGTGCTTAAAGTGCTTAAACAGTAGCCTTTTAAAGCAAAACAATGGATCAACACATAAATAAAATAACAAAAAATGAGGTATTAGAAGGAGATCAGAAGCTGGTTAGAACGCGCCTGGAACTAACGCGCGCTGGAACTAACGCGCGCTGGAACGAACGCGCGCCTGGAACGCGTCTGGAACGAACGCGTCGGGAACGGACGCGCGCTGGAACGAACGCGCCTCGGCCCAAAATCAGAAAAAAAAATTGGCGTGAGAAATTGGTTGTGTGGCGTGAGTGCGTGTGAAAACATGCAAAAGCGTGTGTCACACGGCGAAACCGTGAGAGTTGGTAGCTCTGATGTTATGTTTATACTTATTAGGTACTAACTACACATACTAGCTGCTGTCTCCCTTGTGTTAAATGGGAGTGAAAACCCCAAACACTGCACCAGAAGTGTCTCACAAGCAGATACTTATTGTTATTTCGCAAGAACAATGACCAAAGAACAATGTTTTTTTTTTTTGACATACTCAGAATCAGAATCAGAATCAGAACCATTTATTGCCAAGTAAGTTTACAAATACAAGGAATTTGTCCTGGCGGTAGATGCAATACGCATTTAACGATAAACATAAAACAGAGTGCAATAAAACGGGAGCATGCATATTTACAATTGGGTCTACTGAATAGTTACAGTTGGATCTGCAGAAAATAAAAATTAAAGTTAAAATAAAAATTAAGTGCACGGAATGAAGTGATTATGTAAAAGTGACAAGTTTAAAGTAAGGTGGCAAGTGTATTTAAATATGAGGTGTGGAGGGATGTGCAGTGGAGTGACCGGTAAGAAATAGTCCTGGGGGTGACAGTCAGTCAGTGGGGGACCCGGGCTCTGTTGATGAGGCCGACTGCTGACGGAAAAAAACTGTTAGTGTGGCGTGAGGTCTTGGTCCTGATGGACCGCAGCCTCCTGCCAGAGGGAAGGGACTCAAACAGTTTGTGTCCAGGGTGAGAGCGGTCAGTTACAATCTTCCTAGCTCGCTTCAGAGTCCTGGAAGCGAACAAGTCTTGGAGGGACGGCAGATTACAGCCAATCACCTCTCAGCAGAGTGGATGATGCGCTGCAGCCTGCCCTTGTCCTTGGCAGTGGCTGCGGTGTGCCAGACGGTGATGGAGGAGCAGAGGATGGACTCAACGATGGCAGTGCACCATCATTTTCTTTGGCAGGTTGAATTTCTTCAGCTGCCTCAGGAAGAACATCCTCTGCTGGGCCTTCCTAGTGATGGAGCTGATGTTCAGCTCCCACTTGAGGTCCTGGGTTAGGATGGAGCCCAGGAAGCGGAAGGACTCCACAGCGTCGACGTGGGAGTCACACGGTGAGGGGGGCGGGTGGGGCTGCGGTCTTTCTGAAGTCCACAACCATCTCCACTGGCTTCAGTGGAGACTGAAGTCAGGAGTGGAAGTTACCCATCGCAACTCTTCCCCATTAATACTTTTTGGGGCCGACACTAACAAAAAAAGTGAATTCTTCTGATGTATTTTTGTCTTTATGCATTTAAAATGTTATATAAATGTTATATCGCCCTCTACATTGTCAGGAATATAATTCTGGTGTTGACATACATCGTTTTTAATTCATATGATCTTGTTTAATTTATTGTTTGCTTTAGCTAAACACACTTACATGTAGAGATAGTGAGTCTAATACATATCAGAATCAACAACAACAAAGCCATGTGTGTTTGTGAAATACAGACATCTCCATAATTAGAATCCCTAAATGTCCGGAAACAATACCTGGGACACGAGCTTTGTCTTGGTTATGATTTGTACTCACATTTAGGCCATCTGAGAAGAACTGAACGTGTTTAAGTAACTAACTGTTGTTCAAGGTTTTATTGTCATTTCACAAAACAGTAGTCCCCTCCAGGCTAAACACACATACAATGTATATAAAGTGATCTTCAAATATTGGAATTAGAATAAAATATAAACTATATAAAAGTTGCATTTAAAGGAAGAAATACAAATGAACCCTAAATTATATTTGCAAGGGATATATACACAACATGTGTAATGACATTCAAGTGTCTTGAATTATAGTGTAATTTAGACAGTGTTAACGTGGGCATGAGGATAGTGCAAAGGGTGGGGGGGGGGGGGGGGGGGGGGGGAGTGTGGCCTACAACACAAACAACAGAAAGATCCACGTCAAGCGCAGAGGATGAGGCGTTAACATGTGTATACAAATGTCTCACATGTGTGCAAGAACCTCCACCAGGGTCACAAACAAAGTGGACATATTCTGGAGAGTGAAATAAATGGTAGCAGCTGAACGAGACTTCTATTACACCGGAGTGATGATCGGGACAGTTCCGATTACCTGAAGGGAAGATTCATTGATTGGCACGTTCAGTAGAGAAGTCTGATAACATGTGATGTGTTGATAAACAAATAAAAATAAATCAATTCAAAGGACAAGAGGGAGAAAAAAGTTTAGCTTCAGCTTTCTGAAATAAACCTTAACAAAGTTAGCCATTGCATTCCAGCTCAGACAAAACGCTGTAACGTGAACTAAAAGTTTTTTTTTTTTTTATACAAATTGGCTTACTGTGCATTTCTCAAAAGCAAAAATATGAAACCATGTTTTTTCCCCATCAGCTCCATTTAGACTTGTCAAAATCCATCTTTTGGTCGTGACTCTCCGTTCAAACTGTGGACTTTTGAGAGAGACGATGAAATGAGACCATTCACAACAGTTTAAATATTGGCAGTCTTTATTTCAACAAGACTAAGAAATGTTGTTTAATATACATTTTCTCTTACAATTTAACATCTATCTCATCTTGTTTTTTTTTCCATAACATTTAGGAGATACTCTGACAAGTAAAAATCTGATGTACTGTTATGGCCTCTTTTAGAGACATCTAAACCGGCTGCTCTTTATTTACACTTTTATTTCTTTATTCTTCTCACTCTCTCCTCAGAAAGAGTCCTTTCTTCGGTTCTTGTGGGCCAAAGGCTGATGGAAGGCTTTTTCAACACCTGTTCAACTCAACTTTTTACATCGCTAGACGGAAAGTTGCTCTGTGGATCAAATGAACAACATCCAGCAGCCGGGCCAACTCCCTGCCAGCTGGAAGATGTTGCCGCCCCGGCCCGCAAGCACAGACATTTACCGTCATCACCCAGACACATTTCCTCCCGCCCTCAGAATGTTGGGTTTCTTCACACTCGACACATCTCTTCCACGTGACGCCAACACACGCACGAGCCCTGGTGGACATGCTGGCGGACCACAAACACCAGGAGAACTGAATTGAAGTGGTCGCACGCGGAGGCAAAGCCAGATGGAGCTGCTGAAGCTGCGCTCCGTTATCTTACATCAAAGCGGCAGTACGTCTACGTGGGTTGCTGTGTCGTTCCTTTAAAGTCAGATTCTTAATATTGGTGCCCTCGTTGATTTGGAAGCCTGTTTAGTCACTTTTGAAGAAAACTTTCATGGAAGCTTACAATCAACCTGTCAATTTCAAAAGGCGAACAAGAGGCACAGAAGTTGTGTCCAGTAGTTACCGTCCGTCTCACCTGCAGCCAAATGTTTCAGACCTGCAGACACATGTGAAACATGCGGAACCATTCCAATTTTCACAAAATGCATATTCAAAGCCCCCCCAACTCGGATCAATTCAAATCAATTACTCTCTTTCACCCATGTTTTGCATATGGAAACATTTTGAATACTGTATCTTGGACCATCTATGTTGGTTCTAAAAGCATGTTTACAAGGACGTTAGAAGACATGCATAAGTTACTGTACAGACGCTACATGGCGCAGCGTCGTTTTAGAGATGAAATGGAGCTAATGCAACTTACAGACCTGGTTATAACATTAGAAGATATAGAAAACCTCATGTTGTGCTTGTCAGCTGGTAACGACATACTCAAACACCCTACAGGGAATCCGAGCATGTAAATGGATACAAATCATCAACATCTACATTCTTTCTGTTTTACCTCAAGAAGTTGCTAATAAATGTACCAAGGTAAAAAAGAAAAAAAGAATTCAGGCACCATTACTTTGCATTCATTTTGGTAGCACAAAAGTTTAACATTCCACCTCAAGTTGAAATGATGAGAACGTAGGAATGAGGGTAGGTAGATCAAATGGTCCAGAGTCCGTTTACACGGTCACGAGGCACGAGTGTGTTATGGGACCGGGGATGTGGGCGGAAAAGAAAAGCACCAAAAAATTAAAACTGTGCATTGACCAAAAAAAGCCCCCGATATCTGTGCACATTGTCCTCTTCCACCACCTAAACTAGCAGTAAAATCCACTGTAGTACCTAATATATATCTTCATACCAAAAATAGCTAAACATTACAACACCTCTTCGACACAAAACCCTGTATTAAAATAATCTTTTTTTCTTGATTTCATTTGATCAAAGCACTGTCTTTTGTTCCTCTCTTCTCACTTTATGAACGTACGTGTTGCCACCTTCTTTTTTTAAACAAGTAAGACTGTATAGAGTCAGATCCTCTGTGCTGAACTGAACTGAGCTTACAGTACCAAAAAACAAACAAAAAAAGGGGCATTCAGGACTTGTCAGCTCTGCCTTCTTTAGGGTTAATGCCAGGGGAGTCCTTCTCCCTCCACGCCGGTTACCTTTCACCAGGACGCCAGCCACATATCTCCACACGTCAGACACTTTCAACTCAACATCACTAGATTGCATCGGCTGTGAGCACGCGTGAGGTACGACCTTTACCACTGAACCGTTTGAGCTGGGGAAGTGAAATAAAAAAATGTATGAAGGAAATGGGGATAAAAAGAAGGTTAGGTTGTGATAATGCTCATAGCAGACACACAATATGCACGTTTTCCAAAAGCTCTTCTAAAGGACGATTCCATCTCCAGGTCAAACATAAATACCTGTGCTGCAACTTCTCTCACTGTATTTCCGAGAGATGAGAAGATGTTTTCGGGTCTCTTCGGAGCGAACAAAAGCTCCGACTGCGCCCTAGTTGACAGAAACAGCTAGCTCCCTAAGTCCTTCCTGACTGGCTGACTGGCTGACTGACGTAGGCACAGACACAAACATTCAGCGTTCGCATTCGAACGACCGTTAACATCCACAACAACAATCTCTGAATAAAGGAAAGAAAGAAACATCCTCAGAAATATGAAGACATGTCCCACCACAGGCACTCACTGTTCAACCAAACATCTGGGTAACTATTCAGATGTCAGCTGGCGGTCACCGAAGAAGGCACAAAAATGGATTATGAGATTAAACTGCCAAAATAAGACAATTGTATGACGTTTGTATTGCTGCAAGCAGAACCATAGCGGAGCTCCAAAAGAGCCATAAGGAGTGAAGGTTTATCTGGGGGACAGGTGGATTTCTTGGCAAGGAAATTGTATTGCTGTACACGGATGTCCTTAAAAACATACAAATAATTAAAAGTGAAGTTATTGTAATATTAAGAAGAGTCTTCTCCCTCCCTCCCCCACCCACCACCCCTCCCCAAATGGCGGACAGTCCAAGGTCCTGAAGGCAGTCTTTTTAAAGTCTCTGACAGTTTTCTCCTTCGCGCCGTCATTCCCGGTCGTTCTCTTCCTCTTCTTGCCCAGCCAGTTTTATCTCAAGTGGGCGGCGAGCAGGGCCAGGATCAGCCCGCAGAGCGCCAGCGCCATGCTTCCCTTTGTGGCGGCGCCACCGGCCGACGGACCTCGGCCCTTCACCCTTTGATCGTCGGCGGGTTTGCCAGGGTTCGGGGGAGTGGAGAAGTAGATGTCCCGGTCCGTGTCGCAGGACGGCGAGTCGCAGCCGCTGCCGCTCTCCTCCCCGCCGCTGCTGCTCTCCTCATCTGGAGAAGAAGAGAAGAAGAGAAGACTCGAGGGTCAGGTGTGTTCAACTTGGATATTATGTCAGAAAGAAAGTTGCGAAGAGCATCAGCCGTCCTCACCGTCCTCACCGTTGTCGATGGAGATGTCGTTGCCGCTGTGTGCAGCTTTGAGCCAGCTCGTCATTTCCTTCAAAGCTGCGATCTGACTGCGGATCACAATGTCTGGCTTCGTTATGTCCACGTCCACGTCAGGGTTTGACACCTGATTGGCCAGGCCGTTGCCAATGACAACTGACTCGTACCTACGTAGAGTGGGAATCAATATTAGCCGAGATATTGGATTATTTTTGCGATACTTTAAAGGCAGTGAGATGTAGATTATATGTGTGTGTGTGTGTGTGTGTGTGTGTATTTTACCTGCTTTTTGCTGTTCCGTTCCAGCAGTCGTCCCCAGGTGCGATCCTCTCACCTGCACAAACGGTCTCCGGCAACGTGGACCAGAACTTTTTTGCATGTTTCAGCTTCTTCTTCACATCGTTTGTCTGCATTGAAAAAAGAGAAAAGAAAGTCAGACTCAAAGACTTCAAAGCAAAGCAGAAGTGTGGTTGTGCTCTGGGTTTCTCCTCGTCCTTACCAGTCGATCTAAACTCGTCCCAGCAGCGGTCGTTGGCCGAGCATCGGGGCTGTAAGGGCGGAAGCGCCCGTTGAAGCCGGTATCTTTGATGGAGCGTTTGGAACGGAAGGCCATGCTTGGTTTGGGCTGCCCACATCCTTGGAAAACCTGTCAGAAATAAACAAGTATCGAGTGAACTTAATGGAACTGAGCTCTTCATTTCTTGCCTTTATTAGTATTTCAAATACTGTGAAATTATACTGACTTTCTGCGACACTTGCATGCTGTTCTCCTGCATGTTCATGATGGCCTCCGAAATCTTCACGTCGATGGGATCCATGACGGACTCAAAATTAAAGGGACCTTCGAGCCGATCCGCTAGACTCAGCATGGCATCTGAAAACCAGAAGATAAGAACATCAAATGAATGAGAAGAAGTAATGGCATCATTGAGAAATCCGATTTATTTTTTAAAGCTTGAAGTTACAAAGAAACGGCCACTAGGGGGAAGCACACGCCTAAGAGCAGGAGATGGGTCAGTGGGTGAAACAGAGTCCCTCAGCTCATGGCAGAGAAAAGCTGCTGCACGGCGAGGAGGCGGCAGAAACCGGACGCCTCCACTGACGGGAGCGGTGTCAGCAGTCAGGGACGGACGCATTTAACGGCGGTATAGAAACCAGGAAACATCTTTGGTCACGTGAGTCGCGTCGAATAAATAAAACGAGGGGAACGGTGGACGCCCTGTATGTAATGAAACTGATCTGGCTCTGTGTTTACACAACACAGGAGCTGCATTCATCCTGTGGGTCACAACATGTACAGCGTGCACTACCCCTCTCCCTGGACTTATACAAGATGCTAAAGAATGAAAGACGTGTTTGTACAAGATATGTTCTTTCTTTTTTTCTCTCCAATAAACACTGTGCTCCTTTGTTAAATTGGTTCTTGCTCGAGTGCAATGAACCCACAAAATACACTGGAGGCATATGTATATATTTCATCTAATTACCCCCAATCCCATCATGTCACACTGGTTTCATGGTTTCAAAAGGGGTGCATGCTTAGATAAGGCAGAGGTAGATTTTATGATTTTTTTTTAATGGGGGTGAAATGAGTTTGAATAGAAACATAGAAGCAGGGAGTTTAATAAATATACTTTCAAATCAAAACACAGGGTGCTCTCTCGGTCGGGTCCGTTTAATAACGGCTGCAGAAGCTATCGACGGTCGCTTACCGAGGAAGTTGTTCCATTCGATGTCCAAGTCGGCCTGGTTGGCCAGACACCCCCGCAGCACGTTCAGACAGTAATTCTGGCAGGGTTTCAGCGCCACTTGGCCCGAGCAGTAGGGACAGTACAACATCTTCATGGCCGCTCGCACGCAGCTGGGAGAGGCAGTGACCTGGAGGAGGCAGGAGGCAGACTGTTATAATTTCAGCATAGCAGGACACTCATCCACACAGACACGTACTTAGACTGGGAAAAGGCATGAAGATATACTTCAACTCCACAAAGCAGTATAAACTTATCCCGAATAAATCACTCGCTGCAGTGGAAAAACATGCCTTCCCAGAAGAGTCAACGTGGCTTATGTTATCAGAGACACTGCGATGGAACCGCAGCCAGTTTGTACAAGATAGATATGAAGTCAGGAACACAGAAGGGAGGGATGGACAGAGCTTCCTGGAAGCCGTATCTGTTCGTTATTGTCGCTCCACGTACCGTGGAAACTTTATTGACCACCTCTGGCATGAGCGTCAGGCCGCGTACGAAGGTGCGCGCGGCGACGAAGGCCCGCGTCAGCTGGATGCGGAGCTTGCGCGGCACGTCGCCGAACGGCTGCAGCTGCTCCGTGTGCCGGCTGACGCACTCCATGTAGGCGTCGCTGAACTCGTACTGCACGTTGACCAGCCGGAACATCCTCTCCAGGAGGTCGGCCCAGAAGTCCGACAGCATGGCGTCCAGGTTGACGGCGGCGCTGCCGGACACGTAGTACCGCGTCAGGGACTCGAAGAAGTTCTTGAACAGCTCCGCGTTCTGCACGTACATCATCCCGTACGTTCGCACGAACATGTTGTGCAGCGAGAGCTCTGCATTTTTCAAAAGCTCACGGAAAAAGTCTGTTGAGGGGAAGAAAGAGGAGGCGGATTAGTGCGATGAGTAAATGCTGAGGCTGCCAGAGAGCACGAACAAACAATTTGACATTGTAATGCCAGTCTACAGGGTGGATTTTAAAAGACGCCACAAAGGAAATATAATTTGTATGATGGGTAACATATTGCTTGGGACATCTACAGAGGCCGAGATTTTATCGATCGTTAATTTAATAACTTCTGCTCATGAATTGGCTGGTTTGGGAACAGGGAGATCACACTTAGTGCTTTGTGGGTACCGCATTACAAAACAAAAAGCGCCGCACGGCAACATTGTGAGGTTTTCGTCAAGTTATTGCAATAGATAGATTCCAGCATGACTACAGTGTATGTAAATAACTACATTATTGACGTTGTCAACAGTTCAAAAGCACAATACCGCCGCCACAAGGCTGTATTCCAGCACATCTAAAAGAGATGTAGAGCCCACCACCCACTTCCTGACGCTGCTGTCACCATTAGAAATCAGGACGACGCTCATCCCCCTTCACCTGTGTGCCCACGTCCTGACGTTCTCATCGCATCTCAACCGTTTGAGCATAAAACCTCGGATGAAAAGGCAAAAGAATGTTTTGTGGCGGTTTGGAAGTGAGGAGCTGAGAGGAGTGCAGCAGGAGGGGTGAAAGGTGGAGCATCTCCGTCAGGCTGAACGAGCGAGGCCCGGGTCTGGGAGCGGAGCGGCAGACTTGCCATTCAGCGGGGACGTCTCTCCACATCAAGCCGCTTCAAACTGACCACCATCAATGGCATTTTTCTGTTGTCACATTCCATTCGCTTTCCTTTCTCCCGGCTTGTCCTGGACTGTCCTTCAGAGGCATTTTCAATAGGATTACTGAATAATGCGACCCCCTCCCCCCTCCTACCCTCCCATATATGGACCTGTACCCCCCCATGTAGCCCTGCATCTCCCTCCCTCCGCCGCTTTCACTTCATCAGTTCCTTCAGAGAGCTCTCTTCACTAGAGACAGGGAACAATGACCTACTTCATCCTGAGGAATGTCCATCACCCCCACCCCCAATAATCCAGACCCCCTCTCCCACGGACACCCCCTCCTCACCCCCCCCCAACTTTCTTAATCTGAACAAAATGAGAATTCCTCAGTCTCTGAAAAATGCTTCACCTTCAGTCTTGCGTGCATGCAGGCATACACTCGCTCGCCCCCTTTCACTCATCCCTCTCCCTCACAAAACTTCTGTCCTGCTGCAGATTCTCTGGGTGCCCTCTGCTTGGCTTTGAAATGTAAAGTTCCCATGCTCTCACAGAGGGAGTCACTAAACGCTGCCTGCCACCAGGACACACACACACACACACACACACACACACACACACACACACACACACACACACACACACACACACACACACACACACACCAAGTAGCGCTGTCACTTCCACTTCAGCCTGACACACTAAAAAGAAAAAAAGGAGGTAGGGGAGGGGTGAGGGTTAAGTTGAGGGCTTTTTTAACTCCAAATCCCCACTGTGTCGCCAAGGATACCGGAAACACTGCAGCCCCTCCATTTACCTCCCCGCCATCATTGCCCCCCCCCCCCCCCCCCAACACACACACACACACACAAAGCTAGGGGAGAGGGCACCAAGTTCCACGCTCCATTGACAGAGATTAAAACAAAAGGTCCACCCCCACCCCTGGAATGTCATAGTAGCCACAAGTTTAAAGTCAGTGAAAGGAGACGGAGGAGGTGAGGAGGAGGAGGAGGAGGAGGAGGAGGAGAGGGAGGGAGCACGAAGCAGGAGGACAAACCCAAACTTCTCTATTTCCTTTCTACAGTTTATTAGAGCGGTAATGCCTATATGCTAAACAGATAAGCCCTGTAATGAGTTTGGACAAACCCACTGGTTAAAAGAAAAAGAAAAAAGTGTGTGTGTGTGTGTGTGGTGGTAGCGGGGGAGGGGGTGGGGGGCTCTTTGGCCCAAGCTGGGGGTCTGAAGTATGAGCAGCATTACACAGGCATCTTGCATTGTCATTAAAAACAGTTTATGACACACAGCCGTCTGCCAACAGGCCGGGGAGCCGAACACTCACTCCCTCATGATTTTTCCATTAAAAATGTTGCCGGGTCGCTCCGCCAATGGTCTGCGGGAATCTGGGTGAAAGGTTACACGAGAGAGAGAGAGAGAGAGAGAGAGAGAGAGAGAACGCTGTAGTGAAATGTAAGGAAGAAGGACGACTCCTGCCTCCGTGAGCGTTAGTCTCCCTCCCCTCTCCCTCCCCATCGCCCTGTCATCATTTCCACATGTTGCAGAGAAGGCCCTAAATTATACGCGATGATCTGTGGGCCCGATCCATCATGGGAACAGAGGAGCTGACCGATTCTCCGCCCACTCCTCCCTCCCACTTCCTCCTCCAAGGAGAGACACCCCCCCCCCCCGTCCCTATAAACTCTGCTCCTCCCAATCCCAGCCCAGGCAGTAATTGCATCCTATTTGTGCCAATTAGTCCCTGCGCTTCTCCCTTTTCTTATGGGATGGGATTCTGTCCCTCCTGCTGTTGGACTTCAGAGCTTTCGGATGGATGTCTCTTGTGTGTGTGTGTGTGTGTGTGTGTGTGTGTCTGGAGGGAAGGGGCCTTAATCCAAGCGCTTAAATCCCAGACATAGGCTTGCTCTGCTGGACGGGGTCAGTGCAGTAGGACAGACAGGCCAGGACAAACACACAGCGAGGGAAGAACTATTCCCGGCCCTGGTCGTAATTGGCCGTGACTCCGAGCTCCAGGCGCATGAAGAGAGCCTGACTAATCACATACACTACTTCCTGAGTTTGTTAGTTGTGCGAGCGGCGCGTTGTTGCGTCCGTCTCCGTGTACGGTCGCAGCTGTGTTTACGCACAACCGCAAATCGGCCGGCGTCATCGACTTGACGGCCCAAAAAAGGGCACTTCCTGTGCCAGTTTCACCGGCGGGAAGTGCCTCCTCCGCGACAACAGGAAATAATAGGACGGCAACCTGAGCCCGTCACCGTATCCAGTGAGAGAGACGGTCTGATGTCCCGGGTGGAAGAGAGCACAGCAGGCTTTTGTAAAGAGATCCCACATCTAACAGTTCAGAGACAGCAGCAACCTGAGGGAGGCTCTCTCGGTCAGATAGCTGACCCTACAAGCTATTCAGGCTTCGTCAAACTCTGCTCGACTTTTGCGTGATTAGTCTGATGTGATGCTGAGCTACACACACACACCGGGGTAAACCAGGGATAACAGTTGTTTTTTTAATAGTTATGTAAAAAGACAAAACTGTCAAGACAACAGCGTTTCCAGCATCAGTTCTTCTAAATCAAAGAGCTCCTTTTTAGTCTCGCCATCTTTCTCAGCAGGAACACATCCATTATTAAATGTGCAGACAATAAAAACGTCACTGCTCGCAGCCCCAAAAGACCAAATGCAAAGCAGCTACAAGAGATGTGGGTGTACTTATTCAACCTGGAAATCGTTCTGCTTTTTCTCTGTCCTAGTGCGTCACGTACTGCTACATTCTAAGGAGAAAATGGAAAAAGCATGAAAGCGCTACTGTAGGATGAGGACAGTTTTTATTTGATCACATTATATGCTACTGTAGAAGACCAATTTAATTAGTTACCTAGTTAAATAAATAAATCATTATCTACAGAGATGTGGTATCTGTGATACATAATCTGACCATTTAATGAAGAGCTGCAGTTATTCTATTAATGGATTGACCGAAAATCTGTAAATATTTTGACAATCAAATAACCATTTAAGTTCACTGGTTACTGCTTCTAAAATGTGAATATTTTCAGATGTCTGTGTCTTAAACTGAAAACCTTTGGGTTCAGGTCTGATGGCCGGATAGTTGCAGCTCTAAAAACTCCTTCACAGAAAGCAGAGATACGTTAAAGTGATCAACATGAACAGAGAGATATCGCGTGTGATGTAAAAGAGAAAGGAGGGTCTGAGGAGTAAAAAGAGAGGAGGTTTCTGGGAGATGGGGACAAAGGGGCAGTAAGAGAGGAGGGAAAGAGAGGAGGGAAAGGGAGGCGGGACGGCTCGAGCAGCCACTGCATTCCGACACGTCACATTCCTGTTCACATCTGGCTGCAATACACACTCTCCTCGTTACCGACGATCCCTCGCCCCTTTCACGGACACGTAAGATCTGAAGGTCTCTGACTCGCATGTGCGCAAACAAACAAACAGACAAATCAAACCACGCACATCACAGGCAACATTCCAATGTATTCAGAAACTTTAAACTCCGAAGGTTTTATCATTCAATCTTGTCCTCGTCCTCCAGCGCCGGTGACTGAGGGGAGTCGAAGCCGTCCCGCTCCCTCGGTGACTCAGCACTGTTGCATGTTCCCATGAGCTCCCACCCTCAGAGCGAGAAACCCGATCCCAATATTTACAGGCTTGCACGCACGCACGCACACACACACACACACACACAGGAAGTACAGACAAGACTAAATCTGAAGATGTGTGTGGTCCGTCTGGAAGCGTGCACGTCTCTCTGGAGAGAGGGAAGTGGGCAGCGTGGGGGTGGAGGATGAGACGTTGAGAGACAGGTGGACGGGCCGACGGACACAGACTGACTGTCTCCGCCCGGGGCCGTGCACTGGCAGGTGGGAGCGTCCGTCAAAAACGCAAGTGCTGCCGCGGAGCGCCGGCACACTCGAATCTGAAAAGCGGCTGCCGTGCGCGCGCGTGTGTGTGTGTGTGTGTGTGTGTGTGTGTGTGTGTGTGTGTGTGTGTGTGTGTGTGTGTGTGTGTGTGTGTGTGTGTGTGTTTGCTTACTGTCAAAGTGGTCGTGCCTCTGTCTGAAGGTGGATTGTAGGTTGGTGCTAAGCCTGGAGACGGGAGCTTTGATCTCCGTGTGGCTCTGCTGGCTCAGCTTCTCCTCCATCTCCAGCGTGCAGCAGGAGAAACCCTGCGGACACACTTTCAACGGGGCTCCTGGAAGAGACGAGGAGAACGACACAGGTCACATCGACGCAGAATAAAAACCAATTGGTTACGTTGCAATGAAAATAGTTTCAAACAGTGGGTCTCTAAAAAAAGTGATTCTATTTCAATGGCATACTTTAAGACCCATTCAGAATCTTTACGACTGCAGAGTGGCTTTTGTTAACGTGTGTGAGGTTATCAATTAACTGAGCCGGCCTCAGAGGATATTTTACTTGTTTGAAACACAAGCGTATCGATCATTAACACCATTCCTTGCTTTTGTCCGATGAAACCTTTCCGCTACTGAGTAACAACTTCACCCCTCACCAAATCAAATGCACCTTGGCTGTGAAAACCCCCTTAACTGCACTTAAGTGGATTAATTGCAACACTCAGCCCAGAGCAGCCTTTAGCCGGCCACTTTATGGAGCCTCGCTCTTATCCTGGCACTTCCCCGTCCTGATTGATAGTTCAGCGCTGTAGCTTTCTCTGAGTGCCGTGTCCTTCTAAAACACAGACTTTTAAGAGGAGAGGATTAGCTCTTCGCCCACTTTGCTGGTAAGAAGGCTGACTCCAGCCACGGGAACATTGATGCAGGTAAATGTTTTCGTAAAAGGATTTTCTTCTCTCTTTTTTTTTGGCTTTGCATCTGCGTAGAGCTGCATTTTTAGAAACTGTTTTAGGAGTCTGTTGTATCATTAAGCACTTCTTCTTTTTTATTTCCATGTGACCTCAGATGTCGTGATCCATAGAGGAATGTATGATGCCATCTCTTTTTATTTCTATGCTTACTTTGTAAACAAACACTTTGAAAACAGCAGAGAGCCACCTGCTGGAGCGGCTTAAGTGTCCCTCGCGTGCCAACGAGCAGAGATGTGAAGTGTTTTTCTTCAGTGTAGTCGGACAAATGCTCCAGAAATGCCAGTGTAGACAGAGAACTTGTAACTGTTTAAACGTTCTCAAATACATCTGCTTTCTCGCACCGAGCCAAATAAACTCAACACAACCCACTCAGAGCTTTTCATCCGCTTATATATGTCTAAATACAGTCTTTGATAAAACAGCAACTGCCAACTTTGTCAAAAGTGAGTTTAACATCCAATTAAAGAAGGAGGGTTCGGAGGAGGACGAATGCAAAGTCGCAGCTGGAATAATGTTTTGTCTTAAACGTGGCTGTTGGAATTTGGGAGAACACAGGGATCCTTTCACTGCATCCAGGAACCAGCGGCCCGTTTGGTTTTCCCCACCAGCTCGTGCTCTCTGACTCGAGGCCTGTGTGCAGGTTGCTGCTACTAGAGCCACACATGGACCGGAGCTTCACCGTCGCCCGTTATGTTTTCGTAGCATTTATTTATCCCACACTGACTGAGCCTTAAGAGATCAGGCTGACTCCACATCGTGTGGGCAGCCAAACTTGTCGGGTGCATTCCCGTTTTGGGAAACCCTGAGAAGCATTTGGTTTCAGGCCACAGGGAACTCAAACTCACCGGGCGTTAGCCGGGTCTCGAAGCTCCTATAATTGTTATCAATAACCTTGAATGTCTTCCCGCTCCTTCTTAAATTTGTTCCATCCAACCCAACTTTCTCTCTAAGTGATGACAAAAGACAGGAAGTACCTTGAATCCAAACTACAAGAGTCGTCTTGCTTTTTATTGGCGAAGGGATTTGGTAAAGCTCACGGCCTTTTATCACTTACAGCTTTGTGAGCGTTAACCGTGAACCGACTCTATTCCATTACTTTTTATTGCTGGAGTTTTTTTTTGGGTGGCTGCAGTTCCTCTGGTTTGATCATCAGTCTTTTCTGTTACCTTCACTGCTGGTTGCCATGTTTAACATGTCACCAAAACAATCTGAGCCATGTGGGTTTGTTTGTTCCTCTGACATCTTGAGGTTGTTTTTATTCTTTTGGTGCATGTAATAGAAACAGGAATTTGCTTTGACGGCTTCTGTTATTTTACACACCTTTAGATAGATACAGAAACAAAAACACGCTTAGATCAAGTCTTCCAATAGCTTCAAGAGTCTGACGAGTGCCGGCTGATCTATGAAGCTAATCACGCTGCAAACAACACAGGCCGTCTCGGTTAAACTGACATGTTAACTTGTCTAAAATGTTGAATAATCCAACTGCAGCGTCAGAAGTGACTCACAGCAGTACAATCATGTAAACCGGGCACCAGAGGGAGGGATGCACCCTGGCGCCATGAACTGGACCCCTCCGTCTGGGACCAAATCCAAATAAGACTCAAGTCACTCCTCCTCTTGCAGTCCTCTCCCCAAAACTCAGCCCTCCCTCCCTCACCCTCACACACACACACACACACACACACACACACACACACACACACACACACACACACTCGCACATGCCCAGGCACAGTTGGCAGCCCCTACCCAAACACATTCACACATCACATCACTGCTCAACACATGGCTCTTTGTACAGGCGTGATTGGAGGTAGAGGGAGCAGCAGCAGCGCACACAGAGTGGACTTTTAGGTGAAACAGCCATCCAGTCTCTCCTCCAGCGGGGCCCCCTGCTCGCCCACAGCACAGGCGCACAATCCAAAGGGCTATATCCACATGGAAAATAGCCCTAGTTACCAAAGTACACAAATAAAAGTGAGATGGTCAATATTTCACAGGAATGTCTGCACAAATGTCACATTGTTAGCTCAAAGGATTAGGTCTCTGAAAAGTGAAGATTCTTAGCTAATGCATACTTTGTGAAAACATTCTGGCAGCCAATTCCTCAAACCGCCGGGAGACAAGAAACGGCCCTGCTGGAACACAAGGGAGCGAACAGTCAACGGGAACTGTTCGATCCCATAAAAAAATCAGCGTCACGCCGGAGTGTGTGTGTGACAGGCCTCTGCCTCACTATTTCACAAGGAGCCCGGACGCATCAGCCACTTATCCACCGTCGCTGGCATGAAGAGTCTTTGTGTGGCTCTCGCTTGCTGTACGGAGCTCCTTAAGAAAAAAGGCGGGGGGCGCTCTCACCCCTCCAGCTTGCCGAGCACTTTAGGATGTAACAAGACGCAGAGAAGGAGCACTGTTCAAGCGTCGCTCAGAAGAGGAGTACTGCCATTTATGGTGTCAAAACAAGAGAGCAGCAACTTGTAAACAAACATGCGACTGTGTGTCATGGCATTCATCAGCCTCCCTGCTTTCCCTTTGTGGGGAGACCACCATCCCCTTTTTAAATGGCTCATAAAATAAGTCACTTCCCTCTGACATTGTCCTGCCTCTCAAACGCTGTTCTCAGAGGAAGGATGGTGGGGGAAGTGAAAACGCCTCACAGACAAAAACCAGATTAGACACCTCACCGCCCCCTCTGCCTGCCATCATGTGCCCCCGAACCAGACGGACCTCAGGGTGCCCCCCCCACCCCCGATCCACACACACACACACACACCTCCGCCTCGACCACCACCGCCCTGCAGGCTTAACCAGCGGGGTCAGGGGTTAACAGCCCCTCCTCTGAGAGAGGTCCTGTCCTCTGACCCCCCCCACCCTGTCCGCCAGCCAGCCAGCACACCACAACACACAGCAACCACAACACACAGCAACCACTCCAGGAATAACACCACCAACACACATGCAGACAAAAAAAGAGAATACAAGCAATTAAGATCCAAAAAAGTCAGAAAATCTTCCACGTCTGTCACTAATTGGAGCCTGGTGGTCTGCGACTCAACCCCAAACCTCCGAGCTGTCACACCGACATCAACATTTGTAAATAATTAAGTGATAAACTGTACGTTGCTCATAGTCTACGCACACAAACTAATTCAATCTCGGCGGAATGTAGGTAATTGGAGACGGTGAATACTGGGACCGATTTCATTTCAAAAACAGGGAAGGAAGGGAAAAAAGAAAACGTGTGAACATATTCCAAGTCTGTCTGATTGATCTCCAAATGTCCGGCATTTAAAATTCAGGCCCAAACACACTCAGCATTGTGACGTCTGCAACGCAAAACTTAGAAATACAGAGGTGGACTATGATTTGTCGTATTATGTTCCCTGCTGTAACATGTAAAGGAGCGCGCTGCCAGTCTGAGCATTACTCACACAGACTGTTGTAAATTTGCGCGCCCTGCAGCCATAACATTCTCCTCTTGCTTCTCACCTCTGTCTAGGGTGTAATTATCCCGGGGAGGTGGGGGGTTTATGGGACGGGTGCCATTTGTTGGATAACTTTCTGTTTTGCGTCGCATCCTATCAAACACAATCACATGAGCTCATCGCGTCGAGGAGCCTGTGATGCTGCTTTTTAAGGTGTAAAGCTTTACTTACGAGCACAATGTCTACTGAGAGTTGTAGATGTTGAGTTGAAAAGAATGATTAAAAGGATGCGTATTTCATTTCCAAAATCCCAGCAATTGCTGTCTAAGTCAATCCCTTCTTAAATTCTTTCTTGTTGCAGCATGTTGTCAAATCACCACTTAGTTTTTTGACTCCCTTCCTCTTTAATCTGGAAGGACTCCACAGTTAGGGGCTTTATCTGAATATAAAAAAAGAAAGAAGGAATTCCTTTACACATGACTCGTTCAAAAATGCCATTCATCCATTTCGGAGAAGCTTTTCCAATTAGTTTCTCAGCGAGCAATTCAATGTGTCAAACCATTCTGACTTGGTGTGCTCCACAAATGAATCAAATCAAGTAATTTGAAAGTCTCAAAATGTTTTTGCTTTTAATCAGCTTACTGAGTAATGGCCTTGGAAAAAGGCAGCATTTTGTTCAGAGGGACGGATGTGTCATTTTTGGAATTAAACATCTATTCAACGATGGAATAAATGTTTGAGGCATAATTGAGGCTGGGTTCAGCGAGGGGAATCTCCCGCATGAGATCAGCCGAGTGCAGTAAAAACAAAATGTGCACAAGTCAAACTATGAAGGGAGGAACATGCCGTATCTGAGCCACCAGTGTCCTGTTCTTTAACACAAAGCTTTCACAGTTTACAGTTGGGAAAAGTGTGCTGGTATAATATGATATTTCCCCCCACATAAGAAATCCTTTAACTAGGCGAGCTGACTAAGAGCTCAGTCTTATTTACAACCTGGAGGAGGTGCTGCAGGGGGAGGAGGGAAGGCTACAAACATCCACACATTCACGTCAGGCTGCTGCTCCCTACAACCGCAGACTCTTGCTCAAGGGCATCGTGCCAGCAGGAGCTGAAGGAGGGAGGAAAGTGGGCCTTGATGGTCTTTCCCTTTCAGATGTTTTTCTTCAGACAACCTAAGGTCAATTTTCACAATTCTTAACTCAGGGTTCATACACATTTTGACCAATGGATTTCCAGGACTTTTCCATGACTTTAAAACCAAATTTCCAAGACCAAACATTTGGTGAAATCTCGGTGTAAACATGAAAAAGTAAGAAAATGTAGTATTTAAACTAACAATGAGAATCCCAAAGCATACAGTATACCTTAATGACACACATGAATGCGACAATAGTTTGATTAAAAGAATAAACATTAATATAGATGCCTGTATGTATGCCTGCTTATATTTTGAGCGTCTTTCTTTTAAAAGCATATTAATTATTTCAAACTGTAAATGAACGTCATGAACATATGAATATAACACATTTCCATGACTTTGGGGATTTTTTTTTTTTTTCAAGGACTTTTCCAGGCCTGGAAATAACCATTTTAAAATTCCAGGACTTTTCCAGGTTTTCCATGATCGTAACAACCCTGTTAAGTAGAAATTAAACAAAATGCTCTGCAGAGTCAAAAGTTAAATATTAGTTATACTACATTAATGTGGAATTTCACAATGAGAAGTGAGATTGTCCAAACCATGTAAAGGAGAGCAAAACCACTGACTCACATAAAAAAAAAAGTAAAAGCCAGGATAAATATAACACACGTCGTACTAGGCATTACATTTATCTAACACGCCAACATCCTGCGTACATGGGTGTACTCCGAGTTACGGCAGGATGAACCGCAAAACGGGGCAAAGGGTTCAACAACATTATGCTGTAAGCGGAAACCATCATTAGAGACTGGACTGGTCATATGGAGATAATCAGGGCAGGGCCATACTTCCACCTACTCCGTGTCTACACGTCAGCCTCTTACAAAAATAGAGTCATGACAAGTTTATAGCACTTTAGGCCAAACCAGTAATACTTTTTTATTTTTTAAAGGCAGTCCAAAAGAGCTTGGAATGTGCTTGCAGGAGACTTTTGAAACGGACTAGTATTTTAACTGATTGACAACGATGCCAATCCCATTTCTTTGCTCTTAAGCGTTTCTCTTGAATGCTGCTGTGTGTCCACGCAGAACTGAAGTGAAACGCTAAACAACAGACAGCGTAGTTGAAGCTGTTAGAGCGCTTTATCGACAGGCTAATGGATGTTACTCTCCTCATCTCTGAGGTATTAATCAGTGTTTGGTCTGATAACCAGCTCTCTCCCCGGAGATGCCAGGTGCCACGTCTGCGGCGTATTCCACAACACACACACACACACACACAGTAGATCTGCGGCCCCTCGCAGGGAGTGGCAACAGCATTTTAGCATGGCGCTCCAGCTGACCCATGACTCAGACATTACGTCACTCATAACCAGCCTATAGCCTTAAAGGATGTAACTGAAGTGGGCGACGGCTTTAAACATTTTAAGCTAAGTAGTAAAATCTTTTACAGGAATCGTTTGAAAATTGCGACCAGAACATCTGCATGTTGGCCTCAATAAAAAGCGTCTGCCTCAGTTCGTTCTGCTGCTGCTATTTGGATTCGTCGTTACATGCTGTACTTGTACATTCATTTCTTCTAGATTGGTCAGTTGCGTTTTGGAGCCAACTTTTTTTGTGTGTGTTGTTGCCGTATTCTATTTACTGAAAACAACATAGTAACCCGCATGAGGAGCGCCGTGCTCATCTCACGCACAGGCACATAAAACAAGAGCCTTGTAGTTCAATAAATCACCATGTTGACATTTTGTACAACAGTACAGAGATAAAAAGCAGCTGAGTCCCATGAAATAAAGACAAACAGCTGATTGTAAGATAGGCCTGTGAATGACTTAATACATTCTGTATACAAAACACAGATTGCCGTGTACAGATAGTATTCAGTTACATCCCTTCTTACCATCACTACACATCTTCTTCTTGTTCATTTTGTACATCCATACATCTCTGTGCAGTACTTTGCATTTTGACCGTGTCCAATGACAAGAAACTTGAAATCTGACCGAAATCATAACCAATAAAAACGCACTTGGCGGTTAATATTCATCACGTAGCTTTGAGTTTGTCACTCGGCGTGTCGTCAGCTGACCAGAAAGCAGCCGTGCCTCCTCACATGACGAGTCACGATGCCAATGCTGATTCAAACCCATGACTCGGCATCAAACAGTCAAGCGTTGAGAGGTTAACGCAAAAGAATAATGGCATAGACCCTCGGTGACATCCATAAATAGCAGGATCTACTTCTGGGAGGAAGCCTCTCGGTTAGCGGCGAGCTCGGGGAAACGTTAGCGCTGCTTGCGACATGAGAGATTTACTCCGCTTAAAACAATGCTCCCCATCCATTTATGAGGCAGGAAGTTTTGGTTTAGGGGAGTACTCTCTGTGAGTGAATGTTCTCAGCTACCAGCCAGCCACAGGGCTTTGGATAATAACTGAGTAAAATGATGCTACCCTGAATAAATCAGGAATTAAAATCTCCTCCACAACACAGCTGTCAAAACACCAAACTGCCAAAATGTAGAGAAAAAGTCTCGTCTGCTGCTGCATGGCATGAGGAAAAGCTCTTTACAAGCTCCACGTCTGATCAACTGCTTTTTAATGCAGTCGTACTTCGCTGCCACAGAGAAACTCTAAATAGACCATTTGTCTTCCGGAGGGAGAACGTGTCACATTAAAATGTTTATCCGTGCTAAATCCTCCGCATTTCGGCGTGAATCGTTTTCCAAGAAGGCGCACAATCCCACATGCAAAGCACACACACTGGGCTCTGTAAACCTGAGCCCTCCGCCACCAGAGTCCATTTCTGATACTAAACCAGTCTGGGCCTCTGGCCAATTAAAACTCTCCATTTGTGAACATTCCAAAACGCTGTCATCCATGAACATTTACCCAGAAGCCCCTGGGGAGATTCCACAACATTGCCCCGGCCTCTCGCTCTGTCTGTTTCCCTCTCCCGTCCCGGCCCTGCATCTCCGGCTTTGTCTCCCCACACAAAAGCTCCCTGCCGACACCACTTCCCAGGTCACTGCTTTGTCAGGGTTTCAACTGGCTCCTGCACTTCCCCGAGCACATTTAACAAGTCAGGAACAAAATTCCAACCACCGGGGCAGGGCTCAAACATTCACCTGCCACACAGAAACATATGAAACCTCTCGCAGTCAGAGAACAATCTGGGGGACTGTGTTTGACTCTCTGACCTCTTGTGTAGGTGGCACGACATGATTTCCATAGTCTCTTGATAGCAAGATGGATATTACACCCACCGACATATCTTGATACCAGTACTGACACGATACCATCAGGAAAACTAATTGATTTTTTTTGCCCCCTCTCCTTTTTTAAAATGCATTTCATAATTTAGATCAGATCTTTATATGGTCACATCTCTCCACCTTCACATATAAAAAAGGTGAAATCCTCCTCTACATTGAATTTAAGCTCCCTCTGGTAAGGGGTGAAGCAGTGTATAGGCCTAGGGCTTTTATTGTGAAAAGGTAAGAACAGAAAGAGTGCAGCTGCAATGTGAGCGACAGAGTTTGCCATCTTGGTTTAGACCACTGGGCCGCCGTGTAATTATTTTATTACCGTTATAAGTATAGGTGCACCTAATAAGCCTCAGCTGCAGAACTATATTTTGCTTTGTGCGTCTGGTTTGTTGACAAGTCGTGCAACACTTCTGTGAAAGGGCAAGGTTCATGTGTTGGCAAAAAAAGAGCTTCAGCTCACCACCATGAAATGAAGACAAAACACTATTCTGGAGAGAATATTGAGTGAAACCATTAAAGTTCAAGAGTGAGAGTTAAAGTGAGAAAACAACACATTAGATGAGAGGAGGAGGCCAGAACAGGGTGCTAATTCAGTCAAAACTGCCACAAGCTAAAGTGGGCATTAAGCAAGTACAGAGGTCTGCAAGAGGTCAAGAAACACAAAGCACTGCGAAGAAATGGGCTCATAAAAACACTTGAGCAGGCTCCGTCTGCAACGATGAGAAAGCCGGAGGCCGTGATTCATGTTAACATAGAATCGGGGAATTCGTACTTCAAACAGAAGCGGCCCGTTTTCCCGGAGGTGACTGAATTCGGGCCACTTTCATAACGTGCTCTGCGCAAACTATCATCAACTTGTTTGACTTCCTTCCGGTAAACACAGCAACCACTGGAGATTGGCTCGACTGCCATTCAGGCATTCAGACCTGCGCAAGCTTCCCCAGTCAGCCAGGTGGTTAAACATGAGCGGCTGTGTCAAATATTGTATGGGCCATAGATTCATACATAAAGGGAAAAACAGGAGAAAAGAAACTTTCCTTCCTACCATCACTCAGCTGGGAATCTTTTTCTAAACGGCACCAATCAGAGGGAGTTGGAGGCAATGATCCACGTTAACAGCTGGTCTAATCTTCCACGTCTGTGTTTAAGGTTATGTGCCTTTTGATGAGCCGCAGAGTTCCAGTGTTTGATGCTTTTACTACAGATGCCACCTTTTGCCTGGTCTGTGTGTGCATCTGTGCGAGGAAATGTGAGTGAGTGAAAGAGAGAGCGAGACTGCGTTGTGTTTAAGAGGCGGAGGTTTTGCACACAAACGGAGAGGACAAGTTACAGCACAGCCTGATTGTCAGGAGGGGAAAGGGGGGGAATAAAAAAGTAGAGACACACAAAAGACCTTCCTGGCTTGTCCCTCTACACCAGCCCCTCCATCTTTTCCACTGACTCATGGCACAGAAATTAAAAACACATTTTAAAAAGCAGAAGAAAAAGAAAAAACACTCTTTGCTTCAGTGCTTTACCATGGGACCCTAAGCAAACACTGTGGTGCCGTCAGAGAAGCGGACTACTGTTGGGCATACGAATAAGTCCTCTCTAAGATGTGCTCCAGAACAGTGCGCCAGCTAGACTATCGGAGGAGGCGTTACACTTAAAAACGGTCTCGATGGGCCTGCAAGTTTAAAAAAAAATAAAAAATCACGACGCCCCACCCTCCAAATTTAAGAAATCCTACTTCGCTGAAACATATGTAAGCCTTTAAAAAAAAAAGGACGCGACACACAAACAATACATTTCATCGCTGCCAGTAAAAAAGCCGGCGAACCCCTCCTAAGGACAGGGAGCTCTGTCCTGACAATGTTTATAACAGACATCCAAAAGCAGCTGAAGTCCACCAGATGTTGAGGCAGGACGGGGGCCCCCCAGGCAGAATGAGGTCAGGTACAAGATCAAGTTTCTGGAAGCTCAAAGCTACAAAAGGGCAACAAAGATTCTGATATACCTGTTGGGCCTTACGAAACTGGACACCAGCGAAGGCGGTGGGAAGAGAACCACTCATCGCAGTCTGTCAAAGGGCCTCGAAAGCCTAAACCTAAACGGTACAATGGTCTAATGGGGCCCCGTCATGGACGGCTCAGTCCGGTCCCGGCGATGTGCGCTGAATGTGTCGATAAATCAAAGACGCTTTCCACTCAGACGATGTACAAATTGGCGAGATGACTTCCTCAAAAGCAAGAAGAAAATGAAGAAATAACCGCTCTCAAAACACGCTAACCGAATTTGCTGCTTTTGGAGCTCTCATTTAACAAACTATTTGATCCTTTCATGTGTGGTTTCTTCTTTTCCCCTCACTCGCGTACGAGCTGCTTCTAACGCATATCATCGACTCGTCAGTCACGTCCACGGAGCTATGTGAAGCCGCCAAAGATCTGCCTGTTGCTTGTTTTTCTTTAACCGGAGAAAATTACTGTTTTAAAGTATTGTCGAAAAAAGAAAAAAAGAAGGGGGGGGTTTGATACAATTTATATGAAAATAAATGAGCGAGCAGCACATAAAGGGATTAGGCAAATATTAGGAAACCTATTAAGCTTGCTGCAGTTTGGAGAAATGAGCTAAGTGTGAGTGACTTCCTCGTCAGTGGGATCTTGATGTCGGCCTTGGGAGTAATTAGCAGGGATTACAGCTCGCCTGGCCAGCGCCCAGCTCTGGGGTTGCAGCCCAAACACCCAGGCAAGTCCCTGGCTTCGCTCCCTCACCGCTCTCCCCAACCACACGGGCCTCTGGCGAGTCGCACAAATCCTAATGATGATCGCGACCATCAACGCGGACATCCATCCTGCTGCGGCTTCGTTGGGAAATCAATAACTCTTGGTTGAGAGTTACACCTACATCGCGACCACGCTCCCCCACACAGGCAGCTACGCGGTGAGACGGCTTCAGTGAGCGAGCGGAGCCGTCAGCGTGTCGGGCAAAGGGGGGGGGGTGGGGGGGTGTCACGCTCCACCCCTGCAGTTTGGGATCAGAGCCCGTGGCCCTTTCGCCACACTCCTCACAGCTGGCTGAGTGACACCAGCACCGAGGTGATCAACACAAAAGGAGACGCACGGCGGCATCGAATATCAGAAGAACAAAATAAATAAATAAATAAAAGTACACTATCAAGCATCGACTGCACAAAAAGGACCTTAGCAGCCAGGGGAGCTGAACGATGGAGAGAGGGAACAGTATCTGTGATAAACTCACCGATATACTAACATCACCTCATCAAACACGGTGTAAAGTCAAATGCTTTTAAACAGTTAGAACTGATAACCAAGCGGTGTGTTCACTAGAGATGTGGTCTAGTGTTGGCATGTGCATCATCTGGAAGCCTGAGAAAACCACAAATGTAAAAAACAGACACTAGACAGGAGAGGGTAGATGGGTTTGAAGGAGCATGGGAGCAAAATACCAGCAAACCACCGTCGATGGCGAAAAAGAGAGGAAATCACCCAGGGATGACGAGGAAAGGAAAGATCGGGCATGAAACTAAACCTCCCGGAGGAGCTGCTGAAGAGCGAGTGCGGGGAGAAGAAAATGAACCGATATGTCAGTCGGGACGCGGTAACAAGGAGGTTCAGGGGTCCCTACCCTGCGCTCAAAGTGCGGAAAACCACAAAAGCCAGATCGGGATTTCTCACAGCTTGCGTCAGACAGGGACAAGCGCAGATACTTCAAATGATATTGTGTTGAGTTTAACTGCGGCCACTCGAGCCCAAAAAAAAATGTACCGAGGGGCCCTTGGGTTAAAACCTTGTATTGTGTCAGACCCAAGTGCTCATAGCTGCATGTACATGCCTGTGTGACTGGCCGACGGTGAGTCACAGCGCAAGCACGCTTCCAGTTACTTTCCCCAGATTCCCCGAGCCTGTGTCACATACACAGAGTCTCTGTCTCCCGCCCGGCCCACCGTTTCTCCCAGATACTCAGTGAAACTTGCTCCGGTACAAAACTCTTTCCTGTCAGTCAAATCCCTCCTCCTCCTCCTCCTCCTCCTCCTCGTGCCTCGGTCTGTCTCTCCGGCGCTCTCTTTGTTGCCGTGTGTTCCCAGCTCCGGGGCTGCAATGTGCGGGTCTTGGTGGTCCGGTGTGGAATGTGGTGAGAGGGGGGTGGGCAGGCCGTCCTAAAAAAGGGGGTGCTCAATTGTTCCCACACACAGCATCCACCCCCCACTGATCTGTCGCTCACTTGGCCATTATAGGGGTGGGGGCAAAGCAAAAGGATGCAGAGAGATGGAATTACAGACTCAGTCGACACATGCACACACCGCTATTGAATAAACGCTACACTTGGAGCATATTAAATGAGTTTGGGGGGGGGAACCAAAAATTCCACATTCCTACATGTTACAGAAGAGCAGCAGAACGGGTGGAGGGTGACAAAATCATCCATGCAACAGCCAAACAAGGTTGTTTTAGTACCATTCTTGAAATATTTTTTTTCTCAAAGGAACGCGGTGATAAGGTTGATTCGTTAGGGAGCGGCAGCAGAAAGAGCGTAGCAGAAAGGGACACAGAGAGAGAGACCCTGATCTCAGAGCTGCTGCACCGCGATCGCAGGAAGTTGATAAGAGCGGCGAGATACCGCAGAGCTGGCAGGCATGTGTAGCTGCCTGCCGTCCCTCCTCTGGACGCTGCAAGTCACAGCCAGGCTCCCCCCGGGTGCACAAGACCTCAAACCTCATGATACCTAAACTCAATTATCCCGAAGGCTCGCCAAACAGTTAGGGAAGGGACGACCCGTGAGCAACAGGAACCATCACATTATCACCGCTTTTATCACTACCAGGGGCTGACGATGTCGACCAGCCTTCCGGCTTCCTGAAACACTAGAAATGTGGCAACATCAATCAGAATAATAATTAATATATATATATATATATATATATATATATATATATATATATATATATATATGAAGAGCACCGCGGCCCAGGAGCCATTACGTTCTCTTGTAAACCTGATGCAGGCGAAACCAAAGCGGAAGTCAGCAATGAAGGCTGAGCTGAATGTGATTTGCCATTTTAGATTTGACAAATAATATTGCCATGTGAAACTACAGAAAAACTTGCATTTTTACACCTGTGGCATACATGGCGAGTGAGAGGAAGCGCTTCAGCGGTTTGAAAGTCAGAAGATATAACAGGTCTATGCCTTCGCTCAGGAATGTTATCAGCGATTACTGGGCATGCTTTGGCTTTAATACAGGGTGTTTTTTTATTATTATCTCAAACCCCCCCCCCCCCCCCCCCCCCCCCCCCCCCCCCCCCATGCACGCACGCACTTTATTTTCTCCTTGAATCAATCATTGATAATAATGTTTGTGCAGCTTAGGTCCCTTTGGAACAAAGGATGTTGTGCTAAGACAAACTACATTTTGACTCAAATGAACCACGCGGTAATCGTTATGACCCGATTTGACTTTGTTATAAAGTAACACTTTCACTGCTGACCACGCAACACTGATGCATTTGCTCCTCCTGTAACGGTTTGAAACGACATCTCATCTCATGTGCAGTGTGGCTGCACCGACAGTATTTCCTTATTACCATCATGAAGCATGTGGAAATCCACTGTCGGTTGCGGACCACGCCTGTGGGTGGAACTAAGACGGTTTCTTCAATGACACACCTGAATCTTTTTGATCCCGCTGCATCTGGCAAGAAACGAGTTAGGGCTCGAAACATCTTTCATGTACTAATTGAGAAAGAAGAAAAGAAGCGTTCTACAGATTTGGGGATTTTAAAGTCAAAAAGAGTTGCGTTACGCACATTTTTAGAGTCTTTAAAAAAAACATTAAACTATTTTTGTCAACTTCTTAAATGACTTCACACATTGAACACCTTCTTATACTTCTTTGGCCACTTGCCACATAAAATGCCTCTTACTTATCGCCTGTTTACAGAGATGGATCTCGACATCTTGACTAGATGTGACTTCACACGGGCCCTCAGTATCACTGTGGTTCTCCAGGAAAACATCACTTTACTTGACTGTTAAAGCGTCATTCAATATCAGCGACCACATAAACGACCTTCTGTCTGCATCTTGGTGGCTGTTTTGTAGTGCAGCTAACAAACAGACGGGTTTTTTGGACTCTTGACCTCGCAGACTGCAATGACAGGAGTGTTTAAAACATAGTGTAAACAATTACAAACACAATGCACTAATTATAAAACTGTACAATTGGGTTCCTCTAAGCTGCTTTGCGTGTTTTTATTTCCCATATGGGAAAAACAACAACTATTGCAGAGACAGTTATTCTGTAATTTTCTAGAACCAATTTTTTAAATGAGAGGAAATTAAACCTAATCACTAAGCGCAGCGCCGGAGTGATCCTTAATGATAAGACTTGCAAAGTGTTTCACATAAAACAAAGAAGGCAGTTGGTGTTTTATGGGTTGACCTTGAGAGCCGAGTTAGACACTTGGCTGGTAGTTATTAGTTAATTATTACAGGCGTTAAAATACCAAGCCACAGTTGAACGGAGCAGAGCCACTCAAATATTGGTCTTTGAGCTATAAAAGCTCCTGCAGACTGAGCGCGGCCCCAGTTCCCCGCTCTTATCTTATCTGCCGAATGTCGCTGCAATAACACAACCTGTTATTTCCCCAAGAAATGTTACGATGCCAGGCGCACAGCCGCAGGCGGAGGAGCGGAGGGAGCAATGCGAGGGCCGCGGAACGCTTCGAGCTTTCCGAGAGGCCGACGCACTGAGGTCATGCACGCTTTGAGTTTCAGTCATAGTGCGCTGAACTGATTACGAGTCGGGGGGACGCTCCTCGCGCGGGCGGGTAAACCGACCCCTCTTCTCTTTGATCCCCACCATTGTTCCATACCTGAAGCATGACATCAGGCCCGACTTCCAGAGTAAACCAAAACACATTTTGCTTGAAGAAAGAATAAAAAAAGAAAAGCTGGAAGCGCGGCATCCAGCCCCTGCAATGAGTCGCCCCCGACACCGATCTGGTCAGTGTTAACTGCTCTGTATTCGGGGTGAGCTGGTCTAGACACCTTTAAGCATTTATCACAGTATCAAATATAACTGTTAGAGAAAATAATCACAAGCTACTATTAGCAGATAACTTCAGAGCGTAAAATAATATAGTTTATATTCTGTATGATTGCCGACATTATTTATGTGTCATCATTAGTACGGCGAGCTTCATTTATTACCATTTAGGTGAGGTATTCAACCACATGGCCCAAACAAATCATCATGGAGCAGACAAGAAACTCGGGGAATGAGGTCTTGAACTGCTTCCACGTGAGTGGTAAAAGATTGATACCATGGGATCGTCGAGGAATTCCGCCAACTGGGCCTGCCGTTCCTCTGTATCACTCAATTTAGTCGATGCCAAAGCAATCAGGGTTTCCATTTTAGTTTTTACTGCCTTCAAAATCTTTATTGAATCTCAAGTCTGGCTTTAGCCGGGCCCTTCGGTAATGTGAATGGTAACAAACATTCTGATCTTCGCGCTGCCAACAATAACACAAGATGTCTGTGGTTGTGGCAGGCGGGTCTTGAACCCCATGCCTTCAATGAGACTCGTGTTCCATCGGTCTGATTTATGGTGCGCGCATCAAAAGGAGGTAAACACTTCAAAAAGTTGCTCTGTGACAACTGGCAAAGATACTGTGCAATTTCCAAAGTATGTCTTCTCGGCAACAGAAGTCTGCACAGTTATGGTTCACGTCAACAAGGCCCATTATTTTTGGTGGAAATGTTCATATCACAACCACGAGCCTCATGTGGAACAACTGTATTTCACTGCATCACATATTCTGTATTTCAACTTCTGCAGATGTTAGAAGTGAAACAGACTTTTCCGATCTTTGATTATTAACTGCTGAAGCAAAAAAAAATGTACAGGAAATTAATGTTCTGCAACCTCACTTCCAGGTCAATTTAAACACAGACTGTGTTTTGATACGAGGGGAATCCATGTTTGGAGTTTGACCCATTACAAAGTAGAAGTGATGCTCTGGCAAACAACTGAAGTTCAATCAGACTGCACATCTGGAGCCATTTCTCCCCGACAAAGTGAAACATTTTGAGAGCGTGGGGCTTCTGTATGTGCGTTTTCGGCTTTCTGGAGACCCTCAGCTCTCTTTAATGACAGTAGACCATGTTGCTTTCTATGGATCAATTATCTCAGTCTCTCCCAATGACAAAGACCTGCTCATTGAGGTCGGCCCTGCTTAAGGCCCAGACATACACCAGGAATCTATTGTAAAAGGAAAAAGGCACGTGCGTGTGTGTGTCGCACACAAACACACACAATAAAACTGCCTTCATTCAGATCCGTCTTTCAAAACCCAGAGATGCAAGACAATTAAGTCCGACCAATGCAGACATGTTGGGCTACTCTCAATGACATTTAGCATCACAAAGACATACAGACGGAAAACAAAAGGTCCTATAGACTTGTGTGAAATGCAGGGGAAAAAATAAGTCTTGAGCTCCTTTGACAGTTACGTCCGACTTAAATTCTAATAAGCCGTTGTCAACAGCCAAAAAAGACAGTGTGAACATCCTCTTAGTATGCAAAGTAAACTAATAAAGGGCACTGGCACAATAAAACACATACAAAGCAGTCACCCTTGTCAAGACGGAGTAGCGCTGTGAACAAATTGCCAAAAGCTGACAAATAGAAGGTGGGGAAGTCTGAGGAGAAAAAGTGAAAACGCTAATTATTAAGTTCACTGAGATAAACTAAAAATGTAAAAAGGTGGAAAACATGACAGCGTGGATGACCTACTTCTGTAATTTTAAACAAGGACATCAAGATGAAGCCACCGCAAAAACTGGTGACCAAACCGGACTGAAATCAAGGGTTTGGATATATGCGCGCATATTCATTTTACCCACCGTATAAATGAAAAGGGAAATGAGAGAAGGGAGGGATTTAAAGTATGCAGGGCACAGTGGAATTCCAACCCAACCCCCTTCCCTCGGCTCCCCTTCAGGCCGTCACTGTGAAAGACCCCCCCCCCCCCCCCTACGTAGGTTTCCATCACTTGGGTTTAACTCGTGATTAGCTAAATTGATTTGCCTTCTCACCTCCGTCTGACTATAGCAACACAGCAGCTCCTATTTAATACCTAGAGGTCATCATTGGTGCATAACATCCTGTCCTGCAAACCAGACTAGAGGCAGATGGAGGAGTACAACATGTGCCTACACAGAATACGTGAAAACCACAAAATCTACTAACCCAGAGAGAGAGACAGAGAGAGAGGGGGGTCCAAACTCCTTGCTCAAAAAAAGCACAGGACTTGTTTACTGAATCACTGCAGGCTGCCGGCACTTCCCAACCATAGGAGTCTCCGCTGAGGAAGCCTGGAAATAAACACAGGCCTGGCTTCTTTCACTGGGGAGCACAGCCCGTGTGTTGATTATACCTCTTTATTGTTATGAATTACCTTCAAGTATTTCCTAAATGAGGGCTATATTTACACACTGGAGTGGTGAAGAGCTTTTCAGCCCAAAGAATGCATCCCACAAATGTTTCACTGCTTCTCCCCCACACACACAACTTCACAATGTACTGCAAGTTTTAACACATGAAAAAAAAAGAAGAGACGAGGCCCAATGCCTGCATGAATAACCATGTTTCCATATAGACTTTGACAGAAGCACAACATGTCCATGTACACAAGTGACAGTTTAACTGTTCTGTACTTTCTAATGTCACGCACTACGTCGCTTTATTACATTTTAAGAAGATTTGGTTTACAAGAAAAAAAAAAACACATCTGGAAAACACTTCTTAAAAAAAAAAAAAAAAAAGAGTTATGACATTGGACAGCCAACTGTCTCCTCTGTATTTATAAGCTGATAACAATGGCAATGCAACAGTGAATGCATTTCCCTGACCTTTACCCCGAGCCCACATTATGCTAACGTTGCTAGCTTAAAAAAAAGAAGTTCTCATTAGCCTAAGGACCACCGGGGGACTTCTCCACGACCCGCGGGGGGTCCCCGGCCCCCGCTTTGGCAACCACTGTTCTGGACTACAGTAGTTGAGGTTATAAGCAGGCCTAAAATCTAAAACATAATAAATATATGTATAAAACAACAAAAGCCGTCCTACCGTTGACTCCTTTGTTGGGAACATCGTTGACGTTGAAGCCTTTGGAGCTGTACGCCGCGCGCACGTCGTTGCAGTTTGTCAACTTTTGCTCCGCAGTCATCGACCCGGACAACACGACCAGCGTGCAGACTACACACAGCACCGACAGCGTCTTCATGGCGAACCAGACGAGGATACCAGCACAGAAGAAAAAAGTAAAATAGATGTGTGTAAAACCGCTCAGGTGTGTGTGTGGAGCTAGGACAAAGTTTCAGCGACTCCCACGCCGAGTTTCCTCATGGAGCCGCGCGCGCTGCCTTCTTTCAGCTCAACAGACACTTCATTCACTCTTGAGGCCACTTCTGAAACTTCTTTTGAGGGAGGAAAAAACACACACACACACCGAAAATAACCGTAAAACGCTGTTCAACCGTCGTCCGTTTAAAAGCACGTAAATGTCGCGTTCCAGACTCAAGCGAGGACCCCAAAAAAAACACGAAAAAAAAAAGAAGTTAGTTTTAAAACATGGGGAAAGTTTAGTTTTTCTTTAACTGCACTTCTCGGCTTCGACGACAGTTTAAACCACGCAGAGGAGAGGACACGGGGGGGGGAAGTTGCTTCTTTTTCGGCTTCCTTTTCTTTTCTCGCTCTCTTTTCCCTAAAAACTTGAGGCCGTGGTTTTCCGCAGGACAGGACACTGGTCTGTGTGCTGGTCGGACTGGGATCCAGATGCGAGCGAGAGAAAACCCCTAGTGGACACCCAGGAGCGAGCGCAAGTTCCGGGGACAAAAGACCTGGAAACCGGGAACACCAGGGGTGGAGCAGACCCCGGATCCCTCTGCACGAACTACACCAGTGGAAAATAAATAAATTACAATTTGTGGCACTTCTGCATTGGCTTGACTTTTCAGAAGTTGCCCGTACAAGCCAATGTAGAAGTGCCACACATTTGTATTTATTTATTTTTTAAGTAGCCAGAGGTGACTCCTCTGGTTGGAAAAAAAAAAGAGGCTGGAGGTCTATGGGAAAAGGAGCTACTTCTACCTAGATCAGGGTTCTTACGGTCATGGAAAACCTGGAAAAGTCCAAATAAAATCCCCAAAGTTTTGGAAAAGTCATGGAAATGTGTTATATTCATGTGTTCATGACGTTTTTTTACGCTGAGTTTGAAATAATTAGAAAGACGCTCAAAATATAAGCAGGCGTACGCTCTGAGTATATCTATATAAATGTTTATTCTTTTAATCAAACTATTGTCTCATTCATTTGTCTCCTATAAGGTATACGGTATGCTTTGGAATTCTCATTGTTAGTTTAAATACTACATTTTCTCACCTTTTTATGTTTACACCGAGATTTCATAAAATGTTTAGTCATGGAAATTTGGTGAAAAGTCATGGAAATCCATTGGTCAAAATGTGTATGAACCCTAGATGTACTACCTCATCATTGAGAACATGAGTTTATGGCTCATTAGAAGTCCTCTTCAATACAGCATGATGTCCATTTATTTTATGGTCACATTTAGAGTGAAATAGACTATATAGACGTTCCTATATACAGTCTATGGTGGAAACCCTTCTTGAAAATCCGGACTGGAGCTGAAGGCGGAGCTGCTCCGCTGTGGCAGAACATGAGGACTTATTATCGGCCCACATGACATGAAGGAAAGGAAACAACCAGATCACCAAAAGTTCTCAAAATCACAAATCTCTTTCATTGCGGAGCCCCTTTTGACCTGTGTTTGAGAGGGCTTTTCTTATCAGTTTTCACTGTCAGACTGGAGATAACCTCAGAGATAACAACTCTTTGAACTAAAGGTCTGTCCTAACGTAGAATAAGTGAAATAATGAGGGAAGAAGATAAAGGGCTTACCTACTGGAAACACCCCCAAGGACCAGTAGGGCTCCAAAACGTTGAAAACCACTCGATGATGAAGTCATTATGCTGCAGCTTTGTTTCATTTGCTCTGTAAACTCTTAAAGTCTTTGCTGCATGGCAGGGAGGACACATTTCCCCCCAAATGTGTTATTTCTGTTCGGCCTTTCTAATCTAATACGTCTTAGTTTGTTTAAAACCGTTGGATTAAAACCCGGCTTGTGGCACCGTGACCATGCACTCAAAATTACAGGCCTGTTCCTTACACAAACACGGGTCAGGCTGCTCACAACGGGGCGGTTGTGTCTCTCGTGTGCAGCTGCCCTTCATATAGTGTTATAAACTAGAGTAAACAGTCAGCTGCAGCACGGCGGAGATGTCAGAGATGACAAAAGGTTATTTTAAAAGTGATCGAACAGGAAGATCGCTGGGAATAACGAGACAATTTGCTTTGTTTTGACGCACGGACCCTCCGAGCGTCCCACTGTTGAGGTGAAATAAATCACTCAAAGCGTCAGTTGAACTTCTTGTTGTTTGCGTTGAAGCCTCAGCATAACACTGAGGTCAAGGGGAAACTTTAGCCAATCCCTTCATCCCTAAACAGTTTCAGGCTCAACAGGTTCAACCTAGATGTGTCTGATATGGACGAGCATGAAATGTTTCATCTCAAACTTTTTCAAAGTGCCATCTGTTCGACAGATACTCAGAATCCCCCCACATCCTGGTCCGTCCTCGACTTGCCAAGAATATCTCCTGTGTCCTTCCCTCATATTTATATCATATTGTTGCACCTCTGTTTTCTTTCGCCTCCTCTCAGAAGCAGTGTGTTGGATCTGCTGTCGTGACCTTTGGCCCTCCCTTGTAATTTGTTTCTTCTTGTGACACTGGAAAATATGCAACTGAAGGTAAATTTCCCCTGATAAGACAGTTCCCAAAAAGTTAACTGTCTACCTTTAAATCCCCCCCGAGAGTTTTCCTCTCTTTACGATCCTCATTATAAATCATAAAATGAAGTCTAGACATTTTTTTTTTTTTACAAAAATGAAATATTGGATATAGAATTCAATCAAGTGCACACATTCTGAACTCAGCCTTGTACACAAATAAGTCGTAATCAGACTTCTTACCCCCTGCGTTTAAACATGCCTGGACTTGTGGGGTGCTTCGCTGTGTGTGTGTGTGTGTGTGTGTGTGTGTGTGTGTGTGTGTGTGTGTGTGTGTGTGTGTGTGTGTGTGTGTGCGCACATGTCCAATGGTTTGGGGGGTTAGCACTCAGCAAAATGACATTCCTCCTTTTGTGTCCACATTCCTCAGGCGGCTCCATTCATTCCGTGTGACTGCGGCTGCTGCAGGGAAGCCGAGGAGGAGGATGCTGGAGCCGTGTGCATGGGAGAGCGTGGGCCCGGCGCTCCCCTCCACGGGCCAACAAAAGGTACGAAAATGGTCCAGTGCCATGGTAATTAGACATGAATGAGCTTTGAACGACGTGACATGTCTCAGGCTTTGCTCTCCAGCGGAGGAATTTCAACATCCAGCTTGGTTAAAAAAAGAAAGAAAACCGGACTGGACCAAGCACACTCAAGCACCTGAAGCACATTGTTATTTTAATCCACATGCACCGCCCGATGACCCCTAAAGCCCGTAAAGGTGCCCGAGCCCAAACAGCTTTGTGCGACCATGAAATAAAGCTGAAATACATATTCATAAGGGCAGAAAATGCAACAATTCCTGATAGTCAGCTATTCTCACTGTTCCTGCTGACTAACATCACATTGACCTTTCACTCTCATCATGCCTGCCGTTCCCAACATTGCCCCAACATTACCCTAAGAAAAACACATGAACTCTGCATTTCAATGGGCCTGTTTGCCCTTTCTCCAGCCTGCCATTATTAGCATTCAGAGTACACCACCTCCCGTTTCATTGTTGCGCTGTGAGTGAGCGTCTGTTACCTGGCTGAGGTGACTCCAGGGGTAAAACTAATGGGGTTCAATGTAGAGAAACCCCACAGAGAGCAGATGTCATGCCCAGAGTGGTTCATCATCTGCTGGGAGGGAGCAACACAGATCCAGAGAATCACACACATGATTCACATGGTGCTTTGAAAACTAGCAGCACACTCCAGAGAAACATAAATTATATGATTCGCGAAGGGCTTTGAAGTGGATCAGAGGGTGAAAGGCACATAAAGTAACACATATATATATATATATATATATATATACTTGCAACATTGTGTGTCCTATTCATAACCCCTGCGGCACACCATCCATTTTCTCTCTCTTATTTTCCTTGCTCTATTAAAAAATGCCCTAAAAACGTGACGTTCAAGTTGTTCAAGCTGATCTGTCATTCTGAGCTTTTTGGTTCCCCACTATTCCTTTACAGCCTAGCTTTTTTGCCGATTCATAAAAGAACAAAACATGTGTGTATAACGTTGTTGTTTTTTACCACAAAATCCAATGGAAAAAACCCATCTCTGTGTGCCTCTGTAACATCAGTTTAACAATGTATTTCCTCAGAAATGGAAAAGATAAAACACAATTCTGGTGTTTTCTGTCCATTTTTCTAATATAAAACTAGCCTGACACAAACTAAATTGCATAATTTCATGTTTTCTCCTGGGACCCCCCTCCCAGGAGAAAACATGAAATTATGCAATTTAGTTTGTTTATTATGCTATTTTGTTTTAGCTTGCTTCGACCAATTAGGAGCGAGTGACGCATTTGTCCCACCAACATCATTTTCTGTTGACAAGGAAGCTGAGATTTGCATAGCTAGATAGCTAGAAATGTCACATAGAAAGCATCACAAAGACAGGGGCCGTCTCGTTAGTCTACAAGCTAAAAGCTACAAATAATTTGATTAGACTTTATAATCACATATAAATTGTACATATACATGCCTTTAATGAGTATCTTGACACCCCATCGTTTCAACAGAATAAGTATTTTGTGAGCAATGACTCCTTCGGAGAAGTTCTGATAGCAAACCTCTGGCGAAGACTCATGGGAACTACAGTTGCAATAGTAGTTTTATCTTAACTTAAATGAGGTATCCAAATGTTAACGTCCTGTTATCGCCGATTTAATAGAAAAACCCCAGAGAGAAAAGAAACAAGAGAAACTGAGAAACCCACAAAAACTGAAAACCCGTGGAGCAGAACGTATCGGGGAAGTGAAGCAGCATTTGGACTCGTCCAATTACTGCAACTGTGGATTATGAGTGCGAGCAGAGAGCAGTCGAGATAATAATAAAGTCAGCAATAGAGGTTTTAACACTTGGGAAGTCACAAAACATGCTGCATTTGAATCTGGTGAGCTGTGGCTGTTGGTGTACAAACTAGCAACCATTGTTTGTACAACGGATCATTTCTTGATCGTTGAGAGCTGTGCAAAGTCTAGCGAGGAACACTTACCAGATACGTGCTCGGGGACTGGATTGTTTCTGATATTGATCCCTGTGTTGCCGCAATGGAAAAACAACAACCTTGAGGTGACCTCCCATTCTCTCTGTTGGACCGGTTACACAAGAGAAAAATACACAAGAGAAAAGACCCCATGACTGCGTGCAGTTCAGGCTGAAAATCCTGCCTGCGCTGCCGTTAAGCGGGACTGCGCACCGCTACATCACAGCTGGGTGTGGACACAGGTACGACAGACCACACCTGGTCGCACCTTTCTGTAATGATGGGTGTAGTTATAACAGTTTGTGATATTTCACGTTACCGGTTTCTGTCAGTCAGGTTTTTGTCTGTGCTCTCTTTAAGCGGTTCATAGTGGGCGGGGTCTCTTTTGGAGGAAGGCGGGCGTCACGTTCTACTGTGCACCAATTAGGATTCAGCAAGATTTCAATAAAATAAAACTCCCTTCGACACCGTTCCTTAGATTAGCTTTGGCTTTTGACTAGTCGATTAGTTTTGTCGTTTTACTAATTCAATTCTTGATTGTGGCTTGTTTTGTCACAAATACCAGTTTTATTTTATTTTAATATCTTTGAGATTTAACATTGCGATTCATCTCATGATATTACGATTTGAAACCAAGTTTCCAGGGTTTGAGGGGTGGAGACTATCTTTACATTTGTTGTGCTATATAGTCTGGATATTTTCTTTAAACTGCCTTCGATATGAATTTAAATATGAGAAATACGTTTACGTTATAACACAACTGTATTTTATGACAAAAGCAAATCGGCAGAATAGTACACATGGTCCATAAACATTCCTGGCAAATACATTCTTGGCTTATTAGTCACAATCACGACTGTTACGAAACACATGAAATAAGAAAGCCTCATGTCTTCCATCAACAAAGAAATCACAAAACACTAAAACATGTCTAGTTTATTATACATTGTACTTTCCTCATATGCATTAACGATGAATGAAAGCTGCATTCTGTTTAGGCCCCCTGGTGCTCTGCTGCATGCCTGACCACTGAGTACATCAAAATAAACTAAACCCAACAAATAATAAAACATAAATAAATACAAATCCAACAGAACATAGAAGGACAAATAATTTAATACAAAGGTCCAGACTTTGAGAACGTGTGAGCGTTAATGCAAACCAACTACAAAAGTTACACATTACTCATCGCTTTACCCACAGCGCTAAACAATAAGATCAGAATTCGTCAACAATTCAGTCCACAAACCACAGTCTTGGGAAATATGGCAATATTTCAAATAAACAATTTTTGTTGTAAACATAGCAACACAGAGAAACATACATCTGTACAGTAATCAGGCTGATTTGGAGATTTAGGCTTGTATGATCTTTTTTGTTTTATTATAGGGCTGTTGAGTTGACGGAATCAGTCTAAATTAATTTAGCCATCACTAGGACATAAACAATGAGAGAGAAAGAGGGGGCAGGGCTTAAAGCGGGAGGCAGTTTATCTTTGGTGTCATTGGGCAAAAGTTATAATTCAAGTGGACTGACCTCGGCTCTGTTTTCTGGCTTTAGAAAACCGTCCGCGTGACAAGAAACTTTGGCCAATCACATGTCATCTCAGAGAGAGAGGGCTCTCCCATTGGTTGTTCTACAGATGCAGATGCACATCCCTTCAGATGGTGAAAGCCTGATTCAACGGCGGAATATCCTGCATTAAAAAGTTGCCTATACGGCAAAGCGACCCTGTATTTTCAAATTCTGACAGAAAACTGCCTGAACACTTGAATACCAACATTCTAAAAGGTTGTAATGGATTTATTTTGCCCAATAACGCAAAAAATAAAGTGGCTACCCCAGCTTTAAGTAGTAACATGGCATCTTAAGGTACAGTGCATGTTTAAATAAGGGTTTCACCTCCAGAGATAAAACGTTCACAACAACTCCCTCAGCTGGAGCCCAGTCCTGGCAGCAGATCAGTCACTGCCATGGAAGAGAGTAGCAACAGTTTGTATTCTTCTTCTTCCAACTTAACAATAGCGTGTTGCAGACTGGGAGCATTTTGAAAAGGTCTGTTGTGTGTGTCTGTTCTCCTCACTTGCAGGTCCATGACACGGCCGTGTCATGGCGAGGATCCCCCGTCACTTTGTCTCCACACGGAAGTCGTAGTGGGAGTCGACCGGAGGGCACGTTTATTATGTACACGACGCCGTGGGTTTATCTGGTGTGCTTTAATAGGTTTGTTGAGGACTAACAGTGCTTTTGAATTAAGCCAAACGGGTTCTTGCTGAGACAGATGAAGAGAAATGTAGCATTTACTGTCCGACGCTCCCTTTGACGAGCCACTGAACTTTACACTGGGAACCGGAATCGGAAAGAAAAACCCAACCAGGTTTCCTTGTATTGAATCCCAGGGGAGAGAGAGGTGACGGGAGTGTGAGATCGCACCGGTCAGTGGGGACGAAGCAGGAGCAGGGCGAGCGTCACCGGGAGTGCCGGGACCAGGCGGCTCCTCCACAGCGGAGCGGCAGGCGAGGAGGCGCCGCCGACCCCGGCCGTGGCGAGGCGAGGGGTCAGCAGCTGCTCCTGGAAGGTGAAGTCGTCCATTGCCAGGTTATCGGCCAGGTCTGAGAGGGGAGGGCAGACGAAGATGGACGGGAGACAGCGAGGAGGAGACAAAGAATGACAAATATGAGAGAGGCAGGGAAAAACAGGCGCAGAGACAATTAGAACAAACGCTGTCACAGAAGCTGAAAAACATGTGCGCCGCTACGCCTGTCCTCCTTTTCACATGATGTCTTACACAGCTGTAAAAGCAATGTTGCACTCGGAGAACGAGGAAACTCTGCACAGAACCAGATGTTGCATGTTATTGTTGCAGACACAAGCAGAATCACACAGACACATATTTCACCCAGAGTGAGTGTTGAAATGTGGATTTAAGTGGTGAGATGCTGAAAACAAGAAATGAAAATTAAAACCCACAGAGGCCGAGTGAGGTCTCAGGATCTGAAACGCGCAATCATTTCGACTGCTGTGCGTCTTCTCTTTGATATGACTTCATTGTTTGAACGAAACTAGGTTGTTTTATTAAATGAGTCCCAAAATAGACAGAAGTCCACCGTCTACGGTACTTTGTGGTTCCTTTTGTAATTTTCAAAGTGGATAAAGAGAACGATAACACCTCATTTTTACTATTGAAGGTATGTTGTAGGCAGCAGGGAGGGATATACAGTATATTCCTGTGGAGGGAGATACTCCAGAGACAAACCAGGGCCCTGGGGCCCGAAAATATAGGGTCAACGCTGCATTTTTAAAGAGTAGTTTCACATTTTGGGAAATACGCCCATACGCTTTCGGGGCCGAGTGTTAGATGAGAAGATGAGTACTCTAATGTGCAGTGACTATGGAGCTGGAGAGTCGGGAGTCTGCTAGCGGCGTTTGGCACGAAGACTGGAAGCAGTGGGGAAACGCTGCAAAATGGTTCAGATTTATTACCCTTACAAATGTCTACAATTACATAGAATAAAAGCTCGCTGTGTGCAGAGATGTTGGCTTTTACACTGACTCCAAAGTCCAGCGGGGACAGGGGACATCGAACCCGACCCCTCTCTCATGCAGCTATTAGTTATGTTTGTGGCTAACGCTTTTGCTTTCGTCACGCCGTTGTGCGGCTGCGCTGAGGTTCTCTGGGACCGTGGGAACAGAGTTCCTGATGACTTCAGGGACGGTGTGGACAAAATGACACCTGCTGTGGGGCTCCTGGTCTGCATGCCGCGGGCGATATCCACTGTGACCGGCCCATCACCCTCAACTTTCACCTCTCCCTCCACGACGGCCGTGCAGGTGCCCTCAAGCAAGGCACTTAACTCATTTGCCGCAGTAACGGCGTCTGGGAGACGCCGGGTGTCTTTCACTGTGGAGCCACACAGATCCTTTCTTAGATGAATGAAAGTTTGAAAAAGCGAATTACTCCTCCCGTCGTCTCCATCTGTTCTGCACACTGCAGCGACTTCACAGTCACCTGCTGCTCCGCTCCCACTTGCTGATAACCCGCTGCTCTGCATCCACAGCTGTTTCCCCTACCGATGCCGAGCTGAGCTCTCCCTCCCTCTGTGTGTGTGTGTGTGTGTGTGTGTGTGTGTGTGTGTGACATATTCTGTGCTGCTTCGCCTGGCAGAACGCTGTGAGGGAGACTGAAATAAGAAGGCTGAGTTATATCAGAGAGGGCAGGAGGATATCTAATAAAGCAGCTCTCTGGGTAGGAACGCCAGCTATGAGCTGTCCCCTGACAAGCCAGACGCAGAGCGCACACACACACACACACACACACACACACACACACACACACACACACACACACACACACACACACACACACACACACACACACACTCTGGTGCATTTTTGACATACCTCTCCCTCACACATGTCTCGGTGGCTGGGCGCACATTCGCCCACTTTCTCTCACACACACACACACACACACACCGTCACACATCCGAGCTCCTGAAACAACAGATAGCTCCAAATTGAATTCCACATTATTAGGCAAATTGTATTTAAGGGTCATAAACATTCATTTTTTGTTTTTTCAATGAAACTCATGGACGGTATTGTGTCTCAGGGCTATTTGGATGATTGAAATCATCCAAATAGTAATAATAATAATTAGTTTGCCAGGTGAGCCCAATCAAAGGAAAACTACTTAAGAAGGATGTTCCACATTATTAAGCAAGCTACATGTTTCAGGCAAAATGGGGAAGAAAAAGGATCTCTCTGCTGCTGAAAAGCGGCAAATAGTGCAATACCTTGGTCAAGGTATCACAACATTGGATATTTCCAAAAGAATTGCGCGTGATCATCGGACGGTGAAGAAATTTGTCACCGATTCACAGCACAAGCGGGTTCGTTCAGACAAAGGCAAAATAAGGAAGATTTCTGCCAAACAAATGCGTAGGGTTAAGAGAGCAGCCACTAAAATGCCATTGCATAGCAGCAAACAGGTGTTTGAAGCCGCTGGTGCCTCTGGAGTCTCGCGAACTTCAAGATGTAGGATGCTCAAGAGGTTTGCAAGTGTCCTTAAACCTGTTATTCGGCCACCCCTAAACCAAGCTCATAAGCAAAAAAGGTTGCAGTGGGCTCAGGACTACATGAAGACTAACTTTCAAACTGTTTTGTTTACGGATGAGTGCCGTGCAACCCTTGATGGTCCTGATGGATGGAGTAGTGGATGGTTGGTGAATGGCCACCATGTCCCAACAAGGCTGAGACGTCAACAAGGAGGTGGCGGAGTCATGTTTTGGGCCGGAATCATGGGGAGAGAGCTGGTAGGCCCCTTCAGGGTCCCTGACGGTGTGAAAATGACCTCGGCAAAGTATGTAGAGTTTCTGACTGACCACTTTCTTCTGTGGTACAAAAAGAAGAACCGTGCCTTCCGTAGCAAAATCATATTCATGCATGACAATGCACCATGTCATGCTGCAAAGAATACCTCTGGGGCATTGGCTGCTATGGGCATAAAAGGAGAGAAACTCATGGTGTGGCCCCCATCTTCCCCTGACCTTAACCCTATTGAGAACCTTTGGAGCATCATCAAGCAAAAGATCTATGTGGGTGGAAGGCAGTTCACATCCAAGCAGGTGCTCTGGGAGGCTATTATGGCATCCTGCAAAGACATTAAAGCAGAAACTATCAAAGAACTCACAAGTTCAATGGATGCAAGAATTGTGAAGTTGATATCAAAGAAGGGGTCCTATGTTAACATGTAACTTGACCTGTTAAGATGTTTTTGATTCAAACTTTTCTTGATTTCAGTAAATATGACCTCCTAATGCTGCAAATTCAACAAATGACATTTTTTTGTTCTTTACAACCTATAAAATATCTTGAAACTCTGAAATTCTGAAATTCTGCATAATAATTTGGAACACTGCATTTTGAGTTTTTTATTTTTGAAAAAAATACTGTTATCATTAGGAGGTTTATTCAATAGAATTTGACTTATACTCTAACAGTTGATGACTTGAAAATGATACTGACTGACTGTGCATTACTATTTAGGAAAATCTGAGCAAAGTGTAATTTGCATAATAATGTGGAACGCGGTGTAAGTAGAAACATAGAGAACCGGGGCCCTTCCTCTCGGGTCCCCCGGTGCCCACAGGCCCCCTAAGCTGCCAGGGAGCCATCTTAAAAACAGAGGAAGGAGGCAAATAAACAAAGCGCCAAAGAAAAGCTCCAAAAGGGATCTCCTACGAATGTCTTCGTGGTTACAACATCATTTGAACAGCGGCCAGAGGACAATTAACTTTCTTTTTTTCTCCTCCTGTGTCCTCTGACATGGCAGACATTCTCCGGGGCTCCGAAAGAACGATTTGTCACTGTCGACAGCGGCGCACTGTACTGCCGAGCCAATTAAGCTCAAGGTGCAATTCGATACAGTTTTTATATACACCGTGGATGAGATGCAGGGCGCGGGGGGGGGGGGTGCAATGCGCGTCTGCATTTGTGTGTTTGTGTGCGGATGATTGAGTGGGGCGTGCGCGCCCGTCTCTGTGCGTTTGTGGAAAAGCGGGAGGCTAAGTGGAAGAGCATTGTGTTGGTGTGCTTTACAGCGGCAATAATGCGAGTGAAAAAAAGTCTCGGGCTGTGAAAAAAATCCTTCAAACCGGAGGGGAGGGAGGAGGAGTGTCTCTCTTGCTAGTTTAAACACTTCGACATGAGCAGCGCCACAGAGGGGCCTTGTTCTGCAGGCTTTAAAAACAACCCAACAGGGACTGAACACTATGCAAACTTAGATCCCCTACACTCCTGCACAGGCCTGGGACTAATAATATCCCAGTATCATTAGTGATGAACACCTGTGCCTGTGTAGCAAAGTACAGACAGTGAGAGCGAAAGAGAGTCAAACAGGCAGACAGAAGTAGCTTCTTTTTTCTCTTTTCCTTTCGGGGGCCTTTTAAGGAGGAGCCGCGACAGTGGACAGGCGGGGGACGATTAGGCGCATAGATGGATAACTCCAGGCTAAAAATAGAGCCACAATCCCGACTGTGATTAATGGGACCAATGCGGGGCCCTTGTGGCTTTTCAGCAGAGCCCAGCCCTCCTCCTGCTCGCCAATTCTGAGACCATCGCTACTCAGAAGGATGCCACCTTGCTAGCGTTCCCCCTGCTAGCTTTATTGTGGCCTCATGAGCTCGAGTTACGACCCAGGGGAGAGGTCAACAGTCCACCCATTGATCGGGTGCACTACAGCTCCCGACTAAGAATGAGCAGGTAGGTCAGTCACCAGGGGTGTAAATATAGACAGCGCAGGCAGTACGGTTGCACTGGGGCCCATGGGGGAGGAGGGACCCATAGAGAAAGCGGGCCCTACAGCCATGTATTGGCAGCGAAGGCCAGTTTGAGTGATTCCCATTGGGGCCTCGGGAGTAAGTCGGTGTTCAAACACATACAAAAGAAAAAGGAAAACCCATCTGCATCACCGTTTTCATTTTTGTTTTGTTAAAGTCAGCAGAAATCTGAAAACAATATGTTTATTCTAGTAAATTAAGAATAACTTGGTTTCTTATGTATTTTAAACATATAAATATATGCAATGATGAATGCTGGGTAATACAGTCAGGTCCATAAATATTTGGAAAACTGAAGGGAAAATGCCCCAAGAAGCAGCAGGAACTGAAGACAGTTGCAGTAGAGGCCTGCAGAGCATCACCAGGGACGAAACCCAGCGTCTGGTGATGTCTATGGAATCCAGACTTCAGGCTGTCATTGACTGCAAAGGATTTTCAACAAAGTATTAAAAGTGACAATTAGATTTATGATTATATTAATTTGTCCAATTACTTTTGATCCCTTAAAAACGGGGTGGCCACTTATACATTTGTTGTAGTTCCTACACTGTTCACCTGATTTGGATGTAAATACCCTCACATTAAAGCTGAAAGTCTGCACTTAAAGCACATCTTGATTTGTTCATTTCAACTACATTGTTGTGGTGTACAGAGCCAAAATAATGAAAAATGTGTCAATGTCCAAATATTTATGGACCTGACTGTATGTATGTACAGTACTGTATGACAGCTAGTCCAGACAGCTTTCCCTTTGACTGCTCTACTTTCCCAATACAGTAGCCTAAGTTACTCATTATATATGCCTACTGTGTGCTATGTGTGTGTCTGCGTGCGCTTGTGTGCACTCGGGTCCGTCGTAACAACCTCGAGCCACACTGTCACAGCTGTGGACGCGGTCAGACTTTATGTTTTCTTAAGCGACCATTCCTCAGGAGAACAGACAAATAAATCCAGACTGCGGTTTCCAGTGGGAGCGGATGTTTGTTTGGATCCCTCTAACAGGTCAACCAGTGGCTGGAGTGTGTGTGCATGCATGTGTGTATGTGTATATATGTATATTTATATATATGTGTGTGTGTGTGTGTGTGTGTGTGTGTGTGTGTGTGTGTGTGTGTGTGTGTGTGTGTGTGTGTGGCTTTGTGCAGAGGGATAACAGGGAAAGAGGGAGAGAGAGTCTGGAGTTTTGTTTTCAACAGTGCTCGGTGCCTGGAGCTCGTCGTTTACGGTTTGCAGTTGTCACAACAAGCAAACTATGTAGAAAAAACAGCGAGGGGAAAGACACATTTCCCGGCGCGCCGCAACTACCGGTGACGATTACATGATACAGAAAAGCACAGGAAACGCTTAATTTCGGTCTGGCATTCTCAGTACATGTTTCTTAAGTGCAGCTTAATTGCTTTAAAAGTAGCTGCACATCAGTAGCCAGTTGACACGTTATTATAACCCCTCTGGCGAGTGCGTACCTTCATGGTCCAGTACAGTTTATTCAGTACATGTGTGCTATGCACAAAGGCCTTTTTTTGGTCAGATAAGTATGTGGAATGTTAAGTCTCCAAACACAGGTGCTTCTTATGAAACGGGAGAGATGGTTTAGATTGCCGCTACATTGGCAGACGATGTGTGCACACCTAAAGCTGGTCAAATTTGATCTCGGTTTTAGAGATTCGACAGCTTAAAAGATATTATGGTTTCCGAGGTAAAGCAAATATTTTATCACTCGTCTCATCTCTGCAGAGCAAACTATTCCCTTAAATATTGCACTCAGCAAATTTAGCGATGGAAGGGCCTGGCGTGCAAGTGTGTGTGTGTGTGTGTGTGTGTGTGTGTGTGCAATCTTTAGTCAGGAGTCGCCTCTACAGCTGCAGAGGAGACAATGGTCCTGTGAAAACATGATAGGAGCAGCAGGATTGATTGATTGGGTCTTGTAGAGGGTAACAGATAAAGAGCTGACGTGTGATTATTGGCTTGCTCGTCACATTCTGTAACTTCCGTAAGAGGACATGTTGCCGATTGAGAGCTGAGAAGGGAGCAGAGGGAGCGGCACAGGATGCTTCTGTCCTTGGGCTGGCGGGAATGTGACCGTCTGCCTCCACACCCACAGGTCGACCACAGGGGCGCTCGGAGAGGCTGAGAATGTCGGGCCAAGACAAACGGGGACGCCCAGAGGAGGCCCAGCCCACGGGCCTTCGCAACAGCTCTCTGAGCGGCTCTGGCCTCGCAACCTCCACAACACTCACTGTTATTCTAGGCCGAGGAACCCTCCCACACAGGGGCCAAAGAGAGTAAGACGGGGGAGACGTGATGCCAAGGAGGACGGAGGACACAAACGGACACAATGGAGTTCTGAAAAGTTAAAAAAGGGTGAGATCAGAAGTGATTAAATGGGGTGAGGAGACGAAAGGAAGTTTAACAAAACAGGAAGCAGAATGAGGACATTGAAAGTGCGCGGTTAGTCCAAATCTAAGAAACTCAAAACTGAATAGTGAATGTGTGGGTTCAGTCTGATAACAAAGGAATACACCCAGCTGTCAAAAGGGGGAAACCCTCTCAGACACTTTCTAAATTGTGGCTTTGTGGGACAAACGCAAGTCAACACCTATTAATTAACATGGCCAGTGAGGGGAGTGAGGGGATGACCGGCACGCTGGCCTCTCCCTGTGCCGTCCAAATTAGATTTACTCCGAAGTATTTCTAGTCTCCACTTCCAGTAACAGCTAATATGATCGTTGAGAGGAGAAAGGGAAGGAGCTCGAGGAGAAATAAAAGCTTGAAATGGAGGCATAAATTCTGACCGAGAGCTCCTTCGCAGAGAAAAGTGTGTGAGCGAGTGAGATGGGGTAAAAAAATATATCATAACAAATCAAACATACAAAGAGGTGATTCTGTGCTGAGGGCAAGGGGGCTCGCTCAGGGTGGGAAGCTTGGTGGCGTACAGAGAAGGCCTGTAACCTCCAGCAGCTCTGGGGTCGGTGCTGACGGAGGGTCAGAGGTTGTCAGGGAGCGCCGGCTACGGGTGTTTCTGGAGAGATGGAACAATGGTGGTTCTTATCAGAGAGATAGAGAAGAGAGAGAGGTCAGCGTTGGAGTTTGGCCCGGGGGACACAACCTGGTCAGGGAGCCTCTGACCAAACACATTCTTCGGATACTATCTCTATCTTGTAAAAATGAGCTGACATCCCACACAAGATTCGTTTATACATTCTCAACCTCGGTTCGGCCCGGTGACGGAAATGTGGCGGGCAGATTTCAGACGCGTGTTTGTTGTGCACATGTCCCTGCCAACAAGCATGCAGCATTCTCTCCACATTCCTGTTGCGGAGCGGCAGACCACAAATGCATCCCAGAGTGACAATTTGGCCGACCCGCCTGTACACACAGCGAGCGCCTGTTGAGCAGCTCCACTATCTGTCCGAGTCCTTTTTAGTGGTCAGCCTGCGGTTTCCTCCAGCAGCTCGCAGTCGCCTGCCAGCGGGACTCCTGCGATGTTCACTGCTTCGTTGAGTTACTCTCAAGAATGGAAAAACAGAGTGAGCGCGGAGCAACGGCAGAATAAAAGACGGCCGAGAGGGAGACTTTGGGAGACGGAGGTGAAAGTGGAGGGTTAACGTGTAAAATGCGAAAACACCCAAACCCTCGACCGGGCTTTTAAGACGTTGCCACAAAATGGCGGACGAGCGGCGGGGCCCGCGGGCCTCGAGAACGGTCCCGCTGTGTGCGGAGTGTTTGTGGACTGTGGCCGAGCTGATGGACATGACCCAGGACCGGGGCCTGGAATCAATTTAGTGTGTCCAAAAAAGTGCCTGTGAATGTAAATAAAGCGCTTGAGCAAACAAACGCTTTTTTCCGAGAGGCACACACAAACACTGAGGAAAATGCGTACGGGCCTACAAAAAAACGACTCACTCGCGTAGATGATGAGAACCCGGGCGGCTCTGTGCGCTTGTATCCACAGAAATTAAAACCAGGGCTCTTCTTCCTGCCTTCTGGCTAATCTTAGGGGTTTTATCCCCCGGATTGATTTGAGAAAGCTCCATGGCGGAAGACCAATGAGGGCCCAATGAGAGGGTAACTTCATCCCCACGTTCCTCTCCCCCTCTCCCATCTTCCCCTCCACCGCCACCCCAATAACCGGGGACACACGGGGCCTTGTGGCGGGCCCCGGTGAGAGACTGCAGCTCTTACGAGCCTGTTTACACAGATGGCGGCGAGCTTCATTATTTTTGTGAGGGGCGTGGAGAAGGAGGAGGATTGGCTGAATTTACAGAGGTTGTTTATAAGCTCGGGGAGGGACGGAGGTAGCGAGCACTCGGCCCGATCACGTCCAGTGTGTAGATCATGAGCGGGCCCTTCACCAACTCCACCCGTCATGCTGTCAACACTTCCTCTGCCCCCGTGGTCTTTGACGTTTTCATCAATTTAGAGCCGTTGCCAGAAATATCATACATTTCAATTTCTTTCTTCAATACTTCAAGTTCACCGTTAATCTTCTGAAAGATAAACAGATTTGAGTTGGCTACAGAACGATCATTTTGTCAGACGAGGATGCGAGCAGTCCACATCCCCCCCAATCTCTCTCTCTCTCGTCTAAAGCTGAGCAACAACATCTGTTCTTTTATCTGTTTCTCTTTCATTTCTCTGGGAAAACTAAATCATAATTACGCTGTTTCGTAGAAACGCTCGAGATCACTGGTTGCAGAAACACATTTGGTAAAATCAGTGCGTGTTATCACAACCAGAGCCTTTCATGGTTGGAGGCATTTAAAAAGAGTTTCAGTTGGAATAAAATAACAAAATTGAGTCGACAGCTACGCTGGCCACTCTGCGAGGCTGTACACAGAAGATCTGTCAGCATTTAAGATGAAAAACTGACTCCACAGCCTTTTATTCTATATATGTTGGAAGAGGCTTTACTCCTGATGGAGGTGTGCCTCAAACAGTGATACTTTCAGGGATGTCTGCATGTTTTTCCATCCAGGACTCGGGCCATGTGGGCGCCCAGATTCCTCCTCCGCCCAAACACCCGCACTCCTCCGTGCACATCTGCATCGTCTGGGCCCGTTTCCTTCTGTCTCACGCAAACCTGTGGGGACGCATGTCCTCTACCTGGCAGCCACATGTGGACCGCTCTGTAGCTGGAAGCAGTCGCTCAGCTCAGTCAATCAGCTGTACGGAAATATATGGCGCTTGAAGGAGGAGGGAACAGTTTACATGGTGGATGCATCCAGAGCTAATGTCAACAGTGTCTGGATCATGGCTCTTTTTTGTGTGTTTTCTTTTATGAAGACATGTGGCAAACACTACTGCGGAGCCGTGTGACTCACCTATCAGGTGCCGGGGTCACAGCTGCACTTAATTAACATACCAGGTTCTGGTATTGGCAGCACGTACGGCTGTCAATTGGACCCACATACAGAGTAAGGAATGTTTAGGTTTCCCAGTGTATCAACCTTTAGAGTTATCAAAGGTGTTTTTGTCTCTTTCTGTACTTTCCTCGCATTCTTTCATCGCCTCCTTCTTTCTTTTTACTCGCTCCTTTGTTCCAGCCGGGAAAAAAAGAAAAATCCGCAGCAGACCTGAAAGGTGAGCCCGGCCTCTCACCGTAAGCCGCGTGTTTCACATTACAGGAATATTTCCACGTTGTATTTTGCTAACCCCTGGCGCTGATAAAACGCAGCAGAGCTTCCAAAAAGCACGGCCTTAACTTGGAGTGACCGAATGTCTGAGAGCGGGGACATAACAAGAGGCCCATTCAGCGGCTCCTGCTGAGCACGCCGAGGTACAGCGCACAGCGAAAAAAGGCCCGTTCAGTCCAGCTCAGCGAGAAAACACACGAGGCAGAGCTCTGGGCTGCTGGGCCGTGGCAGAGCCCACCGGTGGTTGGCATTCAGACTACTGAATGTTTCCAAACGGCATGAAAACCCCATTTTAACAAGTTATTTAGTCTAGAAGTTAGCGTTCGACTCTTTAAAAGTGGTTTAGAATTGAGTGGTCAACTCCAACATTTCTGCGGATCATTCCCACGTTTTCTCAATGAAAATCATTTTGTTCCAAGAACTAACTCGAGTCAGGAAACATTACCTCGGGACTTTATACAGTAAATGACTCAGTATTCTGAAAACGGTGCATTACAAATTTGAAGTGACAAGGGCAGTGAAGTGTGAGAGGATTTAATGGAGGTCCTTTGTTTCCCCACAGAGGCTGTACAGTCAGAGACCAGGTGTGCATGAAAGCATGGACCACAGGTGAGCCCTCATTATGAGCACAAGACAGCCACACGGTATATCACAGATTACAGGATTAAGAAAAGAAGAAAAGAAAGGAAACCTACACACAGACAAACTGCACACTGCCATACACCCACGTGCATTCTGCACACACATTTTGGGAATATATTTTCATGCTTATGATGTACTTGTTGTAACAGATCTTTTCTGATTTATGTGACTGTAATAATCTATAATGACTATAGATAAATTGTGTAATAAAGATTTAGACCGCTGAAAATGTGTCCAAAAACACATCCAGAGTATAAAAACATTTAAAGTGGGACTATGTGCCTTTTGAGAGAATTAAACTTGAAACAAATCCTTCAATTCACTGCCTCTCCATATAGTTTAACCAGCTCTCGATTGCATAGAGAAACAGAGGTAAATGTAAACTTTGTGATTCTGTTTAGGCCAGCAGAGAAGGCTTAGCAGGCCCTGACGGCCCGCCACTGCTTCTAGGTTTTGTTGGTAGCTTTTGGTGGCTAATGTTACCTAACTTCAGAGAGAGATTACTCTGGAAATAACAACCAGATATCTGACTTTATGTCTCTTCCCTTCTTGTGTCACTGTCACTCTACTTTTTTTCAGAGAACACTATACCATAATTGACACTTATTTATTGTTTTACCCTATGACATGTGTGAAGTTGTAATTGATTATAGACCAAACACCAGAATGCTGCACATCTCCCACCACTTAACTTAAAGGTTGCAGCCTCAAATGATTTGGAAATTAAAGCTGTTCATATCATATTCTTTTTTTTTCATTTGATTTATTTGAATAATTTAACTGATTGATCAATTGAATCAGCTGACACCAGGGAGGTCAGTGAGTGATCTGTCTGGTGTGTGAGCTGTAACTGGAGGGGTCTGGCTGCTAGTCTGGCTTTGGAGGGGTGAGGGTGATGTAGGGGTGGGGGGGCACCCTGGCCTGGAATAGCTCCTCTGGCCTGGAATGCTCTGGGGAATGTGCGGGGTGTGGTTTGATTGGTCGGGAGGGGAAATGTATGTGTGTGTGTGTGTGTTGTGGGTGAGCAGCATTAGCGATCAGAAGGTTATGGAATCTGTGTGGAGAATGAGCGAGGACAGATCAATCATTTCGCTTGTCGGGAAAACATCCTCTGTGTGGTCAGCAGGTTGACAGCCGCGCCGCGCGGGGCTCTCGGCCCGGCCTGCGTCCTGTCCGCACCTTGTTGTTGTGACTTCTGTCACCTTTCCCCCTGGCTCTTGTGTGCGTGCGTGCCATCACACCGCCGTTCCACTCCAGGCTTTGTGAAACCAGATCTGCCTCGTCCATCCCAGAGCGGCGGAACACAGACAGGCGGCCCATTAGACCTCATGCTCTGCAGGTTGACCTTTGACCCCCCCCAGTCCGCTGTTTGACCAAACTGGGCGGAGCGGCCGTGCTAGGTCAGCGTTTTTACCGGGTCATCACGGTGCTATCAGCGGCTATCTGTGTATCTGCCAACGAGCGGGGACGCTCCAAGGTCTGCAAACATTACTGGCTCGCGTACAAACAGGCGTGTATGTGCCTGCACACACACACACACACTCGCACACACTAAAAGATTGAGGTCAGACTCAGACTTTAAAGGGTGCCTTCATTTCCCGCTGTGTCAAGCTTCAGCAGCTTGCGAGCCGGAGGAGACAGTTTAATGACTGTGTGTATGGAAGCAGAACTGTACAGTCAGGCTAACAGGAGCGTGTAAGAGAGGGCATCAGACTCTCACGGCCCCGCCTTCTGGAAGCGATGGCCCTGCAGGATTCCTGTGTTAACCCCCGGGTTCCTGCTCCCGCTCCCTGCCTGGCGAACCCAAATCCCTGCCACAACATCTCCGACAGGAGGACTACTCCCTCCGCCGTGTTTGCTCAGCTGCGCCGGCTTTGTGTCGGAGCATCGGAACCCCCTCGCTCCCGCTGCCTGGCTGTTTTCTCCCTTTCTCTCTGTTTGGTTTCTTTTCTCCCAACGGTTTGTAGCTTCACTTGTTCTTTGTTTGGCTTTCGGAGAGCACGTCTGACGTGTCCGAGGGATCGGCGGCGGGGGAGGTCAGGAGGTCGGGGTGAGGCGGCTACCTGAGGAAGTCTCACGTCTCCTGCTGCATAGTGTCACGGTGGTGTCAACATGTACAGTAGTCATGTAAACGCCTCTCTGCTGTGCCCGCTGCCTGTGTTTCGCTCTGACTCACCGCACACCGAGTCAAACCCACTCATGCACTTACCAGTTTTTAAGTAAGAAGCTGTAATTTAGTTAGCAGCCTTTATAACTTAAAAGCTTGTTCCCGACATTTTTTGGGATTCAACACCTCACCGCACAAGTTGCAGTCAGAGTTTTTGAGACCCAGTTGTGTGTCTGACCTGCAAAGATGCGTAACCGCTTGCGTCTCGGCGGCGGCCCCAGCCCTGACACTCCGGTGCACTCGTCTTCGTCGTCGCAGTCGCCACTCTCGAATCCGTCCTCCCCCCCGTCACTCCACGTGTCCGCTCCACTTTCACGCGACCGGGCTCTCCAGCGTTTGTCGGACACGGTCACCAGCCGCAGCAACTGTGGGACAAACAGGAAGAGGTTAAAGGTAATTGTGGGTTTTTTTTAAACGCACCCGGCCCCTCACCCTCTTCATGAATCACTCCGTGGCAGGAATGTGCCTGTGCATTAATGGTTTAACAAAGCTGTTAAAATAAATAAAGGGTGTCTCTTGATGTGCTGTATGATTAGAACAGTTTGAGGTGAATTCCTCACAAGAACTCGGTGAGTTCTAAAAGCGCTGGTATTTACCAAACCCTAATTATATTCACCAGGCAGGAAAAGAGTTTTGTTATCGGTGCCAGTTTTGTTATTTCGGTCCAAACGTGATTCAGTCAAAGGGGGTTGTGGCTGTCGCTCCATGTAATTTACTGGTAGAAACAGAAACAGTGGGGCAAGCAGACTGGTGCGACCGTGTTGTTGCTGGCAAACATCCTGGTCTTGAGTGGTTGTCTCAGGGCAACAGGGACACAATAACACCACATAACACGCTCTGTCCAATAGACATCAAGACCTTGAGATCTAAAATGAGAGCGTAGGATGAAAGATGAAGAAGAAAGTATGTTAATGTTTGAAATATTCAGACGTATTTCATTGGAGCCTCTTTTTCAAGGGAGAACTGGCCAAGATGCCAGAATAAAAAGTTGCAGACAAGATAATAAATCAAGCAACAGATTAAACAATGCCAAAGAAAAATGATAATATTATAAAGTCGGCTACAAAACATATAACACAAGCTCTAAAACAAAGAAATTGGATATAATTTGCAACAGAATCCTATTCCAGTTCGGCCTCTGGGCTGTAAAAGCAGTTGTTGTTCAGCTCGGATATTTTCCCACGGGGTTTACAGAAGCTCATAGCGTGTTAGTGCAAAACATACCAGAAGTGTTTATTGAGAACTGTGGTAAACTAATCAACTCATAAATAATACACAAAAGTCCAAGAGCTGTAACGAAAAGACATGGAAAAAACCTCTCTGAATTCCTCTTGACAAAGTGTGAGAGGAGGGGTCAACACAACAACGTCCACATACTTGTGTTGTGTAGCTTTAGAACCACGCAGAAAGAAAAAAGAAAAAAAGAAAAACCTTTTCCCGTCTTGTGTCCACGGGTGAAAAACATGTGAGGCCTTCACGGAGATAAATACATGGCCGCTCTCCGACCATCTTTCAGCCTCCACAACATCGCACATGATTGAGAGCCCTGCCAAGGTAACAGATGTGCTAAATTCCTCCTGCCTGCCCTCCGAGCCTCCTTTCATCTCGCCGCTCTTCCTCCTTGTTTGCTTTTTATTGATTTCCTTCCTATCTGCTTACGTCAGCATGCATTTTTTTGTTGTTGTTTTCGGTTGTTTTGGCTGGCTATGGGAGTAAATTGAGTTCAGATGGGCCTCGTCTCAAGTCAGCTGCGACGTCTGCCTGAGATCAGACAATGTGTGTGTGTGTGTGTGTGAGACAAAGAGCGGAGGTATAAAAACGCAGCGCTAATCACAGAATTACGTCAGTCAGATAAACAACCTTGTTCCTTTCGCCCGCACACACAAACCAGTCAATCTGGGTTTTACAAGTGACATGAACTCTAAAGTTCAGAAGGGGAACACACATCACCTTGTTCCCAGCATGGCCGGCCAACAAACCTCCTTTAATTTCTAAACATTGAGGCCACACACACACACACACACACACACACACACACACACACACACAGGATGACCGCAACATTTCTAAAAGCCTGGACACTTAGAGCGAGGGGATGGACAAACATTCAGGCACGGACAGGACGGTTGATCCATGGGGTCATCTTGACTTCTGTTTGAGGCCGTCCAGTAAAGCGCCACCTGTTGAAAGAGCAGAGCCCCTTAAGGTGTCACATTGAAACAAACTTCCAACATGATGGACGGTGGTTTAATGTACTGGACCGCTTCGCTGCAGACAGCACCGTGTTTGCCCGCGTTTGCCCCGGAGGCCTCCGCAGATTTACTGAGGTCCTGAAATTCCTTTTTATGGTCTGCATCCTGGCAACTCGGTTGGACTTTGGGAGGGGAGGGGCGCCTCGCAGGCCAATTAAAAGGCAAACAAACACTTGGAAAGCAGGGAAAGAATGATGTGGCTCGGGGTATTTTAGAACAAAACCTAAAAAAAAGGTACGAGGAGTGAGGGGAAAAACATTTGGGAGCAACTGTCGCGTCCCTGTTTAGAGCTCGGTCTGCGTGAACGCTGCCATGTGTAGCTCACCACCTGCCAGCAAACACACCGACTCCCCTCGGCACATAAACAGACATGGCCGTCCTCTGATTCACTGATGTTAGAAGAAACAACCCACAAACAACTCACAATGACAATGAGAACATGCTGATGTTCAGATTGTGGAGCGTTGACATCGTTCATCTTAGTTAGCATGTTAGCAATAATGTGAACTAGCACGTACAGCTGAGGCGGATTGTAGCTATTTGGTCCGGATACAAAGTATTTGACAAATTCATATGTTGATTGGATGATGGAGCTAGATTAAAATGTGATGCACGTCATGAAAATCCATGTGGTAGTTGTTGAGATATTTCAGTGTGAAGCAACATACGGTGACCGACTAACAACACCGCCTGCGGCAACGCAAGAATTAAGACGTTCGTGAGAGGAAAGTGGGATCAATAGCATACAAGTGATAAATAAGAGCAGATGAACAACAGATTGAAAACAATAAGAAGAAAATGTGTTTTCGGGAATTAGAAGAATTTGGCTACATAATCACAGGCGTGGTCTAAATGGTAGAGCAGGGAGCCGAGCCCTTCTCCACAGCACACCGCTGCCTCGGCTGCGGTAGCGAGGACGGGTGGGATGTATGTTTGTGTCGAAAAGTGATGCTGCGCTGTTGGCACGGCTGAGCCACAGCGTGATCCGGCAAGAGCCTCCACATTTATACCACAAGAGGGAGAAACCTCAAGTAGTTCTGGGCTGGAATCTTCTGCAATTAAAAAAAGAGAAAACCCAAGCAAAAGGAAGTAGGGAGGAAACAAATAAAAGAGAATTTTTTTGCAGGAGAAATGCTCCAGTATGTTTTCCATTAGGAGAGGGAGGAAATCTCTCTCTCTCTCTCTCTCTCTCTCTCTCTCTCTTGAGAGTGTCCCTGGCTCGGACAGGCAGCCGGACCCGCAGAACATGCAACCAGGACGGCGATAGGCATCCCGCAGGCCGCAGGGTTCACCTCCCCTTTTAAGCACAAAAGCGCCAAGTCACACCGAGGAAACGCGGGCTTAAAAGTTGCCAACAAAGCCAAAACATGTGGCAGATTGCTCAACGCGGGCCAGCCCAGACAGAGACACAGTAACCGCAAGTCTGTCACTGCCTCCCACACATAACATGAACTCCACACTGGGGTCACTGTTCGACACGACAGCTGCAACGGAGCCCCAGAGTTCAAGCCACTGGTTGACCTGCGGCGATAGAAATCAACCTGCACTCACTGATCATCAGCTGTAGTCTTAAAAAAAAAAATGTAGTTAAGATCCTGGTTCACATATCACCATGAATCACTGAGGAAGCATGCAAGCTGAAGATATGGAAACAAATATCTTAGCATAAACGTCATAACTGTCGAAGCGAACGAGGAAGGGATGAGTAATGAAGACAGAATGCCTCCAGAAAAAAATGCTCTTCTTGTCTTCGTGTGTGTGATTGGGATCGGGCCGCTGTGTTGTGTCCTCCGCTCCGCGCACAAGTCTGGACAAGCGGCTCGTGACTCAGACGGAATCTGCTGCTGTGAATGTTTCCATCAGTGCCTCAGCGCATCTCGTCTGCAAATCTAACCTGTAGAATTCAAGGCTGGGCTTCCCAAAAAAGGTTTTAGAGATGACACTGCTGACCTGATCTCTGGGTTTACAATCATACGGCACACTGACTTAAAGCTGTGACAAACCCACACAAAAGGATCACAATTCTTGAGTGTATTTCAGCTCCTTGTTTGGGTTTTATCACCCTCATTTTGACTGTTTTGGTTCACTCTCATCTTTCATCTGGCAGCTGTTTTCAGCAAAAAAGAAGAAAAGAAAAAACCTCATTGTGCGCTACCTGCCCAGCACCAAACGCCACAGAGAGTTAACAACTACCTTGGAGGATTCAGCGGCTAAAGAGACAGATATTTCCCTCAAGAGCTGATGGACACCAGACGTAAACGGAGGGTGAGTTCAACAGGACAGAAACACGACCTGTTAGCTCAGGAGTAGAAAACAGGGAGCTATTGCTACAACAAAGTGGGTAAGAAATGAGTGTTTAGACAATCAGTTATATTCCAGCTAACTATAGAAAGCACAGATGGTCAAAGTTCACCAGGAGGTCCATGTGTAAATGTTTACAACTTACTGGGCGTGGATGAGGACTTGACTGTTCCCTTTTGTTTCTCTTCCAAATAAGTTTGGCTAACCAAGGGTTTTGTTAACAAGCTGTTTAACTGTCTGACTGCTCGTGTTTCTTTCCCTGTTGGATTTCCTCTTTGCAGTGTTGCCGTTCCTGAATCTCAGAGATTTCCTTGAGTGAGTCAAATCTCATCATCCCCTCTGATAGTAAAATGTTTCAGTCTGTTTCTGTTGTCATGTCACAGGTGAAATATTAAACTGCTGCATGTCAAACTACGGCTCTAATTGTGTCCTAATCATCTCAGAGATCTTGTAAAGCCACAAACATTCTGTACAGCAGATTGTATATTTTAATCAGAGCAGGAGCCGATGCCTGGAGTCGCTGCACTACTTTTCAGTACAGACTATTTTTCGCAATGAAGTGAAGGACATTCACTTTCAATTACACCTAATGCTTCACATGAACGCCGAGCTGCTGCGCTCGTATACAGTTAGCAGATGTGCCGTTGAAGGAGAGGAGCCAGGAGGGACGCAGGTCGGCGGGAATGAAATGAGGGACGCCCCGGGAGAAAGACGGACAGACACGGGAATGACAGGAGGCACTTTCCACGGAGTGAGTCATGGAAAGCTCCTCGGCCCGCCGTCAGGCAGCGCACCGTTTGGGACGACGCGGCCTGCCCCGCAGTCCCGCCCGCTCTCATTACTCAACTTTTATTGAATCTGAAACGTAAAGAGGAGGGGGGACATATGCTCTCTCTCTCTCTCTCATTCCTCTCTCTGTTTGCTTTCCTCCCCGTCTTGTCTTCCTCTTTTCCGTCCGCGGTCGAGTATGTCACGCAGCGGGAGACCTGCCTCAGACAGTTAATGCAGACAAGATTAATTTCCTGAGATTAATTCCAGTTGGAACAGCGCACAGAGAGAGCTCTCCAGTCGAGTGTTAAACTGGGCGTGTGTCCACTCCACCTTTCTTCATAAGCCCAAAAGGCTATTTCCAGATTTCTTCAGTCGAGACTGAAACCGGAATGAATGTTTAGACTCCGTTGCCAGAGACTTTGTTCCTCTGGTAGATGAAACTCTTAAACCCTCGACATATATTTAAGATAGCAGATTAAATACTGTTACCAGTTCATCTTCTGCAAGAATAAACCACCCTATGTTTGTTTATTCCAACATTCTCTGTTCAGATCAAGGCAGGCCATGAACACACAGGGCCTCTAGTATTAAATGCGTATGACAACAATTTTCAATCTGTTTTGAGGCTAACCAAATGAAAATCTTGACTTATGTCTGTGAATGTGCCTGATTGTCTGCATGGGGTTTAATAGTTTAAAAGTCCCATTCCTGCACAGGCCGCTGGTTGCTAAATCAGATTACGCCCCTCAGACAATCTCTTTTTGTCCGCTGCTCGTCTTCTTTACACGTTATCGCAGTGGTTCCCAGAGTCATGTGTTGCTAAGAAACCCTCCGTTTCGACATCAGCAGACTGTCACAGCGCGTCCCGTGATCACACCTAGTGGCGGCCGGCGACCGCTCGGTTGGATAAGCGCATAATAGAGAGGGTGATGTGGGCTGTAAAGTGCTGGAAAATAGCAAAGTGGAGCCAGAGGAACTACCCCATACTGACAAGGTATGGCTCTCTAGCGAGATGAAAAGGCAAGGAGCATGTGAGGGAATGATGAAGTCAGGGAGTGCTAACACTTTGACAGGTCCAAAGAGGAGCCTCAACTCCGCTGTGAAACCCCCAGAGCACCGCCACCCCGGACAAAAGGCAGAGGAGGAACAGAGGAGGTCTCCGACCCTCGCAGGGAGACCCTCTGATGACCTAGCAGAGACAGGAAACAGGAAGTGTGACCCCTGACCTCTTTCTGGTTGGGAAGAAGGGGGGTGCGGGGGGAATCCCAACACGTGACTGTGCCCAGTGACAACAAGGCCAGGATGTGTGGGTCAGATCAGGAAGACTCAGCTGTTCTGACAGTTCAACAAAAAGCTGAGGATCAGCAGAGAGGCGCTGGCTGCAGAAGACGGAAAGCCTGGTTAGCGAGCCCGGTGCCTGGCTTGTGCAGCAGGGTTTTTATAAGCCGGCTGCGTGATAATTACACCCAGTGGGGTGGCAGTGGTGTGGGAGCAGAGGGGCGGAGTGGGAAGAGAGAGGCGACCCCAGTGCGGGCCTCAGGGCGGGGACGGGCAGGGAGGGAGGGAGGGAGGGAGAGGTGGAGGTAAGGAGGAACGGGTGGCAGCGGTAGAAGGCATGGTTGGGCCTCATTAGCAGGCGGACTAATTGGGAGAAAAAGGGCCCTCATATGCTCCGTCTGACCTCCCAGCCAGCAGGGGAGAAAGCCGGGGTGGGAGAGGGGTGTGCAAGTGTGTGTGTGTGTGTGTGTGTGGGTAGAGGAGGTAGGTGTGTGTCGGGGGGGGGGGGGGATCTGATCGTTGGATTCCTAAAGTTAAGGAACCATAACTCCTCATAACTCCTCAAATCCTAAATATACCATGAAGTCAGAAGTCTCCGGAAAGCGCAAGGATAACATGCGTGCTCGGTGCTCTGACAGGGATACCGACTCTGCCTCTACAAACGCCCCGCAGCTCCTCAGAGGTTTACACCAGGTGTCACACTTCATTTAAAAAGAACCTGCATGGCTTATCCCTGCAAACAAATATAGCGGCGTAACAGCTCTCCTTCCTCCTCCGCTTCCAGGGCTGTCGTACTTCACACACATAAAAAACGAGGAAGGCGAGAGGACGAGGGCCCTGGGGGGGGTGTATTAAATAACGCTTCAAAAACCCTCAGTAAATAACATCAAACACGAGTCGGACTCTTTGACTGGAGCGAGCATAATGGCCAGGTTAGCAAGTGTAAGTTTACAAAACAGCAGGCCGAGCCTGACACCCACGGTGTCTATTAGTCTGATAGCAAGCACACCCTGTAGGGAAAAAGGCCACCGCTCGCCCGCCTTGTCATGAGGCGGCGTCCATTCTGTCTCTACTGTAATTATTATGCTCACAGCACTGTGTTCATTCATGCATTTTCAAAGTCTATTTGAAGTGCTGCTTTATTTTGCACGTGTCACCGCTGCTATATGAACTGGAAATGTATCTGCTGCAGTCATATTCCTAACTACGTGTGTACAAGATTAACTGCTGCAAAGTGTGCACAGTAAAAAGCTGTCCCAACTCAAGTGTGTGAGTTATATATTAAAGAAGCGCATTCTGTACGAGCGCGCGCGAGGTGTCGAGCACACGCTGCCCAGGCTCCAGTGGCTCGGAGGAAGTGAGGCTGCGTGATGGAATTTGTGGCGCTCGGGATCTGGTTTATTTTCCACCCTGGATTTCTGTCCTACCTGCAGGATTTTCCCAGGTTCTGGCTTCAATTAGACTGTGAAGCTGGGGGGGGGGGGGGTCCAGGGGTTTAGGAGAGAGGGAGGGCTGGAGGAGGGAAGGGCGACGGAGCTGGAGTCTGTCACACACAGCTCAGCACAGCTGGGGAGCTGGAAAGAGAAAGGCGACGGACGGGGAGATAGAGAAGACCACAACATGTGGATGAGGTGCAAAAAATTTTGTTCTCCCTCAAATGACAGAGCACTTTTAACGGTCTCAGATGAAATAATTGTGCTTTGCCGAAAGCGATTCGTCAAAATCTACAAAAGATGTCTTTTCGTATGCGAGGTATTCTGAACGTATCTCTCCGAAGAGTGTCATGTAGCCAAGAAGAGGCTGTCAGAATATTCCCAGGAGGTCTGACCCTCCAAATGGCAAACTCATCTGACAAATGAGTGGGAAACGCTCTGTAATCAAAGACCAATCACGTAATTGCTCTATTTTGCCACTAGCTCAACCATCTCCTGTGAGATTAGTTGTTCGGAGGAGAAACCCGATACTCTGGGAAGTTAAACAGATGTTGAGAAAAACAAACTCATCTCCTCCGAACGAGAACACATCACCAAGAGAATACGTTCTAATTCGAGAGCGCTGCCTCCGCACAAAGGGAGCTCGCTTGGACAGTTTTTATTTAAAAAAGACAGAGAGTGTTAATGTTCTGGTTGAGGAAACAGCGAGTACTTGTTGGCATCACAGAATATCTCCTGCTTGACGTCACAGTCGGGGAAAGTGCACTCTTTATCAGCTTCACCACACTGCATATACAGCGCACAACACTCAGACAGGAATTTGTTACACAGCATGCACAGAAATGTCTTCGGCTCCTCGCAGTCCTGCGCTGTTTAAAGATTCCAAGTCGAGAAGCAATAACCGACGGAGAAAGGCATTTCTCTTCCATCCATTTATAGTGCACAGTTCACTTTAAACTTGGCTGTGGCTCAGTCATGACATCAGCTGCTTAAGGCGTGAGAAAACGCTGTTTTATAAGCATGAGGCGACCGGCTCTGAGAGGGTTTTCTTTTTTTTCTTTTGGTGTTTAGTTTAGCCTCGCAGAGGCACAAAGGCAAAGGTCTCCCTGCCAGACTGTCTCTGTATCTGCAGATTCTCTGATCAACACTGACAACGTGAGAAATGACACATTTCCGCTGCATAGCTGCATTTCACAGGGCCATCGTCACGGAGCACTTAGGAGTGGAGGAATGAAACATCGGGGGGATTAAAGTTGGAAGGAAGTGGATTCTTTGGAGGGGTCCCATGTTCCCCTCGCCGTTGGAGAGAGCAGCCCCTATATTTTACGACATGGTCTCGCACACTGCGGGCTGGGACTGATTCCTGGTTGGAAAGTGGGTCAGTACAAGCTGGAGGAACCATTGATTGTGCTCACTGCTGGAGCCAAAAGAGCAGAATAATGTTCATTCAAATGGAAAACGTGTGCAGGATAAAAGAGCCTAGCAGGACTTGCATTGACCAGTTTGTGGGCGACCCATGTCCTGAATGCGTGGCCAATGAATGTGCACATCCTTCGATTTGCAGCTCTGAACCGTACAGTAGAGGATAAGACACCGTGAGACTGGAATACTGCCGTTTTTAATCAGCATGGCACTCTCCTGGTGCACCTCCAGGAACATGACACATGCGATCTCATTGTTGGCCCGCCCTTACACACGTCGCGTTTGAACTGGGAAGACGAAAGTAATTATCTGTGAGCTGCGGCCTCCTCTCCGATCAGATGGTTAATTAGTCTGTTTGCTTTTAGCCCTGCAACATCTAGAGCTGGTGGTCTTTCAACTGGCGGGGAGGCGGAGACCTTGTAAAACTGCTTTTAACTAAACAACATCACTTTCTCCAGTGCCTTCAGAGGTTGTTTACAAGAAGCCGGCTCTTTGCAGCGAGGACGGAGAAATACTGCGTATAGTCAATAAACATTTAGCAGGGTTGTAAAGCACATTTAAGGGTTTGTCTCTGACATCTTCCTTCTCGACTGGCAGATATGGTTTGTGTACGCTAGCATCACGTATCCATGTCGATACCTCAACAATCTGCACAGATTCATGGTTCCCTGAGGATGAATCCTAATGACTCGCTGATCCCCTGACCTTTATATTTAGTGTCATCAGGTCAAAGTTTGCTCTGATTAAGTGAAATATCTCAAGATCTACTCGATAGAATGATACAATATTTTGTAAAGAAATTCATGGTTTCCAGAGGATGTATACATTTGTCAACAACCTTTGGTTCAAGACCATCAGCTTTAATACTTTGTATTTAGTGCCAATTGGAAAATGTTTGCATGCTAACACGCTAAACTATGATGGAGAACATGGTAAACATTATAATAGCTTTATATTAGCAACCCCGACAGACACACATCAACCCGTTTTGGTCTCTTTTTGGGGGGTGTTTATTGTTAGATAGCAAACCAACACTTTATGCTACAAAGAAAAACCTGAAGAATAATTTGAGATGCAGCTCAGCAGAATGTGTCCAGTACTAAATATATAATAAACATGGTGTTTTTGTGAGTGTAAAGTGCTCACCGCCTAGCCTACCTCACTGTCGATTCTTAGTCTTGTTCTTAATTTAGCAGCGAACAATCAATGTGTTTCTAAAACGTTAGCAATCTTTTTTTTTATGATATAGGAATAAGAAATAAGAATGGGAACAGTTTATAAACTACAAATTGAAACCTCAAAGTGAGTGAGCTCTCAGGCACAAGACAACTATAGTATTGTAAATTTCACAAGGGGAGTTTTTTATTGCTATTGTATTATATTGCATCATCTTTAGAGGCGTTCCTGTTATATTGTGTACCTCAGTATAGTGGTGATTTGTCGTAAAGAAAATAACTGTGTAATCTGAGTTCTGAGTCATAAACAGTTTTACTGCACGTGAAATATGCAATCAAAAGCAGTCGGCCTTTCGTCAGATGTTAATCCAGCCCATTGATGTCGAGATCTAAAGGGAAGTTGGAAATGTGCTTGACTCTGCTGTACGGTCATCAGATATGGGGTTAAAAGCTCCCATGTGAATATGCAATCTACATAAATATCAGGTGTTTACGTAAACAGGATCAAACCCCCGTAAATGTCCACATGTCTACCACGTTGTCAGTAAACCAGCCAATGAGGAGTGTTAGGTTGCCGAGAGCATCTGATCACACACACACACACACACACACACACACACACACACACACACACACACACACACACACACACACACAGTGGTGTATAGTAACGAAGTAGAAATACTTCGTTACTGTACTTAAGTAGTTTTTTGGGATATCTGTACTCTACTTTACTATTTATATTTCTGTTTACTTTTACTTTTACTTCACTACATTTTGCAAAGAAAACTGATACTTTTACTCCGATACATTTCCCCTGAAACCTTCGTTACTCGCTACAAAATCAAATCTATCTCTAGAAAGAAAAAGAAAAAAACATCGGGGACTGTGGTGGAACACAGACTCCACGAAGCAGGTTTGGCGAATCACAATATTCTGCATTAGCCCTCTACATCCTCTAGTCCAGCGCTCCCGAACCTTTATGTGTCACGGACCGGTTACGTGAAGACAATATTGTCACAGACCGGGTCCGACCTCGGAGAGACGGGAGACAACGACACCCAACGTGTGTTCGTTATGTCCAGTCTACTGCTAACTAAACCTTTAGTCCAGTCTACTGACTCTACTGCTAACTAAACCTTTAGTCCAGTCTACTGCTTAATTTATAACCCGCTGCACAAAGAGGATGTTGGAATGGAAGCAGGTTTTCATGCTTTTTTGGCGATCTCAGGATACTCTGCCTTGGTTTTAATCCAGATCACCGGCAGAGTTGAAACAGACTTAAGTTTCATTTTTAGGGTAACGTAACATATTGACATGTGTCAAGAGGTTCCGTCTGAGGTTACCACAGACGGATGTATCTGGTCATTTTTCACAATAAAACATTTTTCCGGACTTGATTTTTTTAATTTAACTTACATTTTTCATTAATTCTTTCTGTTCCGGGCGGAATGAGCATACTTATAACCACACTGTTACAACTCCTTCATAGTGTCATATTGCTTTTTGGAGAATTATGATGATACGTTCATAGTAGATGCAAAAGTATACTTAGGTACAATATATTATGTTGAACATAATATATATGGATGGATCACAGCCAACCCAGTTATTTTATCAACACAACTCCTGGTCCTTGGTCACGGTGGCCACAGCACTTCTCAAAATTCGGACCCATTGCTTTTTTATTAAAAGCATGTACTTGTACTTTTACTTTCAATACTTAAGTACATTTTATATCAGAAAAATACTTTTGATACTTAAGTACAGAAAGTATCAGATACTTTAAGACTTTTACTCAAGTAGTATTTTATTAGGTGACTTTTACTTTTACTGGAGTAATTTTCCAGTAAGGTATCTTTACTTTTACTCAAGTACGGCTTTTGGGTACTTTATACAACACTGCACACACACACACACACACACACACACACACACACACACACACACACACACACACACACACACACACACACACACACACACACACACACACACACAGGGAGAGTTTGACTGTGTCCATGTTTTCTCATGGATTGTCTGAATGTCTGTAACACAATGAGCTCTGTCATTTCCCCGAACTGCATTTTCTTGCAGAACCCCATCAAAAGCCTTCAGGAACCGGATCCACGCGGTAAACGGTCTGCAGCAGCTCTGCTTGTTATCACATCGCTGCAAATGTTTGTCCCCGTCAGGGCAGGAAGTTTCCAAAGGCTTATTATATTAGAGTGCGTACGTGTACATGTCCTGTGTTTTTAGGATTATAGGATGATTCCAGTTTATTACAAATAAACACGCGCACACACACAACTGTATTGGGTTATATTATTGTAGTTTTGGCCACCATTCCTATTGGAATCACAAACATTACACTCACTAAGTTAAATCCTGAGGGATGGGAATGTTGCAACGCTGCTAGTAAACTTAGATGGGAACTGCCAGGTTCGCCAAATATATTTGGAAGATTTGAGCAGTTAGAATTATTACCCAAACTTTACGACATACACATCCAACAAACCATTCTGGTTTAACTTCACGCAACGTATTAACCAAAAAAGTGTTTGCATGCAGTTTTCCTGTGCATTGATTATTACAAACATGTAAAACTCATTTTAGTTTTTTACCTCTAAATAAAGTGGTTTAAATAATAAACAGTTGCTTGTTTACAACGTGTCTGATTATTATTATTCGTCTCTTTCCCTCTCGAACTTTATGTCACCAATGTTGCTGGAGTTGTTTTTAAAGTAACAGCATTGAGTTTAATTATTACAAAGTAAGAGTAATAACATGGCCAAAACTATAATAATATGACCCACATATTTATAGGGTAGAGGGCAAGTAAACACCCGAAGGTCGTGTTCGAGTGTCGCTCCTCTCGCTTACAGCGGGACTAAGCGCCCGTGAGGTAATACAGCAAAAGTAATTGGGAAAATTACAGCGTCTCAAACCACAACCCTCTGTATTTTTCTTGAGGGTCTCTGGTTGTCGGAGCGGGGTGGAGGAAGGTTGCTGCTCGGTTCTCCCAGGTTGTTTAAACAGGGGAGAAGGATTGTAATCCACTGTGACAGGCCTGCAGCACTCAGACGCTCAATCACATACATGCAGACAAAAACGGACTCACATGCAAACACACTTTGCAGCTGGAAGATGGTGTGTGTGTGTGTGTGTGTGTGTGTGTGTGTGTGTGTGTGTGTGTGTGTGTGTGTGTGTGTGTGTGTGTGTGTGTGTGTGTTGGGGGGTGTGTGGCACAGCCACCACCCGACGTGTTGACAGCTAATATGCGCAACCAGGACGACCCGGGAAATGCAGACAGATCTGTGTGTTGATACGGAGGCCGTCTTTGAGCCTGCATCCAAGCATCTCTGCACTCAGACCAGCCCACTCCAAAAGGTGGTTTCCATGGCGACGATGGCGGAGACCACAAAAAAAGAAGCAGGGGGCTTCGGCCTTGACGTCAGCTGAGGCCGGCTGTGGATGGAGGACATCATTTCTGTAACAACCTCCATCTTTCTTCTCAAAGAAAGTTGTTTTGGATTCAATATGTTTCCGTCAATATAATTTCTTTGTGTTTACAAGGTGTTGACGTCACCTTGAGCACAGATCTTCAGTGGTCGTGCTCTCAAATATGAGAGAGAACTGCTGTTCCAGCACCTGCGAAACATGCTCCCTTGAAACATTTCACACTTACTGTAAAAGACTGGAGAAGTGGTACGTGTACAAACACACAAGCACACGCACACACACACACACGCACACACACACACACACACACACACACAGCTGACCTGGTTGATGTGTTTGAGTTTGTCTATGATCTGGCTGATGATCGGCTCAGGCGGCTTGTTGCTTCGGGACTCGGAGCCGGGATGCGATCGCTTCAGGCCCGGCCCAGGAAACCTGACAGGACGGGGAGACAAAACGGGCTCAGTGGTTTTTTTCTTCTACTAGATTATTTTAGATTAGATTAGATTAGATAGATAGATAGATAGATAGATAGATAGATAGATAGATAGATAGATAGATAGATAGATAGATAGATAGATAGATAGATAAGTTCTTATGTTTGTGATTGTTTGGAGAAGTTTCACCGAGTTTAGAAACCTCAAAGCTTCACGAGAGGAAGACATAATGAACTGGACCTTGCTCTCACTCCAAACAAGGCGCTTGTCACCATCTAGTGTTGATAAGATGAATGACAGCTCATCTGTTTTTTGAAGTTTCGGGGCTGGAAAGTCAATTAGTAACTCAACCCTATCCAGAAGGACCAACTCTTCCCATGAAGACACAACGTCTATAAAGTTAAACAGTGGGTAACATGTCTGATGTCTCAAGATATCTTTTTATATCTGTAATAAAAACCTTGGAGACTTCTTAGAAAAAGAAAGTATTCGTGCCCAAAACGTTTCAGCATCAGAGGTTATCAAGTGTTGATGTAAAATGTTTTAAAATGTTTGAGTTTTGCCAGGTGAAAACCATTATACAAAGTCTGTCTGATGATTCATTTCACGGACATTAAACTGGTCGATTAGTGGCTTTTAATCCTATCTGGTGTTAATGAGCGGAGCAGTACTTGTATGTTTGTGCACAACCAGCCTACGGGCAGGTGCTTACACGTCTCGCCGTGTAACTAGGGAAACACGGCTCTGTTGACACCTGTGTATGTTATCAAGGGGAGGATCTGGTGAGTCTGAAAACGCTCCTGCAGGTGTTTCTCTTCGCTCCTGGTAGTGGCGGCATTAACCCCTTCTCACCACCTCCTCAGCGCTCATCAACATCTCCGGCAGCGCATGAGACGAGTGTGTTTAGATGAGCTATAATCAGGTGGTGAGGTCATCGCTGTAAGGGTGCAAATGTTGAAAAGATGATGAACTGATGGGGGTGGGGGGAGAAATGATTCTCAGAATAAAAGTTCGTAAGAGAGGAAAGGCTCTTGAAAAGAAAACATGCGTGAGTGAGATTGTGTGTGTGTGTGTGTGTGTGTGTGTGTGTGTGTGTGTGTGTGTGTGTGTGTGTGTGTGTTTGGAAAGCATGAGGTCATACTCTGCTCTCATCTCTGTGACATCGCGCTGAGCACTTACACACACCTACACACATTCACACCTACACACACACACTTACACACACCTTTCACATGCCATCTCCACTCATCAGTCTTTCGCTCGCCCCTCAGCCAGACTTTTCATTAAACTCAAATTACATTTCCCCAATTATTTATTCTTCTTATTAGCCATGATCTCACCCCGGTTCTCCGCAGCTAATTATCACATTAATAATGGAGGGGGATGTGTGATCCATTCAGGAGAGAGAAAGAGGGAATATGGGTCGAGGAAGGAGGATGAGGGGAGGGGGATTTTGAGTGAATATAAGGAGCCGAGGCAGGTTAGTGTTTCACGCGATAGGTGCCGGTCCAAATCCTTTTTTACCAAGACAGGATTCAGCGTGCATCACCGAGAAACTCAGTTTGACCACAGATAGTCTCAGTTGTCAGCTCTCAGTTTGTTATCTCGTCGTTACTTAGTTATTGTCCGCTGCTGGCAGGCCTGATCACATCAGTTAGCTCCAGTGATAACCTAATCTAATCTAACACCAATTACCACGCTATTAGGTCCAGTCCGAGGGAGACGGCTCACACATCAGAATAAACAACAGTGGGAGAAGACGCTGACAGGTGATGAAGGAATACGTAATGGACGCTTTTCACACCACCTGATCACACTTCCAGTGCCTAGTTACAGACAGAGTCAGGGTGTGTGGGTGATGCAAACAGTGTGGTTGTTACTGTTAATACACTGGATTCTTCAGGCTGAATGTCATCCAGAGCAAAAACGAGAATTAAATTTAGATGATATCATGAAAATAGCTGTAAGGGACTGTATGACAATTATTGGAAGGGTGGGGGGAGGGGCAAACCGTATCTTTCACTTTGTAATCAAACAAAACAGCAAAGCTCTCTCTAGGGGTATTCATGTTTTATTTCAACCTACAAACTACAACACCCTCCCTACAAAGTGTGTACATAATATAACACTATTAAATTGGTAAAACTTGTTTAATTCTGTTTAGTTCTGATGAACAATTAATCAGACACCTCCATCTGCACTATTTGCACTTTTTTGACTACTGTTGTCTTTAATGTCTTTTTTATATTTATCTTGTTTATTGTATATTATGTATAAGTACGAAGAGCTAAGTGAAACCGGAGTCCAATTCCATGTATGTGTAAACACACACAATAAAGCTGATTCTGATTCTGATTAATAGTGTTAAAATTAAATGAAATCTTCATTCTAGTGTGTGTCTCATGTATCCACGCTAGTGGCTCGGCTCTAACTACGTCGTTCTGTCTGTCCATCGGTCTTTATTTTTACCGCTATTCACTTCCATACAGTTCCTGGATAAAATGATAACAGACGACATCTCATCTGTTACCATCCACGCGGTTTACACTTTCATTACATCCAATAGAGGAATGGAAATGCAATGATTTGAGTTGAGGCGGCGTCACATCTCTTATCACAGTGATCAGTGTTGCTGTTTGATGTGGTGAAAAGTGCTGCTCCTCTGATCTTGGCTCCAGGTAGCATGGCAAACTGATAAAATGTTTTAAAAAAGCGCCACATTTAGCTCCGAAGATTGCTCCTCAAGTATCGGCGACGTTCAGCACCCGACCCATGCAGGGCTTATACCTCACCCGATCTAAATGTATCTGCCTGAGACAATACGAGAATGAATGCCACGTTTTGGCTCTGGAGACTATTTGGGGAGGATAATGGAAGATGATCCAGAACAAATCTCAGAGTGAAAATGTGCCCTGAGTGAATGTGCAGGCATATAGATGCCCTCGCAGATGACACAGAGAATTGCTCGCCCGGAGACGCCGTAATCTCTCCATCATCTTTCTCTCCTTTCCCGCCTCCCTGCACCTTCCTATCGCACTGTTCGGTCCAGGATGCAATCATCCCCTCTGGACAGCTCTGCCCTCACGCTAACCTGATGTCTCCTCTCCAGATTGAGACTCTTTTTCCATCTTTGCGACAGACTCTCTTCCAGCAGTTTGAGAAAGCTCTGAATATATTCCCAGGCCCTCCTCGGGAACAAGAGGTAAAACATTAACCTGCAGCCGCTTTCCGTCTGAATCGTCTGCCTCTGCATTGATTGAATTCCACACATAATTTACAAAGCAAAAAAAAAGGTTAAACAGAAAAAGAATGATATCTATAACTATGTAAGCCAAATTGAAATTGGGGCCAGCTGGCGGTGCAGGCGAGGGAAGGAGGAAGTTATGATGTGTGGAGCCAAAAGGACAGGGGTGAAAGTGAAATATTGCGCAAACCAAATGAGGTTCTGCAGGGCGCACGGGAGATGTTGAATGAAAGCGGAGAGAGCGATCGAAACCGCAATTAACTAAGCGAGAATGAGGTGACAGCGTGCCTGACATTAATAGAATCCCATCGAGCCAAAGTCAAGATTTACACTCACACTCGGTGGGAGAGGGGGGCCCTCGTGCGGAGCTCATCAGCTCTGGGCAAACTTACCCTTCAACTCACCTCCACGCTCCTGGATGTGCTGCTGGATTATTGGGAATTTAGGAATTCAGAGCAGACTATTTGTGTAACTTTTCGTCTAGAAAGGCGATAAACCTGAGCAGGGCCATCCTGGGTGCTTTCAGTTTGCGACGTGTGTGTGTGTGTGTGTTACAGCTGTTAATACAGGCAAATGAGACACTGATTTACCTGTCTGTCATTTCCTGCCCGTTCCAGCAGAGGGAGTGGTTCGCAGCAGCGGGCTCTCGGCTGCACAGCGCCTCCCCGAGACCGCTGTAGAAGGAGCTGAAGCCCTTCAAGTCGGATATAAACTCCCTGAGGCAAAGAAAGGAAATGTTCAACGCAGAGAATAAAACTTGAGTTGATCTGAATATGAGTCTCACACGTCAGCAGGGAGAAGTGCGGAGGAGAGAAGAGAGAGAGAGAGAGGAGTGAAACAGAGGTGGAATAAGAGAGGGGATTCAGCGTGATAGCAGTGAAAGCAAGTCGATGAGATCTCCCTTGAGAAAGAGAGAGAGTAAAAGAGGATAAAATGAGCAGCATCTCTAGTCCTAATTGACATTAATCTGGCCATTGTGCTGCTGAGGCCAGAAGCCCCGCTGGGCATTATTACACAGTTCATTTAAGCCTGAAGTACATCAGGGGTGTCGGAAAACACTCGAAAAGTACTGAGGGAGTCACAAGGAAACAGCAGGAAACCTGTCCGCGGCGTCAGGGACAATATTTGTCTGCCAGACATATAATCACCCTCGTGGTGAGATGTTCCTCACCTGCGGAGGCCAGCCAGAGTCTCGTCAGAGTCCGGGAGTAAGGGCTGCGCGTTGCGGGCCACAGAGGCAGCGCGAGACGGCGGACGAGGGATGGAGCCCACGGAGCGGGAGGCGCGCTGAGGAGGAGTGGTTCCACACATCCCACTCACCTGCAGAGGAGAAGGAAACACAAGTAATGAGAACCGAGTGAGCGCATTCAGTTTCCACCTCTTCACCCCACTTGTGTTTTTATTGCTCCCAGTTCCTGGCCCCTGCGCCTGTTTATTCAAACACTTTAATAGCAATGACACCGCAGATAATAAGAACCTGTCAGCAGCCAAAATGCCGGCCTTACTCAGCTGAGCCCCTCTGCAAATTGTCATCTGCTTGGGTTTGTTTATTTTTGGTCGGGATGAAAGCAGGGAGGGGGATTTGCATAACAAACAAGTCATTGTACCCACTGCCAGCCGGTTCCGCCTTGTTCGTATTTGTAATCATAACACTCCACAAAAAAAACGCGAGCGTGAAAATAAGGGCTCACGTTTTTTTTCTAATTCTCTCCCCGCACAAACACCATTGTGCTCCCACACGGGACAACACAACAATACTAAATAAGAAGTCCCCCTCTGTCTCTCAGAGATAATGGACCTGGCACATTCTTTTCAGGTGCAATAAAAATGCAAATGGCTGTTAATGTTTAGCTTGTGGTTTAATGATTTGCCGGTGGTTTAATTTCCCCCGGGGATTCTGGCCGAGGCTTAATTCTGCCATGTAATGTTAACAGCTAATTGTGCCCAGCTCCCCTTTAAGTGAATAGGCTGGCACCGCTGCTGAATACTGATGTGACCTGATAGAGCAGCACTGGACATCTTTATCTGGTGGTGACCGAGGCCGCACGCGCACACACACACACACACACACACACACACACACACACACACACACACACACACACACACACACACACACACACACACACACACACACACACACACACACATTTCCCAGCATAAACAAAAACAAATCATTTTATGCAATTATTCATTTGAACATAATGCAGCTAAAACCCATTAACATGATAAACATGCTCTCCAACATACTAATGGCCACACACACACACACACACACACACACACACACACACACACACACACACACACACACACGCTTGCTTATTGCATGCATGCTGACACACTCAGAAATGCTGAACAGCTGTAAGATAGAATCGTCAGGGTTAATCAACGCAGCCTTGTCATCCAAGGATGCACTCATAAACACACACACACACACACACACACACACACAGTCCTGATTGCCACAGATGCTGGAGTTCTCCTGCACAATACCCAGCATCCCTGACTAGACATTACTCCCCTGCCGTGTACCTGGGGGGAAATCGCACACACACACAAACACACACAGAGACACACACACTCTCTTACTTCAGCACATGGTCTCTGTCACCTCATTCTCTTCCTCTCGTGTAATTCTCCCGCTCTCCTGCACCCGGAGCGAGTGCCGGCGCTCCCACAGGCCATGATTAATGTGATTGGAGCTGCTCTCCTCCTCCTTGTTTGTGCGTTCCCGGGAAGCCGTAGGGGAGTTGTGGCACAAGGGAGAGACGGATTCAGCGAGCGGGGCCCCTCCGCCTACCCCACCCGCCGATTGTTTCCGGATTCTTCAAGGAAGGGGCTCATTAGCGGCGTATTAATATCACCCAGGGCTGGACTAACACAACTAACAGGAGAGTCTGCAGATAAAGCCTGCCTCAGCGTGAGCGCTCGGGTATATCTGCACACTTTTATCTGCACTGAGCAGCCCGCCTCACTGAGCGAGAGGTGCTGACGGCCAGTAATACAACACACACACACACACACACACACACACACAGTCCACATGTCCACTTGCACACCTGCAGCTCAGGTTCCATGTGGCGCTGCGCTTGTGCAGACACGGCGTAAAGATAAACTCTCCACAAATCAATGGCGATGCCTGTGGATCCCGACACTCCAGTGGATTAGCGGGTTTATACATTAGTCGTGACCACCTGGAGTTATTCATAAGCAACCCGTTTTGAGAGGAGAGAGGATGCTATCGGTGTTATAAAGGTGCACAGCTGTAAACGACGTATCGGAGAATTTTTGGGTGAGTAATGTTTGTGTTCCGGGGGAGTTCAGGCTCACGGGAGACGGGGAGAGACTGAGTCAGCACTCCTCCTCCCTGCTTTGTTGTCACCAGCATAGGAACTGGCTTCTGGTGAATTGCACACATTATAGGCATCCAATTCCAGCTGAAAGCCTTTCGAATTCTCCCAGTGAAGTGGAAATGAGGGAAAATACCAGACAGCTATTATGGTTACAACTTCAAATGGATACCGTATACTGCAAAAGAGAAATATGGTGCAATAATCTCTCAGTTTGATGTGGTGTAAACCGTGAGAGTTAGCTAGAGCAGCTAGTCCCAACCTTTCTAGTCCCACAGACGAGCTCAAAAGCGGTCCCTCTACACAGACACCAGTAAATGTGATGTGATTTCACATCATTGCTGTCAATATTGTTCTTTTTTCAAACAATTGAATTGTCAACGTTTAGGTCAGTTTAGTCCAAGGCGGCAACCGGGTCTGCAAAAGCGACGCCGATGCTGAAGTGCCTGGCCATATATGTATATGTATAGAAGTCTATGAGAAAAGGATCCGACTCACTAAACTGTTGACTCTTTTCACAACGTCTGAAATGCCAAACTCAAGGTTTCCGTAGTCCACAAACACAAGAGTGACATGACTACGTCCATTTCTAGACAGTCCAATTCGCACTTGTATTACTACCACTTAGCTGGATGTTTCAACTATTACTTTTAGCAAATGCAATTCCATTGTTTGCACATGACCTTTAGCCAACTTTAAATATTTAACTTTTTTTTTAGCTCACTACTTCAACCATTTATCCACGAATATCAGCTAACAACATTTTAATTTGTCCAATTCCATTCCACCCATTTGGGTGTTTCTTTTTCTTTTCTATATTTCTAGATGTTTTATATATATATATATATATATATATATATATATATATATATATATATATATATATATATGTATATGTATATACAGTATATATGTATATATATACTACCAGTACTACCAACTCGAGACGTCTCAGCAAGTCGTCTGGTGAATTCACTCCAAAACTCGGTGCTGGTCATGGCAATGACACGATATTGAGGAGAAGATGAGACACACAAAGCTTCAGTGATTTTATCACGGACTGTTGCTCCACACTTTCCTCAAGACTAGTTCAACACCAGAGTGAGATCCAGCCTGATATAAAAACATCCCACACCTGATCATCAGTGACGTCATCTACAACTTACAAGGATGCACAAACGCCACACACCTGATAGATCTACCAGCCTTAGGTCTACCTGTTTTTATGTATTTACTTTATTGTCTTATTTTTTTCTCCCATGTTTATCAATGTTTATCTTACTACATGGCATTTGGCCCCTAAATATACATGTAGTTAGTTTTTTATCCCCTAGATTAGCATGTATAAACTGGGTTATCTGAACACATAGCTTTATAACCATATACTGTGGGCATGAAGCATTCAAACACACGGATCAAAGCTAGTTCAAACATAACAGATTTTCAGGTAAAGCTCAGTTGCTTTCAGTCTAATCTTTAAATCTCACTAATCAGTTCAGCTAAGAATGCCTATTTAGCAAATCCACCGCTTAAAGAACGTCGATGTGAGATCAACAAAATCCCCCAAATATTAAAAAAAGAAAAGAAAATGTATTCATATTTTAGCACAAAGTTTAAGATCTCCTGCATGATGAAACCTTCATGCCGGTGTCTAAACGCTGATGTTAATTCCCTAAAATAGACGGGTAAGCTGTGCAGAGTCTAATTTAAAACGAAACATCCGTTGTAGTGAGACGCTCGTGAGGAAAATGGATTTCACACTTCTCACTCAGAGTTCTGCAGATCCTGAAGCATTCAGAGCTGTGAGAAGTTATTAAAGCGTGGTGTCTTTCTGATTTGATAGACACTGTTCTGATGCAGGAAACGTTCTGATCTGTGGGACTGAAGTGGGTACATGACGTTTTCTTCAAAGAGGGACGGGAAACCGGTGTAAAAAATACATGTGAAAGGAGCGTGATACAACCCTAGAAGGTGCAATGAGGGACACAATGTCTGCTTTGGGAGAAAAATTAAGATCTGATAAAAGAGATAATGTGAAATTGAGATTTGTAACCGAATTATGAATAATTATGAAGCATGTCAGTAAGTGCAAAGACCTAAAGGACACGTTATACATTTTGGGAAATATGCTCATTTGAATTCTTGTCCAAATTTAAATGAGAAGATTAACTCTCATGTTTGTATGGTAAATATAACAATATAAATAAATAAAATAATGTTAGAGCCAGTTAACTTTGCTGGCCAAGAAATATTCTGGCACACAATCCCACACACATTTCGGTTTGTGTATGTTTATGAACAAACAAGATAGAACGTGTGGAATTAGAAATCTTTAGAGGTATCGGTAGGCAGTAAAAAAGACCAATCAATGCTTTGATTGGTCTTTTAGCTTAATCAATGTAGCTTTGATTAGTCACTTATTTTTCATCATTAAGTCAAACTCAATTTCACATGCAAATATCTGTAATTTTAACAGTCATACAAACCGCAGATTGGGCCTTTGAGGCTCTCTATAATTCAAACGAGACAAATGAGTCGATAAATAATAACTCTGATGATGTGTTACAGCATTCGTAAACGTGACTCATTTAAATGTTTGAAAGCTCGATTGGCTTTTTACAACCTCAGTAGCCGACGATGTTTCAATGGATTAATAAATCATATTAATGCAGCAGAGACTTAATTAGTGCTCTTGTTTCCTCACAGAAGCAACAGTTTGGAAGTGATTTGATCTGATGTATGTGCACAAAAGGGGGAGACAACAAAAAACAAAAGATGTTCCGGGCACACAAAGAGAGCTGTGAAGACACACAACTCATGTGCTCCCTGACTCGTGGTCAGATCCATCACATTTCTGTCTCAACCTACTTCCCCTCTTCATTTTCATCCGAGGGGTCGCAGGGTGATGGATGTCTCCTCCGCACTCTCCCGTCCTCCTTCCCCTTGGGCTCGCTCTTCACACTCTTCCCTCTCCTCCTTCCCCCTCTTCTCCTCCTCCTCGCTGTTCCTCTCCTCTCTTTCTCCTCGGTAACCGGTAAAAATAGAGCTTCATAAATCATGCATCTTCTCTCAAAGCGCCGCGTAAGAATGAGAGGAAAAGAGAGAGAGAGAAGGATGTTGAGCATGAGATGCAGATACGGAGGTGGATGACATCAAACTGCGGGAGAGGGGTGGGAAGTTGACAGGGGAATAGATTGAAGCTGCAGGGCTCTTGGCTGCCCTCTCCGTCTCTGGGAACATTGGTTGATTCACGCTGGAGTTGGAAGGAAAATGAATGTTAACATGCAGGGGAGCGGGCTGGCGGACGGCGAGCGGTCGCCTCCCCAGTCGAGCTGCTCGTTTCAAGTCGACAGAGGAGAGGAGACGTCTCTCCGGCACCTCGAGGACACTTTCACTCGGATGGAGTCCATCTGCTTGTCACCCTCGATGGCAGTAACAGAGGTCTGCACTGTCGCCGCCGGAGGGGAGGTTAAGAGAGAGATGGCGACCACAGCTGCAGCTTTCACAATCACAGGAAACGACTAAACAAGACATAGCGCTCTATACATCCATTATGTTGCTGTATATTGCGAAATTATTACTAGGGTTTCCACTTAACGGCCACATGCTCACATTTCAAAGACCTGCTAGGATTTACGGGACCAGACGCCATTATTAAAGCCACAAATCTTACATACTTTACACTACCGGTACTTACATTTACAAAAGCATTATTTTTAAACGTATGACCAATTTAAAATGAGTTTAGAGTACAGGAAATCAGCATGCAACAACCAGAGGTGTCAAAAGTATTCACATTCATTACTCAAGTAGAAGTATAGACACTAGGGTTTAAAAATACTTCTGTAAAAGTTGAAGTATCAACTCAATCTTTTTACTTCAGTGAAAGTGTAAAAGTACTGGTTTCAAAACTTAAAAGTATAAAAGTAAAAGTAATGTAAGGGGATTTATTTTTTTCATTAAGGACAAACTCTTAAGCCGCGTCTCAGGGGCCTATAGAGCACTACCCCACCTCCCCCCAAAACAATAATTTTTCTAAAGGCCATAATGACTATAATGTTTTAAAATGTTATGTTGAAAAATGTGGGATGCACTAGGCTACCCGTTTCAGCTGCATATATGCCCATTGATAATGATCACATTTTATTACAATGCAAATACATTAAAGTACCATATGTGTACTACTGAGCATTAACATGCGTTTCATGGAGCGGAAGACATGATAACTAGTTGCCTATCTGCTGTCCTTGCTGGAGAGTGACGTGATTTGTAACGGTTGATTTGTGTCATCTGCAGGTGCATCGCGTAGAAAACCAATAGGGTGTCGGAATGGTATATGTTTATACTTCTCATCCAACCACAATCAAATTCACTCTATCCGGATGGCGCGATTTATCTGGCTAGGTTTTTTTTTTGTGTTTTTGAACAATGACAAGCCGGAATGAAAACAAACCAAAACGAAATAGTAACGAGGCTATTTTTAAAATGTAGGGAGTAGAAAGTACAGATATTTGCGTGAAAATGTAAGGAGTAGAAGTAAAAAGTCGTCTGAAAAATAAATACGTAAAGTAACGAGGTACAAATACTTCGTTACTTTACTTAAGTAGACATTTTGACACCTCTGGCAACAACATACAGTAGACAATATATTTGGTCACTTTACAATTTTTTTGTTTTCAGTGTGTGGACAATGGAACTGTGGGCAGGGACTGTTTTGAAAAATGCTGAAAATGATTCAAAATCCAACCAAGTTTTCACTGAAGATTATTACATTAGGTATTTATTTGTGAAAAAATAAAATAAAAAGGGGAAATAGATGCTTATTTTACCTTTATCATTATTATAGTTTTAAAATCATATTTTAAAGCCACTCTGTGTAAGAGTTTAATATTTTTGAGGTTGGCGCCCCCCAGTGGTGGTATGAAAAAAGACAGACACGTGACCGTTGGCAGCCCTCCATCCACCCGCCCACACCTGCAGAGTCTGCAGAGACTCTAGTCTGCAGTGTAGTTGCATACAATTCATTAAATAAACTGTAGAATTACACAGAATTACAATAACCAAAAAGTAATTTCTCCTTTTTTGTCAGTATGTGCACACATTTGTTTTCTCTCGCTCATCACCATACGCATGCTCTCCATTTCCCTTGCCTCTCATTTTACTCTTTCTTGTCGTGGAGTCGATTATATGGCGTCTATCTGACAATATCATTCCATGTTTCAGTACCGAGCTGCCTGGTCGCCAGTCGGGCTTTGGCATCACATTGACTTCCTGTCAGCAGGAGTCATGATGGACGTTGACCCATTCAGACAGACCACCGATGCGGCACCGTTCACCTGAATAATTTAAAAGATGCTGGAGTTACAGGGACATGCTACTTGATTTGAATTTTCGATTTTAGAAAGTATAGGTGAAAATCTAAATACCACAAAAGAATATAATACTTCTGTAGACGAAGTCTGTAGTTCTGATTATTAGTTTATTGCTTTGAGGGATTCTGGTGCATGATGAGCAACGTTCGACTACATGGCGCATATTCGGTTGTGTTCACTGCAAGAAGTCGGCGTATAAATCATAAATCAAGGAAAATGCATTATTATTGTTCCTGCTCGATATGGCATCACCATGTGTACCGTAAAAGTCGGGTTACAAGCCGCTACTTCGGTCAGTGTCCCCGTTAGCTCCCCGCTGTAGCCAGCTAGCGCTCCTGCTAGCGCTCCGCTAGTTCCCCGCTAACTTCCACTAGCTCTCCGCTAACTTCCGCTAGCTCTCCGATAGCTCCCCGACAACCACCGAAGGTAGCGGGACCAGCCCCGGCTCGACACTCGACTTGGGCAGAGGGGACGCGGGCAGTAGCAGCGGGGAGCTAGCAGCAGCAGCAGCGGGGAGCTAGCAGCAGCGCTAGCAGCAGCACTAGCTAGCGCTGCTGCTAGCTTGCTACAGCGGGGACACTGACCGGAGGTAGGAGCGGCTTGTAACCCGACTTTTACGGTATTGTAAGAAATAATTCATAGGTAATTAGCTGAAATAAAAAAAGAACACTGTAAAGGTCCTTTTATCCTGAAATGTATTTATCCAAATCCTAAACTGGTTATTTGAGGTGAAGTAATCAGGTGTTGTCTAATTTTGGTTCATCTCCCAGGACTCCTCAGTGAGACACAATTAGCCTTCAGGGAAACGATGCCTCTGTCCCTTCGATGACTCCGCTGAGTGTCTCCGCGAGATTACATTCAAACGCGCAGACACACACGACCTTGTCACAGTGACGGCGCCGAACAATACGCGACCGTATAGCTGCTTTATTTCCCGCTTGCCAGAACCGGAGTAGCCTCCGTAAAAAACACAGCGGAAAGTCATCTGTGGTGAAGTAAACCCACACAGGACGTCTTTAATTTTAGAGAAGGATCACACACGCACATGCAGAGTGAGCGATTTCCCCCAAGTCAGCGACTCATGGATGCAGCCACGCCCTCGCACTGTAGAGCAAGTGAGGTCAACCTGTGTGTTAATAAATGATGGCTTCTGAGTGGAAACCTGGTCACCGTGGAGACTCGGGGGTGTGAGAGTGAAAAGTTCAGAGGATCTACAGGAGCAAAAAGCACATCCAGCTCTGTAGCTCTGGCAGAAAGGGAAAAAAAGGTCTTCATATTTCATGAGCACTTCTCCCTGACTTCACATGTGGGCTACGAACTAACTTGACGGTTTTATCGGAGTTGAGAACACACACATAATGGGTCACCGCTGCCGAGGAGTGAGACATGAGTTTCAGCGAGACATGCCGGGAGCATCTGTCCGACTGCCTCCCTGCTATTATTTCCCACTCTCTTGATTCAGCTGCAGTCCAAACTCTAAGTTTGCTTCCGCTGTAGCCGTGACCAGCAGTTGGAGACTTCTTATTTACAAGAGGACGCCTTCTTTGTTGGAGGGAAGAAACGTATCCTCATCCTCCCTCCCTCGATAAAAGTCCTCTGACCTGAAATGAGTGTGCCGTCTCCAGCTTCCTCATTCATTTCAACGGCAGCACTATGTTGGCGCAGCACGAGCGTGTCGCATTAGCTATCCGTCAAAATAAAACTGGCTCGCATTGCGGATTGAAAAAAAGGGTTTGTGATGTTATCTGATGTGGGTGAAGAAGAAACGCTGCACAAACATGAACTGTAAACAATCTGGCAGATGCTGCAGTTTAAAGTCTTGAGGCGTAAAATTCTATCTTTTTTTTTTCCAAAACACTATTTCTATTGGGTGACTGTGCAAATTTAAAACCTCAAAAGATAAACAAAGATGAACTTTAGTGGCGACAGTTGCAACTGCAGATCCCTTTGAAGGTGTGGAATTGACTTAATTTAACCTCAATAAAACGTCATTATTATTCAAACTTGTGTATAAGGAAATTGTGATTCTAATGCTACGTTCACACCAAATGCGGCGCGAATTTGACGCGCGAGTAGATTACATGCAAAGTCAATGCACAGACGCGTGACTATAAGGAAATTGTGATTCTATTGTGATTCTACACGCTAGGTTGCGAAAAAGCAAATTTTTCACCGGGCGGCGCGAATGACGCGTTTGACGTGGCGCGAATTCACGCAGAGTTGAAATTTTCCAACTCTGGCAAAAAAAATCGCGTGACGCTGGGACTACGGATAATATTATGAACCCAGACCCAAACTCCAGACAGGAGTTTGATGTTCCCACGTATGTGGGACTTCCACAACAAGTATAAAGCAGAACTAGTGGTTATTTCCATGGTGGATGGCAGAAACGGTAACTGTTTTTACGGAGATAAACCACAGAGATAAGCCACGCCCCCTTTCAGGCGCGAGTAACATTCGCAACGCAGCTTTTTTGTCAAGCGAGTAAACTGACGCGGTAAACGTGGTGCGAATATTTGCAACGTGTTTGGTGTGAACGCAGCATCAGAAGTTAAAAATACTCTTTGACTTATCAAAATCAGAGCCATTAGTTGCAATGAAATTAGAAACCAAAGAGTGATATCACTACTTTATTTTCGTGCCATTCAATGTGTGCGGGAAGTCAGCAGGAAGTCAGTCGATTGTAACCCCAAAACACGTGTGTAAACAACAAGTGTAAAGAACCTTTCAGTTTATCAGTTTAAGTATTCATCGAGATTGGTGCTAGTGTGACGTCACCTTTATTCTACTGTGTGTCTTACGACTGTCGAGACGGAGATAAGATGAGTGGTATGACACCGTCTCATAGTGCTGTAAACTGTCAGCAGTGCAGTGTTTTGGAGGAATACAGTCAACCTCATCTCTAGGAACACACCCACACCAATGCTGCCCTTGTGTTTTACAATGCAGTGCTGCCTGCATGTGTGTGTGTGTGTGTGTGTGTGCCTATCATAGATCCAAAAAGGAGAAACTAACAGAAGGGCAGGAAAAAGACACAATTACAAGTCTGTCTGCTACTTCAGCACCACGGACAGCGCCATGGATTTATCAATCCGCGGCACAGTTAGGCTGCTGATATTTCAGAGCCATAGATTCTTAACTTGCACAAACTTCAGTCAGATAAAGGATCAATGAGTCAGGCAGACTGGACTCACATATTCAACTTAAACAACCCCCCTGCCCCTGAAATCGGCGGCTGTGCGTATGAGTGTACTTGACTCACCAGGGCAGTGAGGCGGGTGCGGGCGCTCACAGCGTGCTTGAGAGCCAGTTTGATCATGGAAGGCAGCCACAGAACGACGGCCTCCATGTCCTGCTCCCCTCTCATGGCGCCGGCCAGCTTCCCTAGTCCGTCTACGTAGCTCCTCCAGTGCGGCTGCACCTCGGCCGCTCCCCCCAGGCAGCCCTGCATCACGGCCTGGCAGAAGCCCTTGCAGGCCGGCGGCCCCAGCAGGCCCTGGCAGTGCGGGCAGTACCACAGCCGCAGCAGGGCCCGGCCACAGTCCCGGCCGGGCCGCAGGTGGTCGGTGGTGTTGACCACCTCGATGCCCAGGTTCAGCGCCTGCAGGAAGACCCGCGTGGCCAGGAGGGAGCGGGACAGACGGGTCATCATCAGTTTGGGGTACATGCCAAACGCTCCCGAGTCCTTCCAGGCTCCTCTTACACACTCCTCGGACATAGAGGACGCGACGCCGCCCAGCAGGCGGCGGTAAGCCAGCGGGAAGAGGCGACCGTAGAGCACCGCCACCATGTGGTCCACCGTGGAGTCCGAGCCCAGGATGTAGAGCGACATGTCCAGGAAGAGCTGCCCTACGGCGCTCTGGGCTCCACCCCCGAGACCTGGGAACTCCGACTTCAGCATGGCCAGCGTGAAGTTGCGGCCGTGACGCAGCACGAGGTCGAAGGCCTCTGTGGGAAAGAACGAGAAAAACACACGAGGAAAGAGTCAGATAGTGGGGGGAGTCAGGCCACCTTTTTAAAAGCGGTTACCACTCATGTTGCAGTCTTCACAACAACTACACAGAGCTCTCAGATAGGCAGCAATTTAGCTCAAAAACATGAAACACTCGAAAAGATGCAATTCCCCCAAAAACATGATCCCATCCTTAACGATCACAGTGGGAGAAAACTTCCCACGCACAGCCTCTCTTTCCCTTTTTTCCCCAGTTTCTCTCAATCTGTTATTTTCTCTAATGGGGCTGTTCACACAAGCACAGGACGAACACACACACACACACACACACACACACACACACACACACACACACACACACACACACACACACAGACAACGCTGCAAGAATAGACTATGGCTCAGAATATAAAGAGAGCAAAGCTCTTGGAAAAGATGAAAAGCAAGATCTGGGGATTGACCTTTCAATACAACTAAAGAGCAGACTAGAACTGAGCTTGCAGGGACTTAAAAAAGAAGTCCCTTTTAAAAGAGGGTATTAATGTCAATATATTAGTCAGCGGGGAATGGAGTGAGCAAGTCTGCAGGGAGAAGAGCGCACGGCGCATGCTGGAGGGAGGAGGGAGAACAATCAGTTGTGTTTTTCAAGGCACACAGTGAAGTCTTATCAACAAGGTGGCACAAGAAGCGCGGGGCTCTATCATCGACCCCGTAGCAAAATGAGCGAGGACCCGACAAACAACAGAGGGGATTTAAAGCTCCATTACTGAACTTAGCGGGGGAGCTGAGAGTCAGTGAAATGAAGCTTTGGGCAGGAGAATAGCTGAGGATGCCGAAATCCCATTTCTACCGCAGCTCGTCTGCTACATCACTTTGTTGAGAGCGATAGCCGCTACTGCTTTGTGAGGGCGTGTGGGGGAGGGGAGCGCAGGTTAAAGAGAAATTGTATTGCTTTCATGTGCTACAAAAGCGAACCTTTTCATCTTTGTTATTTCATTTTTGTTTTTCGTGCTTGGCTAGTTTAATTTCTTTCTCCTCCGAGGTCAAATGAAGCCCGTCAGCCGACTCAGAGCACACCGGGCCCTCGGACACCTCTGACGTATAATGTGTTTCTCTGTGTGCAATTTCAGGGCACACGAGGGGGTCCATTTGAGAATGTGACCGTTTCTGAGGAGAGGAAACGAAGTCAGCCCCTCTCTCTGACTAACGGCTGCTGCGGTGCATTCCTATGCCACTTCAACACCATCTGAACAGATACTAGTTCGTTCTAGGTGTTGTCAACTTGAGTGACTCGTATTTTGAAGCTTTAGGACCCCAAACATTAATTTACAGAAATAATTAGATTAGAAATTATTTTTAATGCTGTCACTTAGCATCGATTGATTCTAGCATCGATTGATTCTGGCTGTATATATATATATATATATATATATATATATATATATATATATATATACACACACACATCTGTGAAAACACGTTGCTTCTAAATATGCCATGTCTTATGCTTACATGCAAAGTCAATGCACAGACGCGATAGGTTGGAGTGTGATCGCTCCTGTTATGTTGTGCTCTACTACTTCTGCCTTCACATGTTGTTGAAGTTGGCAAGCTCAGCTAACCGTTAGCAGAAGTCCGGATTTTCAATGCCCTGTCCGGCGTCCGGCGCAGCATCAAGCCGGACGCGTATTTGTCCTCCTTTTTGCAGACCTGCAAACTTGTCACCTTACGGCGAAATTCGCCGTTTTGAAATCAAAATATGAACTGGCCGGCCAGCGTTTCTGAGATTGGAGTGGTCGTGATCTTCATAATAGAAGATCTTTGATGAGTCTTGGCCAATCAGCGTTAAGATGTCTCCAGCAGCCGTTTCTCAATACGCGTTCTTCTCTGTACTTGATGAGGAAACTCACAACTGAACGTTGATGTTCTCTGAATACTACTGTTGTTGAGTCACAACATGTACTTTTAGGATATTTTCAGGCGAGAAGTTAGTTGTTTAAGCATCAAATCTGTGATCGGTTATTCAAGAATCAGCCGACTTAAAAAGATACGGCGACCAGTTGAGTTCCTGCTGAGGGACCGTGAGTCCCGCAGCACCGGGCCGTCAGCGCTGTGCTGCCCGCCGAGAGCAGCCTGATCCCGGCAGGACTTTTTGAAATGATCCGCTGGCTCCGATTTCTCCGTAGCGGTTAAACACGAGATATAATTCTGTTTTGAGGATCTAACGAGCAATCTTTATTAGTTTATTATTTATTCACAGTAACGTTACATCAGTTTAACGGAGGGAAAGGTTAAGATTCATAACTTAATGTTTTAATTTAACTTTTACTTTGAACTTCAGCTGTGTTTTATTACTTTTTACCAAATTGATTGCAATTATATAAAATATATATATATATATATAACAATACATATTAATTCATTGTTAATTACAATTAATAATTACATATTAATAATATATTACATATATATAAGATATATATTACATATACATATAAAAAATAAAAATACATATTCATTAATTGATAAACCAGGGTATGCTCCAAGGAGATCAATTACAGTAAAAAGGGCTCACATCTCTCTTCACACTAGGGCTGCAACTAACGATTATTTTAATAATCGATTAATCGGTTGATTATTTTTTCGATTAATCGATTAATCGGATTAAAAAAAATATATATCAAAAAAGCGTTAATTTCCAACCCTTTATTCAAAAACAGAAGTGACAGTGCAAAACATCTTCAGAAAGCACAAACAGGTTGCTCCTTGAACATCCCTGAGCTGTTAATTAAAAAAATAAAATGGACTAACACTAAAAACATACACATGTATGCTTTACCACCTGCCAAATGTGAGCCATTTTTACTGTAATTGATCTCCTCCAGAGGCTGCATTTACATACCCTGCTTTATCAATATGTATGAAACACTGGGACAGAGGGAAGCTGTACTGCTCCATATAGAGCGTCCTCTTCCTTAAACTCTTTCATTCTGGGTCTCTTATGACCACGACATCACGTTGTTGGCTAAGCCAAACTACGTGATTTGCTTCATTCTACTTTGAGTAAAATAAAAAACCTGCAGCCAGATCCTCCGGTGTGCTGGTTTTACGTTAACGAGTGACTGGTGAACTGAACCGGGTTACGGCATGTTTCATCACGTTACAGTTTGTTACAAGCAAGACTGAACTGTAACGGAACATAAAGTAGCTTTAACAACAATACACAACCCAAACACGTTAGCTAACGTGATAGCAGGCTGACTATCTTCCATTAAAAACAAGTTTGAGGGAAATGAGACGCTGTAGACATCTTAACGCTGATTGGCCAAGACTCGACTCGTCAAAGATCTTCTATTTTTGAGAAGATGACGACCTCGCCTTTTCTCCTGTCTCACTCCAATCTCAGACACGCTGGCAGGCCAGTTGCTCTGCTCCGCTCTTTCGTTTTCTCCGCGACTTATTGCCCGGCGTAATAATCGCGCGACACAACGAATCGATAATGAAATTCGTTGCCAACACTTTTGATAATCGATTTTTATCGATTTTATCGATTCGTTGTTGCAGCCCTACTTCACACTTAATAAAATCAAACTGCACCCATCCTATGCAATTATTCACAGCCTCACAAAATACCGCATAGTGTCCTCCTTTTTGGTATTATGGATATGGTCACCTAGCCTAGACAGCTTTTTGACTTCGTCTACAGGGGCCATGTGAAGGGATCGATTGCTTCTGTCTTGCTCTCCTACTTGACCAATCCTGTTTAACAATGAGGTTCGGACCGCCCCAGCCCATTTGCATACAAGGACACAGAAATACATAAATAAATAAATGAAGAAATACGTGTGGACACATAAATACAGGCATAAATAAATGAAGAAATACAGAAATGTAGAAATAGATTTATTTAATGATGTCCTGTTTAGGTATAACTTATATTTATATATTCCTGTATTTATTTATACATTTATTTAAGCATTTATTTATTTATTCCTGTATTTATTTATTTATTTATTTATACATTTATTTAAACATTTATTTATTTATTTATACATTTATTTAAGCATTTATTTATTTATTCCTGTATTTATTCCTGCATTTATTTATTTATAATTAAGTCATTTCCGGTCCTCCATATACTCCTTTCCAGCGATTCGCCAGAGAATCCAACAACAGAGTTGGTCACAGCGGCCGCTGTTCAGCTGAAGTCACGTCTTCTCTTCATTTAGCAAGTCATTTATCCCCAAAACTTCCTCAGTGGTAAACAGTGTCAGGCTGTAGTTTTCAATTTTTTAACGTGTGCGTGAATATGAAACGGGGTGGAAAACAGCATGCGTGCTAAGCGAAACAGTTGCCGGGAGAATAAAGGTTATAAAATAAACATTTGAGGATGTTTGGGCTGAGTGTGAGGAGGAGGGTCGGGAGCGGCGCACATCTGTTTGGGTTTTCGGGGCCACGGCCGCCCCGCTGAGCCCGAGAAGCACTTCCCTCTGTGATCAACGAGCAGACAGATGTGCAGAGTGCCAGTCGAGACGAAGAGACAGACCGGGAGGAGGGAAGACACACACTCAGAGAGAAAACACACACGTAGATGCTCAATTCCTGGTAATTCCTCTTATATTTGGTTACTGATGGAAACTTGAAGGCACATCCACCTCAAAGCTATTTGCGTTCTGTGAACATCAAACCCTGTGATTCAGCTGCTACCTGTAGTATCTCTTACACCACAAAGAGGAGAGCCACTTTGTAATGCTAAAGAGAAAGACTAGAGGGCTCTTCATGAATGCAATGCAGTGGCTCTAAGTAGCCCGGGTCACGGTACCAGCCGGTGCGAGGCCATTTCCTGTGTGCGCCGCTCGCTCTCTTTCATCAGTGAAAGCCTGTGCGGGATCGGGTATCCTCTAATGGAGGCGAGAGGGGCTGTGTGTCAGGAACCTGTGTCATCCTGGATGCAGGAGGTCAAGAGCACACATTACCAGAGCGAGAGCCCGAGGCAACATATTGGGTCACGCTTAAAATTAGCAGTAGCATTTATTTTGTCAGTGTCACAGATGGAGACAGAAGGCTGGCTTGCTGGAAAACCGTTTCTCCTCCGAGACCGAAGGCTTTTTACGGACACATCAGTAGCCTCTCCTCTTCCTCATCCATCCAGCAGCCAGATAATGTTTACTCCAAGGGGTTTAGGCCTCTCAGCTTCCTTGTGCATTAAAACATGGATATCCTAATATACTTTATCTGCATATCGCCTCATCAATCAAAGCCCCCGATTAAAATGTGATCAAGTCCTGCAGGTCGTCCAAAGTGTGAAAGGAAGCTCATGAATCTGCGTCACGGTGGGGGTCACTTACTTCCGACACCCAGAAGCTCTAAGTGACTCTCTACTCCGACATAAAACAGGCTTTTCACATAATCTATGAATGGCCTGTCAAATGAGCATATTTGATGTCGGCGAGGGCCATCAGTGATACGTGAGTCACTCTCACCGCTCGGTACACGCCAGACTGACTACCGGCTGCCGACTGCGGTTCGACGCGCTGCGGCGGCAGACATGCTCCTTGTGGCCTCGTCAATCAGCTGCCCGCACACCTATTATCCCCGTGAGAGGAAAACATCAATACATTACCCAGCCAATGAGACTAATCCATTTGGCTGATGGAGTGTCACCTCTAGCCGCCACGGAGATGGATGGAGAAGCCGCCGCCACCTGGTCCCGGTGACAAAACAGTACCTGCCCAGGACGCAGGGAGAGGACTGGCAGGAGGGCCGCTCACAAAGAAAAACGGCGGAAACCGTGCGTCTCCAAAGTGCCAGATTTCATTTAATAAAGAAAAACTGACTTTTTAAAGCTTGTTGATTGTGAAAGAAAACAGTGGTCAAAATGTCTTTTCTGCAGTATGTAAAAACCTGCATATCAGTTTGTTGAGTGCACAGGCTGACACGTGCACACACCTCCCAGCATGCTTTGCTTTCAGTGAAGGATTTTATGAGCCTGTTTACAACAAAAGCAGCATCTGCTCATTGACTGTAAACAATATGTTGTTTTTCCATACACATTTCACTCCGCTCCCGCAGAGCGACCTGTCCCAGGTAACCTGAGAGCAGCTCCGCCCGACGAGCTGCGTCTGAATCCGGGTGCCCCCGCGCTTTACAGGACGGGAGGGGTGGGCTGTTTCCAGGAAGGAAGCAGACAGGATGCTGGTAAGGCCCAGATAGCATCACCAGCGGACCATGAGGGCCAATGGACAGCGGGGCGCAAACGAGACACGTATTGGGTTACTCCATCTGTTAAAGAGAGCGGCCCGTCCCACACACACACACACACACACACACACACACACACACACACACACACACACACACACACACACAGAGCGACACAATGCAATCACGCGGCGCACCCGCGGTAGCCAGGTGGTGACGGCGTGGGCGAGCATTTGGCAAACCAGAGCAGGAGGGCAAGGTGGGAGACAGGTGTAAGGACTGCGGCTACACACACACACACACACATACACACACGTACACTCCCACACACAGGCCGGTTTTTCCTTTTCATTCATTTCTCTGCCTCCCAATGACCTCTGGAAAATGTTTCTTCGCAGCTGGACTAAAAACCTGAACTTAAGAAAACTGGTCCACCGGTGTTGTTACTTGTGTTACTTGTGTTACTTGTGTTACTAGTGTGTGTGTGTGTGTGTGTGTGTGTGTGTGTGTGTGTGTGTGTGTGTGTGTGTGTGTGTGTGTGTGTGTGTGTGTGTGTGTGTGTATGCCTGCTACCCATGACAAAATGTGAAGAGGGGTTTTCTAAATCTCTAAGTCACTTTGACACACACTGAAATTATATTGTTTAAAAAATTCCACAAAGACTAAATATATATATATATATATATATTGAGGTCTTTTTAACAACTTAAAATATTGTGTATTCCTTTACATAAGTGCCTTTTCTTCTTTTTCAATTGCAGTAGGCGATAATAATAATAATAATAATAATAATAATAATAATAATAATAATAATAATAATAATAAAGTGGTTTTTCATTCATCATGAAAATTAGAAAAATTGATTCATTGTGGAATATTTGAAAGAAAAATCTTCTTCATCTAAATAATTATATTAATCTCCATTTATATAATAAAGTGCATCACATAATTTGAATTGATTGTAAAACAAGCCCAGAAACTAAAATGTCTCCCCTCCTCTCATATCGTAACAAAAGAAGCACTGGACACACAGACCGATACTCTGGCCCCTCCCGGTGCAGACGATACCTGCCTGCTCCCTCTGCCTCCATATTTCTATCGTCTGTCTCCGTTGATCTCTGGCGCTGCCGTCCTCGCCGAGGTCAAAGTTGAGTCGTGCTCTATCTCAGACCAGGCGAGCGGCAGAGGACACGGTGTACGGCAGAGTAGAGGACACAGTGAGGTGGGAAGGACACAAGGGCAAAAGTGAACTGGAAAAACACAGCCGAGAGCTGCAGGGGAGGAGGAGGAGGAGGAAGAGGAGGAAGGAGGAGGGGGAGGAAGTGGTTTAGTGAATAGTGCCAGAACGTGTGGAGAGAAACATTCAGCGAGGCAGGCTTTGAAGCTGCATTCAAAGGCAGCTGGAGTCAAGCGGTGCCAGGGCTGCGAGACACATCGCGCACCTTCCTCGCCAAAACTCAGCTACCGGTGAGAGAGACCTGACCCGCCCGATCAAATGCTTGCATCGCGGACAAAATGTGTACAAGAAATACAGCTTGGACTGCAGAGGACTCTCTACCACTGAAGTGAAAGGCTATTCCAATAACGGATTAATTTCCAGCACACAGGCCGAGACAGGACACACACACACACACACACACACACACACAGCTCTTGTTGCTCGCCAGGGTTGTGATTCGAGGACGAGGTAAAAAGCCTGCAGCCCATCCAGAGTGGAGACGGTGAGCGAGGTCACGACAGCCACAGCTTGAGCACTCCACTCAAAATCTAGCATCCAGGCTCTATTAATCCAATATGCATCTCCAAGTCGATCCCGTGGTTTAGAATGAATACACTCCCACTCATTCACCCTCAGTCCATCTTTCCATCTTTCATGCTCGCAGCGCATCACGCCCATGCATCGGCTTAACTCTGCACAGCGGCGCATTCAGACACAGAGACAAATGCGATGAGAAATATTTTTACGTTGCCATCTCTTAAAGTGCTCGAACGGCAAAGGAAAAAATGAGTTTCTTATTTCGTTTTTTTGAAGTCTGCCTTTTTAAGAACATAAAAGAGAGACGGACTGAACCGGAGCGAACTCGTGGAGAAAAAGCAGCGAGGGGATACGGGGTTGTTTTTGAAGTTCTTGGAACAGATGGGTGCACAGTGTGAGACGGAGAGAGAGAAAGAGAGAGAAGAGATGTGGAGGGAAAGAGATGGAGTGAGACAGTGAGGGTGCAGGAGGCCTGCTAGCTTCATTATGAGTGTGGAGCCGCAGTACAAGGAACTTTTCAGTGGATTTAAACAATGTTTAAAGAGATGTTAAAACTATCCCATCAGATTTCTGTCCCCCTTGCGTCCAACATGTTGTAGTCAACGCGACCTCAGAAAGTTAGAGGTTACTATTCAAACACGGCAACATTACAATTCTCTGCCCCTTGGCGCTCGTGAGTGTGAGTGTGCACACGGAGAACAAATCCCACCTTGCTTCTTAATTAATACAAGCTGCGTTTAATAAAAGATTAGAAAGGCCAGTGTCTGGCTGTTTTAATAATTAACTGGTGGTTATATGGGCTCCTTTACACAGTGAGAGAGTGCGACTACCACAAGATTACTCAAAAATGACTTATTCTTGTGAGATTAAAACGGTGTGTGTGTGTGTGTGTCAGTGTGTGATTGTGTTTGTAATTGACTGCCTGAACCCCTGAGGGTTGAAGGACATCAATGACAGTTTCATTACACACTGCAGAGTGCGCTGTTAAGGCGGCGGTGTTTACTGTATCTCCTCCTGGGGACAATGTGGGTTCAAACGTGGCTCAAAGCACTGAAACAGGCTCGCGTGAAAAGGACCAGAAGTTTACTTTGGGGGGGGGAATGTGCAAATTAACACAGCATTTCATTTTCAGCAGGGATATTTCAACTTCAGTCTTAACTTTGCGAAAGGAAGGACGGCCTCAGGGAGGAATAACATGCCAACCGACTTTGATGTGGAACGTGAAAATGTGGAGCTTTCTTACCGGCAGCAGTTAAAAAAAGAAAAGAAGTGGTGGAGGAAGAGGAACTCGAGCTGAGCTGAAAGTAACCTTAACAGGCTGCAAAAATTCAAGAAGGGATGGAAATGTTGGACCCTGCAGTTCAGCATCAGGCTGCAAACGGCAGCTCCCGGGTGTAACTGTCACCGCGGAGGGAGGCATCAGGAGGCATTGGGCGGTCTGGAGGGCACAAGGTCAGCCGGCTGAGGAAGAGACAGATCAACGGGAAGTGAAATAGCCAGAGGCTACTACAAGGAAGGGCAGTGGGAGGAATCGATCTATGCTGATTTGACAACAGCGTTTGACAGATCGACGGAGAAACCCTCCAGTAAAACTGGGAAAGTTATCAGAGTAAAGACACGGAGCCGAGAGCTTTGGCAGCCATCTCGGAAACAAAAAGAAGTGTTGGGGAAACGGCAACAAGTCGAAGAGCGAGAAGAGCGAGAAGACAGCTTGTGAAGCCAGGCGTCAGAAGATGAAGGAGAATGCATCAGCGCGTACCGCTGCTCAGAGTGTAAAATGGAAGAATCCCCTCATCGCACCGACGACCACCAAAAAAAGGATGCCAGGAAGAAAGAAAACGAAGAGGAGGAATGGGCTAAGACAGCGTTTTGCAAAGGGCTCATTTAAAATTCATCAAATCGTTTCGTGACTTACTCCTCTTCAAGGAGAACCATAAAGTGAACACACAATCTAGACACCGTTAACAGCGTTCATCGTCTTTTTTTTTGGCATTGCACCCGCACATTTAAACCTCTCATGTTGCAGCTGACAGCAGATCAGCCTGCTGCTGCCTTTCTTTCACCATCATACACACTTTTTAACCTGCCCGCAATCTTGTATCTGTAAAACCTTTTTATGTCGAGATGTTTTCTGCGTTCAGAGGCGGTGATGCAACACTCAGCGTTGCGTGACGAAGCCAGAACTGCGATTGAAGGTGATAACCAATATATTCAACGGCAACTTCGAGCAAATGGTGTTTCTCTCGGGTGCTGCTGTCCTCGCAGCATCGGTGGAGCAGAGGCCACGAATAAACACAAGAAGCTAAGCGAAGTTCTGAGGTGACGATGCGCTGATCACTCAGGGAGAAGCGACACAATGATGAGATACCGTTGAATATGGAGAGTGAAGAAAAACATGTGAACAGGTTATCTGAAGAGAGACCAGAATATGAACACTACATTGCAACAAGTGCTCTTCTGCCCTGTTCAAACATCCCACTCAGGAAACTCAGGAACAAAAAGTCAAGCTTTTGTTTAGCAGCTGCAGCAAACTATATAAGCATAAGAGTACCACCACATCCTCTCACTACTCTAATACAGACTTGTGTTTCCATGTGTGGGAACATTAGGACCTGACCTGACAAAGCCTTGTTGTATTTTCTTTATCCCGTAAATCTGTGAGTTTCTTACGCAATATAGAGAGCAGATGTGAAGACTGTCTACCGGCGTAACCTTGGACACATTGGTTTATGTTACGTTACATTACATTTAGCTGATGTTTTTATCCAAAGTGACTTACAATAAGTGGAGTACAAACTCAGAACAACAAGAATCAAGAAAGTACAATTTCTTCAAGTAAAAAAAATCAGTAAGTGTCATTTAAGTGCTAGTGCTACTTTCCTTATTCAAGGTGTAGTCGAAAAAGATGTGTCTTTAGTTTGCGGTGGAAGATGTAGACACTTTCTGCTGTCCTGATGTCAATGGGGAGCTCATTCCACCATTGAGGAGCAGGACAGCAAACAGTCGTGACTTTGTTGAGTGTTTATCTCGCTACGAGCCGATTGGCAGAAGCTACGCTGATTTTCAGTCCATACGCTATAAGTACTGTATATTTTTCAACAAAGCAACCGTACTGATATCAATTACAGTCAGGTCCATAACTATTTGGACATTGACACATTTTTCATTATTTTGGCTCTGTACACCACAACAATGGAGTTGAAATGAAAAAAAATTTCAGCAAAGTATTAAAAGTGACAATTAGATTTATGATTATATTAATTTGTCCAATTACTTTTGGTCCCTTAAAAAGAGGGTGGCCACATTTGAATTTGTTGTAGTTCCTACACCATTCACCTGATTTGGATGTAAATACCCTCAAATTAAACCTGAAAGTCTGCACTTAAAGCACATCTTGATTTAATTTCAACTCCATTGTTGTGGTGTACAGAGCCAAAATAATGAAAAATGTGTCAATGTCCAAATAGTTATGGACCTGACTGTGTGTGAAAAGATCCTGCAGTCTAAAACCATCTTATTTAAAATACAGACATGCAGGTGACCGGTCACATGACCCCACTGGGATGCAGCTGTGTTTCTGCTGCATTTGTAAGTAGGCAACTGTTTGCAAATCAGGGCAACAGAGTCACTTCCCGCAGCTTTTAATGGAGTTACACAAAGGGAAAGCCACTACAAAGACCCATGGCTCAATATCCATTTCCCCAGCAGTTGTACATCTTCGAAATGCAACACGGTCATCAGTGTTGTGGGAAGCAGGTGAGGGATCAAGCTGTTCGATCTATTCAAAAACTACAATGCCTCCGCCAACCAGTCAAGATGCAGTTTACATTCAAGTCTGTCCAGCAGATGTCTTATCTGAAATGGTCATAATATTCATTATTGTATTAAAAACGTGTTTTGTGGTCACACTTGAAATTCTAATCAGTTCAAGTGGTTGTTTGTGCCAAATGTGAAGAAATTGTCGTCGGCGCGGAGGCATGAAAACCAACACAGGAAAACATTGTATGCTTATTTTTGTTCTCCATAATAAAGACTTGAAATAGTCCTTAAAACATAAACAACAGGTTTAGAGCTCTACCACCCCGATATGAAATTGCGGTCACAACTGTGCCCAGTGGGATTAATTAATCGGAGTCGAGTGTTAAACCAGCGCCACTCACCACCAGCTCTCTGTCGGCACCACCGCTACATTGGCTTCAGTTGCTGCTGGCATGTGGTTGGAGTATTTATTTCCCATGACTGTTTTACTACACCGCAGTAGAATATTGATATGGCACCAACCCCAGTAAATGAGTTTAACAACGCCCCTGAAGTCCTGCAAACACACCAGATGTCCTGAGATTTTGGGATTATATCAGTTTATGAAACAAAGGAGAGAAACGATTAATCTCCAAACCAAAGGGGAGGAAGAGGACTTCTGATCTCAAACTGAAAGAAATCCCTTCTTGCCCACAAAACCCTTTGAATTTGAAAGCAAATATTTTCTTAAGCACGTCGGCACAGGGGCTGACAAATTAAATTGAACCAGCAAATTAACATTGATGACGGGAGTAAAAGCATCTCTGGGTCTTTAAAACACACAAGCATGATTGGCACCAAATTCAATCGGCAAAACAACAGAGCAGAGATCCCCATGCTGCTTTTTGACATCTGAAAAAAAAAAAGCATTTGGTTTAGTGCCACTGTAGCACAATCATCCTTTTGAGCTGGAAACATCCGAATCTGGTTAAAGCCTTTTAACAGGACATTCAAATGTGTTTCGCTGCTGTAATTTACCGCAACATTGCGTCTCCTGAAAATTGTCATTATGGTGTGTGGCATAATCTCCCTTTTAAATTCCGCAAGGTGACGAAGGAATTTGCGTGGAGAGGCAACGGGAGAAAAGCAGAGAGGATGCGGATTAGAAAGCGAAAGTACAGCAGACAACAGCAGCAGTGAGACGTAAAATACAACCGCAGTATGAGACAGGCTAGTTGTCACATTTCTTTGTGTTTTCTGTTTACTCTGCCGTTTACTCCCCCATGGCATTTAGTTCCGAGGTTCGTACATAGTTTCATTCAATTAAGCCTTAATTATTAAGGGTTATTGAAGAGCTTGCTAGCTTGCTGGCTAACTGTCAATTAACAAGCTTGTTAGTTTGGCTGCTAACGGGACAGTAGAGGACGTAACTGTGCCAGTGATTATCTGCAGTCCTCGCCCTCTTTAGTGGAGCAGCTCGGCCTCTGACAGGATTCAGTTTGTTTCGGCTCTCCGTTCATACACCGCGTTCCACATTATTAGGCAAATTGTATTTAAGGGTCATAAACATTAATTTTTTGATTTTTCAATGAAACTCATGGATGGTATTGTGTCTCAGGGCTATTTGGATGATTTCAATCATCCAAATAGTAATAATAATAATTAGTTTGCCAGGTGAGCCCAATCAAAGGAAAACTACTTAAGAAGGATGTTCCACATTATTAAGCAAGCTACATGTTTCAGGCAAAATGGGGAAGAAAAAGGATCTCTCTGCTGCTGAAAAGCGGCAAATAGTGCAATACCTTGGTCAAGGTATCACAACATTGGATATTTCCAAAAGAATTGCGCGTGATCATCGGACGGTGAAGACATTTGTCACCGATTCACAGCACAAGCGGGTTCGTTCAGACAAAGGCAAAATAAGGAAGATTTCTGCCAAACAAATGCGTAGGGTTAAGAGAGCAGCCACTAAAATGCCATTGAATAGCAGCAAACAGGTGTTTGAAGCCGCTGGTGCCTCTGGAGTCTCGCGAACTTCAAGATGTAGGATGCTCAAGAGGTTTGCAAGTGTCCTTAAACCTGTTATTCGGCCACCCCTAAACCAAGCTCACAAGCAAAAAAGGTTGCAGTGGGCTCAGGACTACATGAAGACTAACTTTCAAACTGTTTTGTTTACGGATGAGTGCCGTGCAACCCTTGATGGTCCTGATGGATGGAGTAGTGGATGGTTGGTGAATGGCCACCATGTCCCAACAAGGCTGAGACGTCAACAAGGAGGTGGCGGAGTCATGTTTTGGGCCGGAATCATGGGGAGAGAGCTGGTAGGCCCCTTCAGGGTCCCTGACGGTGTGAAAATGACCTCGGCAAAGTATGTAGAGTTTCTGACTGACCACTTTCTTCTGTGGTACAAAAAGAAGAACCGTGCCTTCCGTAGCAAAATCATATTCATGCATGACAATGCACCATGTCATGCTGCAAAGAATACCTCTGGGGCATTGGCTGCTATGGGCATAAAAGGAGAGAAACTCATGGTGTGGCCCCCATCTTCCCCTGACCTTAACCCTATTGAGAACCTTTGGAGCATCATCAAGCAAAAGATCTATGTGGGTGGAAGGCAGTTCACATCCAAGCAGGTGCTCTGGGAGGCTATTATGGCATCCTGCAAAGACATTAAAGCAGAAACTATCAAAGAACTCACAAGTTCAATGGATGCAAGAATTGTGAAGTTGATATCAAAGAAGGGGTCCTATGTTAACATGTAACTTGACCTGTTAAGATGTTTTTGATTCAAACTTTTCTTGATTTCAGTAAATATGACCTCCTAATGCTGCAAATTCAACAAATGACATTTTTTTGTTCTTTACAACCTATAAAATATCTTGAAACTCTGAAATTCTGAAATTCTGCATAATAATTTGGAACACTGCATTTTGAGTTTTTTATTTTTGAAAAAAATACTGTTATCATTAGGAGGTTTGTTCAATAGAATTTGACTTATACTCTAACAGTTGATGACTTGAAAATGATAATGACTGACTGTGCATTACTATTTAGGAAAATCTGAGCAAAGTGTAATTTGCATAATAATGTGGAACGCGGTGTAAATTAAATGTTGGAACTGTCGAGAACGACTTGCTATTGGAATTTGCATGTAAAAGTTTACAAAAGATGAACTCAAACCAAATGAAATGCGAGGATTTCATTTGCCTCCCTGAGATTGTATTTTGTAACGTGTCCGTTTACGAACAGAAATGGAAAAACTACAACTTGCGGTCATGGAGCTTAAGCGGTAGTTCAGGAAGGAAGACCCTACACTACGGGTCGTTTGTCTATTTCTTCATTACGGTAGCAGCTGATCTGGGGGAGGGGGGGCGTCCACTTGTAAGTAACCAACCAAATGCATCACGGTGTCTCTAAGCCAATCAGATCGTTGCTGTCAAACTTTAAAGGTGTGCTACTCTGCCAGTTGTCATTTCAGCGCGGAAATGAATGCGACCCTACTCCACCCCAGTCACCTCCAGACAGCAGGCAGTCAACTCCTCACTCATCACTGGAGGACAGCAACACCCTTCTTCACCACCACCACCAGTGTCCAGACTCCAAGGGGATTCTGCCGGGTCAGAACTCAGCGTCACTGCCCCTTGTTTATCCTGGTTCAGGATAGAGTCCGATCGCCAAAGACTTTGCACTATTCATTGTTGTACTATTCATTGTTATACCAACGGAATACAATTATTGTGAATTCGGAACAAGTCTCTCCTGATTGAATTATGGGGAGTTGTGTAACACGACTTCATCGGGACAGCGAGACACCAGAACGTTGCCAAAAAAGTTAGAGCGGACAACTCCATCTGAAACCACAAATTGACGCTCACCTTAACATTTTAATAAATGAGACACAATGTGTTAATTAATTTTAATTAATTAAGTTTAGAGGTGCTGCCAGAGATATTTTCGAACTTACAGCCTTGGTGCTAAATTAGAATAATCACCTCCCGGCTCTCCATACAGAGTGGTATCAATCTTCTGCTAAATAATGAGCAGATCATTTGAATCAGGTGTGTTACGAGTAGGGAGAAAGCTAAGACAGGCACTAGCTCTAAGGAGCAGGGTTTAATATTGAACAGACAAGACAATGCTACGCACAGTTAACAGATATAGGTATAACAATAGATAATTGAGGTCAAATAGTAAAGAAGTAAATATCACAATTTAAATGATTTTCTGTTTGCCTTCGGGATGCTGAGAGTCTTGATGAGCGGTTACATCATCACTGCTGCTGCGTGCTGTTGACATGAAGCATTATGTAAATAAGCATCCACCTCTTCCTCCCATGACTGTGTGACTTTGCACCAAGCGGCACTTCATTGTTTTCCCCCCTTGTTCGTCTGTCTTTGTAATATGGGAGGGTCGTACAAAAGGAGACTCCCGGAAACGACAATAATGATCTTCTTCTTTTTCTCCGCAGCTGGAAAAACAAACTTCCTGGCCTCTTCTTCTCCTGTCAGATCACTACCAGACAGTCAGGGTCTCTTGTTTGCTCACACAGTCGAGTTTCTGAGCCGTGTGTTTACTTCTCCGAGTTTATTGGTAAACAAGCGCCTCATTAAATGATGCTGCAAAGTGTGCGGCGCTGCTCAACCTGAGCTACTATAAATAGGTGAGCGTTAAGAACGGCTGTTGTAAATGATGGAGGGAGGGGGGGTGGACCCTCTCAGAGCCTCTTTGTTGTTTTGTGTGAGAGAGGAGATGAAAGACAAACGCCTACGCTGACTGAATGGCTGGGACACACCTCATCCCCTCACCTCCTCCTCCTCCTCCTCCTCTCCTCATCCGGTTCCTCTTCTTCGCTGCCTGCTTGCGCCCCACACCTTCACACACACACACACACACACACACACACTCACACACTCACACACACAGCCTGACAAGTTGACCAGAGGCCGACACACACGCTGCACAGTTTGTCTTTCTCTCCTCTGTCTTTCCTTTCCTTTTTGTCTCCATTAATTAGAGCTGCTCTAACCTTCAGTGCTGCCCTCCCCTTCCTCCCCTTCCTCTCTTCCTCTACCCCACCAAACCCAGCCTTCATCCATCTACTGTGAAAAAAGACATCCCCGGCGGAATAAAAAATGAATGTGGCGACGTTCTTTTTTTTTTGTGGGATGGGAAACAATGGGGAGAGTCCCAGCGCTGCGCTGCGTCGGGCGATTCATCTCCAGGTAAAGATGTGTCTCATCCCCTGCTTTCCCTCTCCCCCTTCCTAATCCTGCACAGCCCCGGTGCTCCTCTTCAGCCGCCTCACCCCTCCTCCTCCTTCTCCTCCTCCGCATCCTCCTCCTCTGGGAATCACCTGAGCAATCCATACCATACATATCTGGACCAGCGAAACAGCAACACTTTTAATTTTTAATCAGGGCCTCGGTCAGAGGGGACCTGGCTTTTTCCGCTCCCATTCTCCCACCACCTTTCTCTCACCTTCACTTCCAGCCTCTCTCTCTCTCTCTCTCTCTCTCTCTAACTCACCCACGCACACCACATCCCTCGTGTCTCCCTTCCCAAAGTCACGGTGATGAATGGGTGAGCGCTGCCATCTCCGTGCCCACCAGCGAGAGGCAGAGGCCGGCTAACGCGGCTCAGACGCTCTCGGGGATCACAGGCAGGGAGGAGAGTAATTAATCCAGTAGGAAGGGAGGTAGGGTTGCAGGACATACTGTGAGCTTCAGGACACTGTGTGTGTGTGTGTGTGTGTGTGTGTGTGTGTGTGTGTGTGTGTGTGTGTGTGTGTGTGTGTGTGTGCGTGTGCGTGTGTGCGCGTGTGTGTGCGCGTGTGTTGGAGCACATTATTGGAAACAAGGGATAGAAACTCCAGACAGGTTTTTTTCTGCGTAGAACTGGGGGTGACATGTTCAGAGCACAAGGTTAGCCTAGTGTGTGTGTGTGTGTGTGTGTGTGTGTGTGTGTGTGTGTGTGTGTGTGTGTGTGTGCGCGCGCGCGTGCGTGTGGGGTAGATGAGCTCCTTAAATAAACACCACTTGGGTACAGACAGGAGCAGCTAGAGGCAACACATAGAAGACTGTCCTTGAACTCCAGGGTCAAACACACTGAAACAGCGTCACACACACACACACACACACACACACACACACACACACACACACACACACCCCAGACATCAGTGAGGAAGGAGACCGAGGCTAAGTAGAGCCTTTTCAAAACTGTGAAGGAGGGGTGTGAGCTATTATTTCAGCTCCTTTGTTTGAGTAAATCCATTATTGGTGCCGTTACTCAGAATAATCAGTAAACCTGTAATTGTTCTGCGGACGGCAGGGAGGACTCCAAATGAAATTGCATTCACCTTGATAAGAGAGTCTCGCGGACAACTACGAGGCAAATGAAAGATGAGTTTGGAGTCGGATGTATAAACAGGTGTGTTCTCCATCAACGCTGCATGTTAATTGGACCAATCCATTACCCACTTTGACGTGCTTAATGTTTCGGGGGATGACCGATTAGCGCAGCGCGGCGCGCCGTACACAGGCGCCTGGCTGGTTTCCTCTGGTCCGTGACGTCTAACCAGGGGCTACAGCGCCATGCGTCATTAGTCCTGGCCTAGCCGGCATACCAATCACATGTTCCCGTAGCCCTAATAGGATAACCGAGGGGAAAGAGAGGAAATGGCTTCGATGCTGTAGAGGCGCTCCGAGTGTGGTCTCCCAGGGTTTTTTCTCCCGTGTGTTGTGTATAAATGGACGAGGCCGGCGCAATTACGACGCGAATGAAGCAGGGGAGGAAATACGGCAAAGAAAACTTCTGGGATTGAAATGAAACGCGGCTGAAAAATATTGGATAATGCAGCCAACATGAAAAACCTGTGTGAGTGTAGAGGGAAGGGGGGCACTGACAGTGCAGGCCTTGTGGGGAGTGGAAATTGTGTCTTCATCTGTCTCTGGCACAGAGCGGTGCAACACTTATGTTTGAGGTTGAGGGGAATGAACAACAAGACGGAAGGTCTGCAGCCATGCCGGCGGCTCTGTGAGGCTGCACTTAAACACAGTGGTGCTTCGAGCTGGACGCCAACACGCTCACAATGGTAGCCATCTCAGCCCGTTAGCATGCTAACGTTTGCTAATCAGCATGCAAAGTGCAGCCGAGGCTGGTGGGAAGTCGTTGGTCGTGCAGTTTGAACGTTTAAATGTTGACATGCCGATGGAGCTGCACGAGTGAAGTCATTACAATTCATGCAGAGGGGAACATGCATTTGAACACTGCCACGCAGCTAGCCGCCTCTTCGTCAACGAGCCGGCTGTCTTGAATGCAGGTAGAAGTAGGTGTCGAGCTGCAAGCCCGCATGACGTGACCCATTTCTTCAGACAGGAGGAGCAATCAGCAGCACAGCCGAGGGGTGCCAGTGAAAGGGAGCACACACGCCGTCCCAGAGGACAGACAGCTATTACAGCGCAGGAAATACAATCATCGACGAGCCTAGAGGCGAAATGTGAGATTCGGCAAGGAGTCGGGTCCTTTTCAAGTCAAGCGATCCTCACTGGCTCGTAAACACATAGGAGCTGCTTGAAGATCTGAACAAAGATGCTCGTCCACCTATCGAGAACAAGCGTTGACGCGCCGAGCTGTGTTCTAAGTGTGAAAAGACAGGAATGGGGTTTCCTCCATCATGGGACTCCTTTTTTTCTTCTCTTTACGAGACTTTTATGAAGCAAGCTTGAAGCTGCTGGTTTCCAGTGCGATGAGATGAGGGAGTAGAATGGAGAGACTGGATGAAAGAGGAGGAGGGATGAGTGGAGATGAGAGGTCGCAGCGGAGAGAAGAGCAAACCGACAGATATGGAAATTAGGAAACTTTTCCTTCGCTTCCTCTTTGTATTTACCCTTCAAAAAGAGAGAGAGAGAGAGAGGCCTAATAAAACATTTATCATTCCAGGAAAGCTCTTTAATGTCTTTGACATTAAAAGGCAGAACGGAGGGAGAGAGAGATGAACAGAGAGGAGAGACAGAGACAGAGAGATGGTGTGTATATCTCGGAGCAGTGGTGGTGAAAGGTGGAGGAGTGACGGGGCTTGAGGAGGCAGAGGACAAGAAATCAGAGGCAAAGGTGTGAGAGGTGAGTGCAGTTAAAAGGGTCTGGAGATGAGAAGCGGCTAAAGGAATAATCCAGTCGGATTCACATGTCACTCAGTGTGTCGGATCTCGGATGATACAGGCTTAATTTGTGAAGATGAACAAATATGTGCAGCTGGAAAAAAAATAGGTTTTTCAGTCAATACCTGATTGTAAGGGGTTACGTAACAACTGAAAATGTGTTTTTCTGACGACCTCCGGTGCTTTAACTTCTCCTTTTGCTGCAGTGATGTGCAGATGCGCCCCAGCACCCGGTGACATCGCTGTTGGGCAACAAGGCACACCTCCGACCACAAGCATCACCCATCAGTGATGCTGGCAACTTTCCACCAATGAGGGAAGCAAAAACACTCCGCCTGCTGTGACTCTTTACAGTTATAATCTTTGAGATGTTCATGAACTCAAACCCACTTTCTGATGATATTTATGGCCATTCAATGTCCTTACATTCACTGATTATCTCTCTATTGTAGCAATTTTTATTGGTGGTGCACGAGGGATTCACATGCAGCGTGTAATCCGGCTCAATTTCCTCTCATTTACAAACTCCCAGTTTATCTGTTTAAACTGGGAGCCTGTATTGCTAGGTATTGTTTGTGGTACACTGTGCTGTTACACACCCACAGATACAAATACTGTCAGAAAGAACTGAGGTATGCTGTTACTTTGCAGTTGCCATGGCTAAAACCGTCAGACCTGAGTTGGGAGAGGCTGCAGAAGTATGAAACAGAAAACCCGCACATATAACTGCAGCTGCTGAAGATGAATACATTGTTTTGGTCAATGTGTTTCTTTTGTCTCATCCACAAGGACAGAGGAAGAATAAAGACCCAAGAAGCCTGCTTTTCTATATGAAGACGTGTCAGAAGCCGACTGGCTTGCTAGAAAACAAAGCAAAAGCACTGATACAATACAGCGAGAATCATATTCAGACAATATGCAATTAAGTCTCCTCAGATGTCTTTACTGCCTGAGATGAAAATAAAATAATGCATGGAACTATTCAATCAGATATTTGCTCATAGTATCTGGCTTCAGTTACAGCATCTCAGATATGAGGCTTTTTGTTTGTTTTTTATGTTTTTGTATCAACAAAATCATCAGCATCCAATCGCTTTTTGTCCTGGAAATGAGACGTTTTAGGCAACAAAGAGTGATTGTAGGAGTCTATGAGATTATGAGAGAAATATTTGTGCATTCTGTTTAATGGCTTTCTTGTGTCTAATGTGTGTCTAAAGTGATGCGAGAGGAGAAGATACCGAGTGACAGACGGACGCAGAATGAATCGGGAGAAATGAAAGTGAGGCAGACAAAGGGAGCAGAACACGGAAAATGAAAGAAACATCTCGGTTGCGTTGAATCATCCAAACAAACAGATGGACGGGCGCTGAACACGAACAGGAATTAGTCGTCAGAGGTTTATCTTAGGCTGAATGACATTCTGCATGTTTAAAAGCGTAACACGGGTCACCGAGATGTTCCACATTAACAAACCTCACCGCCACGCCGTGGGAAGAAAGGACATGCAAACTGTGCCACTTACATTAAATAAGTCAACAAGCGCGGCAGTAAGGATGCTCTCTTAATACTTCCCCAACATCATAAATTGTGATTATGAATGGTGTATGCCACATTCTCCCACATCTGCCAGCTGTAAACAACATAAAACTGCAGAGATATCACTTCTGCAGCGCATGTGTTTTTCACTGCTCCCGAGATAAATGTTCAGGCGCACGCCGAACGGCGATGAGCACCGACATGTCACATCGTGACAGATATTTCAGTGGGTGTCACCAGTCAAAGCTAGCAGGCCGAAGGCAGCGCGGTGACGGACACGTTTGAAAGTTCGGAAACTGTGACGATTGTTTTAAATGGGTCAACCAGAAAACATGAGACGGAATACCAGACGTTGGTACGTTTTAATCCGCCAGTCATGTTGCGTTTTCCGTCCATGTTTCTCCAACATGTCATCACTTTATCCAGTTATACACATGTGTGTGTGTAAATTGTCATAATTATCATAGTTTCGCGAGGCTACAGTGGCCTTTGACCACCAAATTCTAATCAGTTCCACCTCGAGTGCAAGTGGACGTTTGTGCCAAATTTGAATAATTCCCCTCCAGGCGTTCCTGAGATATTGCGCTCACAAGAATGGGACGGACGTGAGGTCACAGCGGCCTTGACCTTTGACCCTTGACCACCAAATTCTAATCAGAGAAAACTAGAGTGCTTAAACCCCAATTTGTGATGTGTGGCACTGCTCCATAGACGGCGAATTAAAAATAAAAGATTGATACCAGGGGAATTCGAGTATATAGGGTAAATGTTCTGTTTCACAACTAAGAACACTAGACTAGAATAAAGATAATTTGGGTATCAAAGAAAAAAAAGTGGTTCCACAAAGTCAGTTTCCCATTTATCATCTATGGAGCAAATCCAGACTCATACTTGATGACATCACAAGATTGAAACTTACTTATCTGGTTTCTGGCTTTGAGAAAGAGAGAGTAGCTCTTGTTCACACACACTTTTTCAGGCCATTGAATTAACATGTTGGAATTCTTAATTAAGTCAGGTGGTGCTCCCTTTAAGGTTGGGATCATGCTTTGGACACCTTCAAAAAGGAAAACTTCCCTCGCAGTCCAACAGCCTTAGGCATCCGCACTTCAGATGATGAATATGTATATCGTAATAGCATGACAGCGATTGCACAAACAGGCGACGATCGTTAACACGCACATTAAAGCGACGCCGTGAGCCCACTGAGCGGACAGCGGAAGCGCTGCTCCCTCGCTGCTCCTCGCTCTGATACGCAGCTTCAGCTCACACAGCGGTCGATTGACTTTATAAGGAATCATCAAAGGAAACGGCACCACCGGGGCGCGGAGAGACCAAAGGAATGTGCTGAGCTTAACACACGCTCATCAGCACATCCATCATTTACACGTGGGCAGGCCGGTCGATGAGATAAATAGGAAAGTTATGATCTACGCCTGTCGCTTTCTGATGGTATACAATGGGTCCTGTTGTTTTGAAGCATCTCATGTGCTCACAATACAAAGTATGTCTGCACAAATACCGCTCAATAATATATATATATGTATAAAAATGTTCTATTCAAAGATGCAGTCTGGTGTTTTGACAGGCAGGGTGTGACGCTGCAAAGCATCTGCTCCGTGTTGTCATTGTCGACTGCAAAGAGTAGACACGCCGACGACAGCATGCAGTAAATCCATCAGCTGGACGAGGACATGCAGAGACACGCGGCCAAGACGGACTCATTTGTACCATTTGCTTTTCTGGTTGCTTCCATCCGCTGTGGAAATGTAAAGTAGCAGGGGGGGAAAAAAACGTAGGTAAAGACAAAGTCATTTTTCCCGGACACTAGACTTTGGATGAGACAGAAGGATTTGCTGTCTTTTTGTCTAATTAAACAGGAAGCGAGCGGATGAATTAATGTCCCTACTGCAAGATATGTTTGTACACTGCTGAGCTGTGACCGTCACATTGTTGTGTCCCGTTATTGTTTTTCTGCAGCTGTAATTGTCCTTCACATAGTCACACCTGGCGCTGAGTGTTACACGTTGTATCACACACAGGCCTGGCTCTGTAGTATTTCAGAGAAACATTTTTCATCGAATATGTTTCCATTTTTTGAGAATTGGTTGTATTTTAAAAAGGCATGTTTTAAGATAAAACTGGACCTGGCCCATGGCTGCACCGGATCACTGAGCCTATAATCCCCGATGAGCCAGATCACAGAGAAACCTGCAGGCTAATCAAACTCAAGTCTGGACTGATGACTAAAGGTGCTTTGTCATTTTGAAATAACCGAGCTCAGGTGCAAACCTCAAACGAAACTTTTTGAAAAACCTTGAAAAGAAATCTGCACTTTTACTGATAATAATTCGACCTGAATTCAACCTCCAAGAAAAACAATAAATCAGTCACAGTTGGGGCCATTTATCTGCAGAACGAGTACTTTAATTATATAATTATATAATATGTATATTTAGCTCATAACACTGCAGTATCTTTACTTATAATGGAGTATTTTCGCATTGATCTATTGGCACTTTAGCTTAAGTAACGGATCTTTTTCCAGCACAGTGATATTCAGAGATGGAAGTATCTACTTACATATTCTCTTCTTAATGTAAGCCCGTTATGTTCAACCCCTTCTCACTCCCAATGCGCCAAATGCCGTCATCCGATCTGCTCGGCATCTGACACCGACGCACGGAGGAACTCTTTAGAGCGTCTTTGCAACTAACTCCAATGTAAACACACCTGCGTCAATAATACACTCTCAGAAAAACTGCCGTGATATGAAGTCCATGTGGGGCGTACAGCGGGAGAGGTGGACGGGACAAACAAACACAGGACGTTCATCAAAGAGACCACTGTTCATGTCCCGCGGGAAACTAAGATTGAATGTTTATTTTTTGTCACGCGAGTTGTTAGTCACGTTAACGCCAACCACGCTCTTTTCCTAACACTAACTACCGTAAAAGCCAGGTTACAAGCCCCTACTACGTTCGGTGGGTGTCCCCGCTGTAGCAAGCTAGCGCTGCTGCTAGCTCCCCGCTGCTGCTGCTACTGCCCGCGTCCCCTCTGCCCGCGTCGGGCGTCGAGCCGGGGCTGGTCCCGCTACCTTCGGTGGTTGTCGGGGAACTAGCGAGAGCTAGCGGAGAGCTAGTGGAGAGCTAATGGAGAGCTAACGGAAGTTAGCGGGGAACTAGCAACACCCACCGAACGTAGTAGCGGCTTGTAACCCGACTTTTGCGGTAAGTGGTTTTGTTGCCTACACCTAACTTCATGTGAAGACGGAAGTTTATTTTGAAAAGACAACATGCATGCAACGTGCGTATTTTGACCCGCCATCACTGGCACTTCCAAAACTGACGGCGCAGTGGTACGTAGAGTATTACAGTATGAAACTTGGTGCCATTGACTCTGTATTTGAAGAGTTGGGACTGAGAACGTGTTGCAACGTTTCGTATTCTTGTCAATTTTGAGTGAAATGGAACAAGGAATTGTTCACATGTTGTAGGTTTTTCACCAAGCGTCATAAAGAGGAATGTGGAGGATAGTTGCAGTAGATGGTATGACATGGTTGACTGTTACTGAAAAAACTAACATCTTTGCTTACTTTGAACATGTAAAACATATTAAAATAATGCAGTTTGATATATATATATATATATATATTAATTTTTTTATACATCAAGTAAGGTTTCATGAAAGTAAGAGCATATTTCCACCTGAGAAGAACCGTATAGAAGTCCCTCCAGCTCTGCTCATATGATCACAGAGCAGAGAGACTTAAGAGTGGCCCCCGACAGCCTCTGGGCCTGAGCCATGAGGGCTGAAGGTTCAGGTCTCACTGGGGGTCCCGTCACATTCCTGCCTGCTTTAAGTAGCTCAGGCAAAGCCTGGACTATATGCATTGAGACACCCACACACACACACACACACACACACACACACAGACACACACACACACACACACACACACACACACACACACACACACACACACACACACACACACTCCTGGGCCTTGTTCTTCCTATTGCTTCGGTCCACTGTGGGCTGCCACAGACGGCAGTGTGTCTGTCACACAGTCAGCGCTGAGCCCGGCAGTCGGACCCCGGGGAGGACTTCTGGCTCGCGGGCAGATCAGGCAGCCGCACTCGAGCCTCCAGCGATCCCGCCATGACACGGCCCCGCCGCTCTGTGAAACCAGAGCTGTGAGGTTGAGAGCTGCACTGTTCCACTTTAAGCCGGTTCTGAGTCAAGTGAAGTGAGGTCCTCGAACACGACATACAAACACACACACACACACACACACAATGTTTTCACATTTTTACGGCGTCTCATTTTCACCCGATACTTGGAAACGCCCACTGATTTAAGTTAAATAACCCTGAAGAGAAAAATAGTCAAAAACAACACATTCTGCAAACATCCATTACAAAATAATTAAAACCGTCACGTTCAGAGGTAATTGGGTTTTTCATGAGATTCCTGGATTGTTCCAGTGCACTCAGCATCATCTGCTCCAATCTGTTCCAGGTATGTGGAGCACAAAATGTAAAATCTGTCTTTCTCAGGTCAGTGGCGTCTCCGGGAAGCTGGAACAACAACAACATCCAGAAGTGTAGTCGACAGAAGGGTTACTTTAATACACAGAAACTAGTGTCGGTCTCCTCTGAAACCACTTGAGTCAGGTTTTTAACAGCATTATGTATTTGTGTATTACAAATACATAATACAAAATAAATAAAACCCATATAAGATAGAAGATGCTGTAAGCACTAGGCCTGACCCCAAATAGTCGTCAATTCCACCTCAGGAGCCTGATTCGAGGTAATGAAACAAAGGATCATTCATAAATAACAACAATGCTAATTTAAAGATCAGGCCAACATGTATTAATAAAAGCACCAGATATATTTAGAACTTATGAATGATTCTCTAGAATCCGTTGGGGGAGGTGTTGTTGAAGCAGCTGTTTGCGGCGCATGAAACAACGCAGCTTGCGTCTCTCTCTCTCCCGTTGACTGTCCTCTCGCTTCCCCGTCGCGGCCCTTCTGTCTGTGGAGGGCCACATCGAGGAAAATGAAATTAGGACCAAAAGCTCTATTAATAACCACAAAGAGCGAGCAGGATAAGAAACCGTGACTCTCTGTCTATCGATCTACGCTCCGAGTCAGTGCTGCGGACAGCGCCGCAACTCAACACACACACACACACACACACACACACACACACACACACACACACACACACACACACACACACACACACACACACACACACACACCACACAAAACAAACATTGCTGTCCCTTATTCCTAAACAACAGCTAAATGATAGTCATGTTGTATTTTGGCCAATATAGTCGTTTTTACTATGTCAACCCTACAAAGCATGAAGACCAAAGCCTGTCTGAAGGCGACTTGGTCACAGTGATGTCACCCACTGGTTCGTGGACGACAGTTTTGAAGCCTTGAATTGAACATTTGGACCATCGGCGCCTTGTGTTCGGACCATCTTGATTGCAAAACGCTAAAATGTTTCAGGAGGAGCGCAGCGCCGCTGGCGTCAGGGTTCATGTGTACAGCTAACGGCGAGATAACGTTTGGCTAGCGTCACGCGTCACTACATGTTCCAATGGATAACCACAACCACAACAACAACAACAACAACAACAACAACAACAGGCATGTTAGGGGCAGATCCTATCCACTACTATATCCTTCTGCCTCTCCAGGTTGATGGAATCAAATACTTCTCCTATGTTGTTTTTGTGAAAGTGTACATTTATGGAGGAGACAAAGTTTGAGGATTTTACTTCTGCAAGGACGGCAGTCAAAGTCAGAATCCCAGCATCATGAAGTAAAGGCAGACAAGCATTAATTTGCATATTCTTCACATTCCACGTGCATCCCGCCAGAGGCCCTGTATCCCTGTGTGTAACTAATAATGTGGGGCACGCATTTTTTCAGTGACCTGAAAGCGTGCATAAATGTGTGCTAAATAGCTAATTGATAAAACAGTGACACAGGTATATTTATGAAAGCTGTTTAATGCATTTCTTGTTCTTTTCAGCGCCCGTTCCCTCGCAATAATGTATGATTATGAAGAGTGTTTTTTTTGGGGTATATGCTAATGGTTTAGTTTAGATTCAGTATGTGTTGTCCGTCATATACTACGTTTGATGAATGTAATATTTTCAGAGCAATGGCTCTCAATACTTCCACATAATGTATTTTATTATACGTGTTTTCCAGCACCTTGACATTTTTCCGGGTTGCAGTTGGAACTCTTTTCACATGCATATCTTTTCTTTTCAACTGCAAATCAGAATCAGCCTGTGTCAAGGTTGGCCGCGCCACGGTGGGAGCGAATCTGTCGGAGTTGAATAGAATCAAATCAAGCTCCGTCTTTGATGAGCTGATCAGTTCTATCGTCGTACAGTAGTTTCGGATAAACGTGGACCCGAGTGTAGTTCGTTAAGAGACTTCAAAGGGGCTCTTTGAAACGAGGCCATGGAAATGCCAGGGCACTGGTGGAGCGCCTGTCTGTCCTTTAAAGTTTGCTCTCGGCTCCCTTGGCTGCGTGTTAATGATGAACAGATAAGATATTCAACCGAGTGGCGTCGCCATGCATCTGTCTGCCCGCGCGCTCTCTAGTGCGAACCAGACACGCGTGCACACACACGAAGGCGAAGCACGTGGGTGAGCGTCTGTCTGCCCGCCATCACCGCGCCACAAAGCGTCAATGCAACCGATTGTTCTATTTTGCCTGTGAATGAAAGGACTGTGGATATGCGGGTCTGCGGTTAGAGCGTGTCCCGAGTGCGAGGCGATGGGCAGCTACTCTTATCTAGCAGAAGGGAAGGTTGGCTTGTGTAATTATTTCTGCTGGCTTTGATCCAGAGCAGACTCTTCTAGACACCTGTTGGCCTCTGGCTCCGTCTGAGGCCTGATAATTAGACCCACAACCGCAAGAGCAGCACACACACATGCACAAAAACAAGCAGTCATTTCCCATAAATACTCCTACAGAAAACCTACATCTGAAAGTGAGAACGGGTGAACTTCCTGTGCGGCGCTGGCGGAGTGACAGCCATCGTCAGTCAGACCGCAGACTGCATTTAATTTCTCTGTGTTCTCCACTTCCACATCTCACCGAGAGCCTCCGAGCTGCGGCGTCCCCCACTGTCATTCAAACTGTGCAGACTTTCAAATGACATTGACAGTCAAAGTCTCTCCTGCTGCGCAAACGACAGAAACAGCTATTCATTGTGCTCTCTTTTTACACAGAAACCTATTTCTTTCAGATTTCATTCAGTTCGCGTTTCTTTTTTTATTTCATGTCGGATACAAAGAGAGAGAGAAAGTCAGAGAGAGAGGAGCTCTTTCTTAAAAAGAATAATAATTTAGAGAGAAAGTAATTTCCTGACGTGCCATGTCCTGTCCTTTTCATTTTCCAAGGCTTTCCATTATTTTTCAAAGAACAGTGGAGCTTTCTGGGTGAACCAAAGACATACAAAGAATCGGCCATGGTCAATTTCTACAATCACCCGCACAGAAATCCTTGTTTTTCGGCAGCTGAGAACACACGGTTCTTGGGTTATGAACATCTTTTGTACGCTGAAATTCATCAGTCGGCGAATCAAATATAAATATATACATTTGCTCAAACTAGATAGCAACGGAAATGCTCCAAACCGCTCCCTGTAACATCAAAGACTCTTCTCAACTTTTACTGTACCTCTCTGTAAGCGTTTTAATTGAGCCTGTCAGTTATTCTCTCGTGTTCATTTGTCAGCGTAACTGTTGGCAGGGCTGTAAGAGACCGTGTTTGCTCAGCCAACATACCCCACACAAACAAAGAAAGAAAAAAATGTTTCACAGAACAATCACAGACACAGTATTAGAATATTCAACGACAAACCTGCCTTTTGTTCGAGCTGTATCAGCCGACAAGATGTCTGATCAAATTGTATTCATTGACCACAAAAGTCTTACTTTGGCAACATTTTGGATGCTTGGATCACCCCCAAACAAATTCTGGTCGATGCGAGGGGTTAATGGCAGTCCCACATTAGATACCTGTGGCGTCGCTTTTGACTTACAGTGCAGGGGAGGATTTCACCCGCTGGTCGCACCGCCACAAAACTCGACACCACCGAGGTCGTGTCACGCTAATGACGCTCCCCGCAGTAACTGTGTTCCAACTCTCTTCATGTACTCTGTGATCTGGAGCGACGCCGCTCTCACAGAGCTGGAGTCACATTCTGGTAACTTTGTTGGCCTCGTCTCATTACCGAGTAGGAGACGACCGTCTCGCTGTGATGGAGAGCGGTGATCGCGGCGAGCAGATGGTGGCGAACGTCAGCAGGTCTTTGTTCAGCTTCCTAAGTGATATCTTCACTAACCGCAGAGTCTGGCCGTGTCCGTTGCCACCACGCCATGCTATTTCAATCAGTGATGAAGAAAAGATCATCGTTTGTCATAACAGATAATGAGTGGGTTTTGACAGAAAGGCTTGGTTGACGTTAACGTGACTAACGACTTGTTCTAAATTAGTAAAAACAAGGAGTGTTGATAGTTAACGGTTCTGCTATCGGTACTTTAGAGTTTACAGAGTGAGATCTCCTCGTCTCAAACCTCCTCTCTCTGTCTCTCTCTCTCACACACACACACACACACACACACACACACACACACACACACACACACACACACACACAGTACAGCGTGAGACACACACCGCGGCAGAGAGAAGAAAAAGATCTAAAGTGTGGCAACATTTTATTCCAGTAGATGCTGAGAACTCTCATTGTATCAAATGCAATAAAACCCTCACAAGTAAACCAGCAATTTATCAAAACAGTTGGCGAACAAACAGAATGTAAATCTGCAGAAATGCACAGTTTGACTGTTCGGCGAGCAGCTGTCGTCCTCGTCCACGCTGCAGGTGACGTTGTCTTATTTGATCATAAGAATAGTCCAACAAATGAAAGCTAATCTTCACTTAATTAACTGTCTAGCTCGAGGTGTATTTTAAAGATTTTAGAACTTCTTTGGAAGTGCTCAAGAAAGATATAGATTCTTTTCTTAATTAATTGTCTTTTCTTTTCTCACAACATAATCAAAAAGACTAGAATCGACTAGAATCGATAAAATCCTAACGAGTGACAATCACGTGCAGAAATGTAAACTTGTATTTCCGCACGGTCTCCAGGGCGAAAGCTGTGTGTTTGTCTGCAACATCCGCCGTCATTTGGAGTTCGGTTTATTTTTTTATTAAGTTCATCCTTTAGTTGTATTTCGTATGTTTGTTCTCACTGTCTAACGTTTGGCGAACTGCTCAGACGTGTTTATTCAAGCTTTTTTAGGGAAACCAGCAGCCTGCCGAAACCAAGACGAGGCGAAAGGCTCTTTACAGCTGAGAGCTGTGAGAGGCACTGCAGAGTTGGATGCGTTTGTCACCACGAGTGACACCTTTCATATTGCGCGCAGTCATCTGATCGACTCTCGTTACAAAAGACGTTGATGAGTAACGTTTACCGAGCAGCTTTGTCACCAGCCTGCTTCTCTTTCCTCGCTGCAGCTGCTACCGAGCATGCTTCCATTAGCCCGCACAGACACTCTTCTCAATTTGATCTTCACCCCATGAGGGCATCGGTCCTCGTGCTGCAGTGTTGTAAGGAGATCCAGTCACCACCACACCCTTGGGTCTTGTCTACAGTTTGCTCTGAAATGTCGTGGTTAAACCCAACACCCCTCCTGGGGTTCGATCAGGGTTCGGACAGTTCCCAGTGTGTGCGTGTGTGTGTGTGTGTGTGTCATCTTTACTAACTGCTCTCAAAAAAAAAAAACGTTGAAAACATGCATGAATAAGAGTGCTGCCATTTTGTCGGGCGTTAACCCGTACACTGCGTCTAAATGAAAAGGATATTTTGTCATTATAAAACCTATTTAAAAGCAATAGAGAAAAGAGAATATACGGACCCTGAACATCCTTTACATGTCGAGTTCCAGATGCTTCCATCAGGGCGGAGGCTAAAGCTTAAAGTTTCTAGTCGCCATAGTGAAGAGCGCCAGAAAATAGACCTTAGAATTAGTCCTGTGCGTCGTGCACCTCTGCATTTTAGTCACTATGCCCATCAGAGCTTTTCAGACGTGTCACAGATAGTTTAAAGACAAAAGCACTGTTAACATGTTTAGGGATTATACGAAGAAAGCCAATTAGTTTTTTTAAATGTAACTTGCTTTAGAAACCAGAGGTCTTAAATAAAAATCTACATTTGAGTAAATATGTTGCCGGCTAAATAAAATCGTTAACAGGATATTCAACCATTTTTTCTCTATAATGCATTTAATACTTTCTTTACGGTGCTTGTATGAAGACGACAAAGTAGTCCATGAATATGAGTCCTCTGGCGTTTCGGAGAATAATGCAATGACAGGCCCTCGCCCCACGGTGCCACGCGTGAGTATAAACAATGCTTTACCCTCCACAAAGGTAACACTAGTACATCAGATTGTCATTTGTTCTATTTGCTATTTTATTTATTTTTAAAGAAACTACAGGATATGATGTCACTGCATCTTCTTTATTCATGATTCACGGGGACAGCGCAGAAGATATGGATCCTGTGCTGCCTCGTGTTTGATGTACTGTATGTATTTGTTTGGACTAACCGCCTGTAAAGCAGATTGCCTCTCAGAGACATTAAAGTTTTTTAATCTGAAATCACATTTAAGAGATGTTATTCATCAGAGACGAACCGTCCTTCGTCGACCTTTACACATAATGGATGATGACCCTGAGTGTGTAAAGAATCTACGATGTCCTTCATTGCACCTGAATACAGGAATTCAATGCGCCTCAACGAGTACAAGGACGCAAAATGCTTGTGAAAAATTCCCCTTTTAGCTTGTGTTGAACATCTATGTAAAGACCTCAAACCTTCAACGACGATATTTCTAAAGAACGCTTTGTGTCTCAAAATGTGGCAGTCATACCTGCATGTTTCTATAGATGGACGAGAAGAAGATACATGTTGGGGAACTTCTGAGAACCAAACAAACCCCTATAGACGTGAACTTTAACTGGTCCTGGTGCATTTGACTAAGCAGTTTTGTTCAGCAAATAATCCCATTTAGAGAAAACACAACCTGGCATCAAACAAAAGCACAACCGCGTGGTGTAAAGTGTGCAAATTAAGCTGCATGACGCAACGCTCGACATGAGAGGGAGTGTGCACCGGCTCAGGGAAACTGCAGCTCTTGTTCTTTCAATTAATGGAGTTTCGCTCCCACATAAACAGATCGTACCTCTCAGCCTGATATGTTCTCGACCGCTACGATTATACGATGTCTTAGCAAGTATCAAGTCTGCTTCCGATAGGGAGAAATCAAACAGGGTTCAAAGCAGGACAGGAAAGCACTCTGCGGTGTGATGGGAACGAGAGCCTCCTGCTAACACCTGTGACAAATCCTGCTCAACTGAGGGTAACAGGAAGCCTCCGGATGGTGGGAGAGTATAGCAGAAGAAGAAGAAGAAGAAAAAGGGAGACAGAGACAAAAACGAAGGCTTGACCTGAAAGGATAAAGAGGCCATTTCAAATCTCATCTTTTTCTGTTCTGGTTATTCGTGTCTGTGTATCAGCTTTGAGGCTCCCAAGAGGTTTTTTTAAATATGCGTATTCGCTGAAGTTCACTCCCGTCCAATTCCCTCTGCGGGCTACACAGTCCTACACAGCCTTCCATCCACGATATTACCAAATACTATGTCTTTTTTTGGCCTTTGCACTTTTCCGTGCATATAAACAGTGCAGGTGGCCGGTTGCTGTTTGAGAGGTCGTTTAAAACCAGGACACCCGTCGTTACTGACCAGTGGTTCAGTGTGCTGTGTGGTCTATTCACTCAGTCGTTTGTGCAAAGCTAATATGCTAATGTTGTTTCATTTTTACTATGCAAACACAAGACTCTTCACATCTAACGCGGACATTCTTTAACCGCGTGGACTGGGTCATATCTGCCGACATGAGACTTGTGGTAAATTAGGAGGGAAAAAAGGCTCTTATTATTAAAGCTGCATGAACTCGTGAACTCTGTCTGACTTCGGAGCAGCGATAAAGCCACTTCAGGGGAATGAGGCCGGGAGTGGCACAGCCCGGATGGGTGAATGCTTGTCATCTTCCTCAGAGTGGCGGAGGAGGAAGAGGAGGGCAGAGTTTGGTCGTGGCAGCCATTAATCCACTTGGACTGCTTTGAGATGACAAACAAACCGGCGCTGTGACACATTGCCGACATCTTGACGGAGCAGATCACAGACGCAGCTATGTTTACAAATTGAAAAGGAGGGGGGAACGGGCGAAACAACAAAATCATTCAGCGAGCGTGTGCACTTACCTCGGCTGCACAAATGAAAAATAATGACACTCACTACAGAGGTTGACAGATAGGAAGCAGCACGATGGAGCTGTGATGGATGCAGGGAGGGGTGGGAGCTCTGGGGACGAGGGACAGGTAGCCTACAGCACCCAGGAGAGGCAGCGGGTGGGGGTGGGGTGGAGGGCAAGAGGAGTGAGTGACAGGGCGGTGCTGTTAGCCGGCTCCTCTTCAGGGGAGCCCTGGAGCGTGTTCTGTTAAGTAAACAGCTGCAGCGACGAGGGCTCCTCAAATATTAATGGGGAGCGTCCCCTCCGCTCGCCTCGTTCAAGCCGACACCCCCACGAAGACGGGAGTAGACGCAGCCCACATCAAGGCCTGACAGAGCGGGGATCAACCATGGGGCACCCGGCCACAGAGAAGCCAACACAACCACCCACCCCGGCTCATTGCCTACCTGTGCCGTCGTGAGACCACATATTAGACTGCTTATGAAAACGTACTAAAGCACAGTTCAACCCCGGCCTACATCTGTGCTCATCAGATGGAGATGAATTATAAATGAAAGGGTGTTCAATCTGAGAGGATCGATTCCAACATGGTCCGAGTTAGCCATGACAGTTCTCCCTGCGTGTTTTTACACGCAGCCCATCTTCCGGACACTCTCGGCGCCCGAGGTGACCTCTCTGGAAAAGAAAAGAAAACGGCAAACCGACCTCGAGCTGAGCGTTAAAAAAGTGAAGTTAACTACTTTTACTGCCATTGTTGCGAAGTCGCTAAAGAGGCGTATATAGCGGATGAGGGCGCTGGTGAAGGAACAAGACTTTGTTCTACCTCCTGTGATCGACCCACCGCTCCCCAACACCCACCTCATCACCTCTCCACTGACAGGCGGACCGGGGGAATTTGCTGAGGAGGAGTAATGGAGCTTGTCGGAGAGCTCCCTGCTTCACACCACTTAGCCTCTCAGCCAGGGTGGTTGGAGATGTAGGCATGTAGGATGTGGGGTGGGGTTGGAGACGTGCACCACTGATGAGGCTCCACCGGGACCCGGAGCAGACTCCCCACCACCCAAACATTTCTCCTCGCATCAGTCACGCCACGCGGGCAGAGAAGCGTGCAGCCGCTCCTTCTACCACCACCATCTTTTTTTTTTCTTCCTTCCCTTCGTTAAACTGCTCAGTTCTGACTCGCCCTTGGGCCACGGTGGCCTCTTCACACACACTCCTGCTGGGCGAACACGGGGTACCTGCATCATCAACAATTCCTGGGTCGACCGCTTCAATAGAGATGCAGCTGCGGTCTGAACAGTGAAAGAGGCGTCGTTTTAAAAAGACGGTGTGAAAATATGACGACTGCTGTTTCCAATCTGGGGAAACAGAGCGAGATCAAAGTATGCGATATAAAGTATGACATTAGCCCCAAACCTTCAAGACACGGTGACATAAAATAAAATACTTTTTCACATTTTAAACCTGTGTCACTGTGTTAATAAAATAAAATACTTAATCTCTGAGGGGGCCTACACGCCAAATATATTTTGAATAGGTTTATTTTTACGTTGAAATAATCTCTCCTTTTCTAAAATATACAAATATTTTTGATGACTCATCTTGAACACGGGGACACGTACCCGTCAAATGATCCCATTTTAAATTGTTACTCCCTTCAAGGCCCTCTTCCGACAAGTCCTTTTATTTGAATTTAGGAAAATAGGTCATTTGTCAGTGTCAGCCAGAATGAGTCATTACGAGTGTGTCTGATCTGCCAGCTCTTTGGGGAGCCGACGTCTTGACGTCTAGCCACCGTTCAATCAGCTTCTGTAGCCCGGCCATCTCTTTTAGTTGTCCTCTGACGAAATAACGGTTTACCGACCAAGCATCTGCTTCTGCAGCTGGTATTAGAAGTTGAAAACCTCGACAATTATTCATGTCTGTGTTGATCCACCGATGCTCTCCTCTTAGGCCATCTTTCAAAGCTTTTACTTCTTTAGCTTGCCTCATTACAGCGAGCTGCTGACATTTAAAACCGCAATGGTCGAAGGCTTATGGGAAATGGCATTTGTTTAAGACATATAACAACCATTGGATAAAAGACCAATTTAGAGTGTTTATAAAAAATTTACCATCATTATTGAGGGAACTGCACAGCATATAAAGTCGTGTCCCACGGCTGGATTTATTGCAACGCTAGCGGTTTGGCTGTTTAAATGGCAGCCGCAACTCAACAACTATTAGACATTAATGGACTCATAGATCTTAATTATAATTATTTACTTTGGTTTATGACATTGAAAACCTTCTCAACAGCCTCAGCTGTACTTTGAGCTTAGTGCTAATTATTGTCAGTCTAATAACACACTAAGCTAAGATGGTGAACTTATCAGTACATTAGCATTGTCATTGTGCGCTTGTTAGCATGCTGAGATTAGCATTTAGTGCAAACATAGACTGTAAATAAGAAGTGGACGTTGTCACTTCACCGATTGTGTGGAAATGACACAAGAGGGTGGAGCTAAGTATTACCTAACGTTAAATTAAAAAAATGTAGGCCACCAAAATGTTACAACTAACTGTCATGAACTGAAAGCACACCGTGAAAGAGTTAAAGTTGTAAAATGAAAACACTCCCGAAACGGACAATGCTGTGGTAGCAACCTGTCAATCACAAGGTAGACCCGCCCTAGACCTATTTGACTAATAATTAATAATATAATAATTTACTAAATGAACTTCATGATGTATTGAAGAAGACTTGAAACTAGAAATTGCATTTCCTGCTGAAAATGCGTTGGAATGCTAAAAGCTGAAGCTTAAAGCTTAAATATTTGAAAAGATAGCTAAATATAGCTGAAAATAGCGGAATATAGCTGAATTTATCTGAAAATAGCTGAATATAAAAAATATGAAATTATGGAATAATAGCTGAAGGTTTTGTCAACATTTGAAAGTTTAAATGGTGTATTTAGCTGAACGTATGCAGAACCTGTAAGCTTTTGAAGTTGAAGAGGATTTGAAGATTTTCCCCATCCGATCCCATTCATTTTAATTTTCATAAAAAGCTTAATAATTCAAAAAGTTGAATAGTTGAAAATATGAAGAGATATAGCCATCGTGTCCTTAAGTAGCTGAATATTGTAATAGTTGAACGGTTTCTGTAGCTGAATATATGAAGGAGGAGAAGAGCTCCAAAATACGTACGGAAGAAATAGTAATATAAGCTGAATAAAGAAGAGGATAACAATAGTTGGACTGCTGAAGCATTCCAACTAACTAGAGATTGAGACATAAACACATGTTTACAATGTCTACTGAGGGAGTTGCCCCCTGCTGGCCATGATAAATAATACAAGTTCAAGGCACTTCCTCATTGGCTTTACATTTTAGACCCGTAAGTTGCTGCCTGAGCTTAGCATCAGCGTCACTGAGCCACTACGGCTGTAGACTCTTCAAATAATTTGGAGATAAGATGGAGATTCCAGTTTCACTCCAGCTTTTAATGTCCAAGCCGGTCAATTCAGATTACTCAGACTGCTTGGTATAGGTTAGGGAAAACATATGGTTTGAAGAAAGCAGCATTTATGTTGGTAGGAGAACCACGGTCTTACAACATCACATTACTGTCACCTTTGCTATTTAGAGAATACCATAATAACTCTCTGGACAGCAAGAGCTCAGTGTCAGGAAAGGTCAAACACAGGTCATGTTAGGGGGTTAAACAAATGAGAGTGGCCCGCTTCAAAAAAGAAGTTGAACTCGGTTACATATTTATATTGTTGTAAATAAGTCATGAGATCCCAAAGATGTAAGATCAGCCCCTCTGCCCTGACATGGCTGTTATGTCTGCCTGGCTGAGCACATGTTGCGTAAGTGTTTCAATATTTCATAGGCCCAAATGAAAAATGTATCTCTTTGAACTATAAGTGCATCGTCCGGGTAAGAGGACGAGGGCAAGCTGCTGGGGTCGCCAGGTGAAGGAAGAACTATAAAATGATGGCGACTGAGCAGAAATGAACGGGTTGCCTCTCAGTGCTGATATTTATTTATGTATCTCCCCTTTAATTTACCGGGAAAATCCATTGAAATCAGAATCCCTTTCACAAGCGATACCTGGCTAAGGCAGCAGGCAGAAGAAAATCTCAACACGACGAGACACCGTTGAATGAAACCTGAATGAGGTTCAAACTATTTAGACCTGCGAGTGAACCGACTGCAGAGTGCACCTTTTCCAAAGCGGAGGATGCTTTTCATAAACAAGGAGACCTTGAAGATTAATTCTGGAGCAGGTGTCCCTTGCCACAGCCTGCCAAACGGTGTGCACAAAGAAAGAGATTGACAAGCAAACACCTTCAGGTCTTGCTGGGGTTGCCCCCACAGAGCTGAGCTCAAATAACTTCAGATTGAGGAAGCGATAGCTCCGAGTGAAAGAGAGAGGGAAACTTTTTGCCGCCACAACACACGTCAGCTGCAGAGGCGTTGGATGTATTCTGAATACGCCTGTCCTGGAGTGAGGGTGAATACAAACAAAGTGACAACTAAGAATAGCCTCCATTCGGGTTGGTATGAAGACTTTAACGTTTACGTTCTCGTTAATGGATGTCTGTTCAAACGGGATCTTGCGTTTGCATTGATTCAGCTCGCAGAATCGACTTTGATTGAATAGAACTGTGGGCATTTCTGAAGAGCAGATTTGTATCGTCCATTAAGAAAAGCCCCACATGATGTATGGAAATGCTGGGAGATTCATTTAAAGGAGCTCATTAGCTCAGTAAGAGCTGTGCTCATGTCAATATGCTGTGTTCACTCTTCACCCCCTTCTCTTCTCTCCTTTCCTTCCTCTCCATTCTTCTCCTTCCCTTCTCTTTCTTCTTACTCTCTCCTCCTTGTCCCTGTCCATATAACTTTTCTCTCCTGTCCTCTCCTCTGCTGTCCTTCCCTCCTCTCTTCTCCTCTCCTTTCATCTCCCCTTCCTCCTCTCCTCTACCCTCCACTCCTCCCCTTCTTTGCTTTCCTCCTCTTTCCCCTCGCCTCCTCTCTCCTTGTATTTACTTCCCTCTCCATTCTTTTCTCTCATCTCCTCTCCTTATCTTTCCGTTCCTCTCTTCTCCTTTCCCCTCCCCTCCCCTCCATTCTCTCCTCCTCTCCTCCTCTCCATCCCGGCTGATGCACCAGCCATCAGACGTTGAGAGAAACAAAGGCTCCTTCTCTCAGCTGGAGCTGGGAGGAGCTGTCAGTCCCTTCAGCTCTGTTTGATGATAGCATTTCAAATGACACTTTGATCCTCACTCCACACTGTTTGTTTTTCCTCTATGATGAAATTCAGCTCGAGAGGCGTGCAACAGGGCACATCATTAAAACGTGGCTCAAACGCGAGGAGCCACGCTCGTCCCTAGAAACCGCTCACGACAATTTTCTGACACATCAGCGTAAAGAACACGACAGGGTGGGTGGCAAAGGAATCGTAGAGAAGAACGGGAATCTCTGGCTCAGCCCGCAGATAACGCTCCGCTGAGGTGACACCAAAGCTGAATCGAACCGTGGCTCCCTCTAAAGAAGGCTGAATGGGAATAACTGGATCTAATGAGGCAGATCTGTCAGAGCTAAGTGTTGTCTGTGGTGTGAGAAGAGTAAACCACATATTCCTGTCTGAAAGCTTAACAAAATATGAGAGCATATGGAAATGCATACTTGTACAAACTTAAATTCAAATCCATGAAAGGTTTTTCTGTAACGACTCAGACATTGTCGTTCAAAAGAAAACATTCACGACATAGAACCAGCGCTGATGGAGTCACGTTTGTACGATTTTTTTTAAAAAGACAAAAGTTTAAAGGCAGAGCGAACAAATCCTCTGCACAGGTCTTTTCACAATTAATATAACCATAATACACCACCTCTTAATCTTAGAGCAATCAGCCTTTGTTTAGGAATAATGGTGGAAATGCATAAGATCAAAAGCCCAAAGTGTAAGTCTGAAAGAGTTGGCTCTTTTCTCTCCGGGTGATAATTCTGCTATTGAAGGTTTCCAGAGCCGCAGCAGAAACCATATGCAAATATCCACCCCATGGGGTGCCGGCTGGCTGACACATTATCAGCAGAGAGACAGACGTCGCAATTTTTTGGGTTTTGAGTGCGGTCAAATCAAAAGACAGAGGCACGATTAAAAAGGTGTGCCGTGAAGCGCGCGAGACAACGGGAGCGCAGTTAACAGGATGCCAGCCCCGTCAGGGGAAAGGCTGCTGAGGCCTCCCGTGGAGACGGGAGCGCCTGGCAACCTACATAGAGCCCGCCAAGATCAGACAGACGGCTTGAAAAGCCAAACAATGAAAACTGAGAGCATGTAAAAACCAAAACATGAAATGAAAACCAGGGTTTATCTGGGTGAAGAAAAAAGTGAAATGATTCTCAGGAAGAGGTGATGTCATGTTCTCTCTCAGCGATTATTATTACTCGCCTCCTTTACTGTGGCTTCCCCAGGTGAGTTACCCAAGTCCTACATACACAATGGCCTCATATTCAAAACACTTAGTTTCAATTCATTTGATTTCTAATAAAAAATAGGTTTGAATTGATCCATGCTCTTGAAACCCGCTTAAGATCAACCCTAGGATCTTATATCAGGAAAATCAAGAAAAAATCATGGTATAAATCCCCCCTCCAAAAAACATTTTAGGTATCAAATTAAACATAAAAATCAGGGCCACAATAAAATATAATCCCCATGTACAACCTCTAAACACAACTCAAACAATAAATAGGATTAGGGGTTAGGGTGTGGGCTTTTAAACAATCATACTAAAGTTGTTGTAATCAGCTATCAGTGACTAATGCGCTACCTCTGTCTTCATTCAAAGGTCACTCCTTATACACCAGACCAGCATGGGTCACCCATAGGCCATGGAAGTCATGTTCACCCTTCAAAGTAGATAAATAGTAAAAAATAACGACAGCCGGATTCCATTGAGCTGCTTTGATTTCAGGTCTCTGTATCGTGCATGCTGGCTCACTGTCGCTCTCACTGGAACGATGCTATTATTAGGTGTTATTAGTAACACCTGTGCTTTTCCCACTATGACAAATAAAACATGTGTATGCTGTGAGAAGGTCCTTTTGTTAGAGTGACCAGACGTCCTCTTTTTCCCGGACATGTCCTCTTTTCGAGACCTAAAAAAAGCGTCCGGCAGGGATTCCAAAAACGTCCGGGATTTTGCTACGTCCGGGAAAATAGTTATTACCCCCTTACAAGTTTTGGAAATGGTATCTCCCTCACGTTCCACCTTCTTGCGCAAGCTCTGACTGTAGAGAGAACTGTCATTGGTCGACCGATCTCAACGTAAATGTAAGTTCTCGGCATGCTACACACTACTGCTACCCCCCCCCCGGAACGAAGTGTCCTCTTTTTCACAAACTCAAATCTGGTCACCCTACTTTTGTTCACCAAGTGTGGCACCAAATGATTTGAGAAGTGACCACAGGCAGATTTGTGGATAAAGGGAAGACAATTTGCTGACTCTGTAAAGTACAACTGAGTAACAGTAGCGCTAGGTTAAGTCACGTTAGCTTGTAACATCAGCTTGTCACTGAAGTGAGACAGAGGAAATGAACGGAAAACACAATCGGAAAACACAATTTCTACTACATATCTTAAAATAAGTGTTCAAATTCATTTTAATGAATAACATGTTAGTTCAAATTAGTTTGACCATTCAGCGAGAGTCCCGAGTATTGTGGCTACAATATTCACAACTTCTTCCCGCCTCACAGCCTTCCACTAGACACCTTCCTGACTGTTACGTGAATTCCTTGCAGTTTTTTCCCTTTTTCAAGGTGCTAGATTTGATATTCAGAGCTTTATTATCGCAACAAACAACTAAATGCTAGAGGGGTATTTACTGACGTGTTCTATATTGTAAAACCACACATTAAAATATGTTAAGCTTGTGTGAACTGCATACCTTATTTCAGGCATCTAACCAAAAATAACATTAAAAAACATTGACTTTGACTAATTTCCCAGGTTTTATGACTAATTCCTGTCACACTCTATAACTTATCAGCTTATTAGTAGTTCTTACTTGCCTATTTTCTTGCAGAACAATATCTCAAATGTATGAGGCTGCAAATGTATTTAAAATGTATATAATATATTTGTGTAACACATTCCAATTATCTGCTCACACTTTTCTCGAACTACATAGAGGTTCCTGTCTGACACACACGGGTCACGAAACACCCCTTAGATTCACATGCAGTCCATGTCATCTTAATGCAGTAGCAAACAGCACACAAACATCTCATTTGTATTTGCCTTTGGTGATCCACTGTTCCACAAGCAGCAGACTGGATAATGAGAGGAAAAACTAAGAAGGGCATCACTGGTGCGTCTGCTGTACCTGGATGTGTTGGTGCTTACAGTATGTGTCTATAGTTGACATGACGCGTCTTCCTCAGGCTGACAAACACTCAAATAATCTCGCAGGCTGTTCGCTGCAAAAAGACCCTCTTTTTTTCTCCCTTTGTGGCTCCAGAGCTGCAAGAGATACTCAGAACAGACAGCGCGCTTCTCCGTATTACGCCGCTTTATTAGGTATCAATCTGCACGACAGTTTGCCAGCCCAGCAGAGTGCTCAAAAAGTACCGAAAAAACTCATTACGAGCAAACCGAGAAGTGACGCATAATGATAAAACGCGGCAATTAAATTGAAATCAAATTACGAGCTGATAGAAGAAGACGTGGTAATGGCGGGTAAACCCCATCGTGTCTGGTAAACGATGCTCGAAGGAACCCATTGGACATAGCAAAACCTCCTCTCCCCATCATTAAGTTATTAGATTAGCCCGGGGCAGCAAGTAAACAACTTCAGACATCTCGCAGCAGGCATACATCCTACCAGTCCCCGCTCTTATTGGATTACTACGGGAGACTTCTCCACAAGACAAAACGACTCCATGGAGAGCACGAGGCGAGGGGATGATTATTGGAAAGCAGATGATGTGGGGAACAGAGGAGAGGCCTGCTCGGGCCAGACGCCCGCAGCACTTTGGATCGGCTAATGAGCAGGAGACAGGGAATGAATGCAGAGGGCGGCGGGATCTGATTTTGATTATTGGCTGCTGGATGGAGAGGGAGCACAGGTCTGCCAGGTTCTGCATCATCCGCCTCCTGCCACATCTCGTTTGGGTTACTGCCACGGCGAATGTCCATTCAGCACTATCGGAGACAAATGAGGGCAAACATCTGTCAAGGTCAACAACCGCCTCCACCGGGGGCCACAGGGGGTCTGCCATTCTAATGCCTTATACACTTAGAGTAATTAAAACCCGTCCAGAAGAAGCGGGGGAAGTCAATAGAATTTTCGGAGACTGCTAATGAGATGCTAATTTGTTGGCCCGCTAGGAATGAGGTATGAGGAACTCAAGGACACAAAAGATTTTTTTTTTCACACTTCAGTTGAGTTAACTTTTTCAAATATGCCGTGTGTGTGTGTGTGTGTGTGTGTGTGTGTGTGTGTGTGTGTGTGTGTGTGTGTGTGTGTGTGTGTGTGTTCGCGGTTGTTCTGCAAGTTTGTCGAGCAGGGGAGACCGCGGGTTGCTCGTTGTCTCTTTATACATCGGATAAAAAGATATGAGCATCCTTTCAAGCTCCTTCCAAACTCCCGCTCATTTACAGAGCGTGGCCCCCGTGAGTTCAGAGTAAAGTGGAGAAAGCTCCCCCGCCTCGCAGCGACGAGTGAAGCCACATACAGATTTGCCCTCATGCTGCCTGAAAGTAGTCCAAGTCAGACCTGTTTTCGAACACCCCACTGAGCCAGCCTTCTATGGACTCATTGAGTCATTTCAGGAGCACTAGGCTGGCTGTCCCACTTTTTTCTCTTTTTTTCCAGCAGATATCACACAGACTCTCTGATATCTGCACATGCTCACGCTGCTCAACTTTCCTCGCCACATGTTTGACTACATGAGCAATCGGACCAGCCCTGTCCTCTCATGTTTATTAACCGGGTTCACTCTTTGGACTCGAGTGTGACTCCCCTCGGGCTGCAGAGGAGCGTGGAGCTGTGAGGAAACCGAGCAAACAGCGGTGTGGTCTTGTTTTCTCCAGTCAGGAGAGTGCTCATTTTCTGATGTGTCATTTTACACTAAGTCCTGCACAACAAATTAGATCCCGCCTGCGGTGCCGCTCAGCCACGGTGACTTTTTGGCTCTTTACACAACAACGACCCCAACAAATGGTTTCTAAAAAAAGTTCAATAGAAGCTTGTCTCATTAACAAAGGATAATCTAATTTCTGATCCGCAGTCTCAGGGATGAGCTGTAGCAGCGCCGCTCTGAAGGACACGTTGCGGCGGAAATAACAACAATTAGAGCTGCCAATCACCCAAAATGAGAAGTTGGTTTTGGATGAGTTCGCCGGGCAGTTGTACAGAGGATACAGATAGAGGAGATGGGTGAGGGAGGGGATGATATAAGTGCTTCAGTATAATCACACCACAAACGTAAATCTGTACTTAAGTCAGCTGAGCCGCAGTGTGCAGACATTGGCCACTTTCACACAGCCTCAAGGCGGGACAGTGTTCTGGCTCGTTTCCTTCTTTATGAATATGTGGAGGCAGAATGTGGGGACAGAGTTGTTCCACCACTAAGCCGACAGCAGAGGTAGTCACACATCAGTGTGAAATGGGGCAGGATGCACAACGTTTTGATGGCATTTAATTAGTGCCCGACTAATATTAGATTAAAAAGCAAAACGCTAGCCTCAGTTAGCAGCTAACCGGCAGCAACCGAGAATAGCAGAACATTGGAGAGACAGCGAGGTCCGAGCTATCTGAGAAGACACACTGAGGCGCCATTATCCCACCATTGTTTGGTTCGGTGTAAAAAGGCAAAATCGGCGCTACAGCAGATATTTTTTTTACAGCAGTATTGTGGAATCTCTGTGTGAAAGGCGGCTATTGTTTTGGACTTGTTGCAAGGCAAGGCAAGTTTATTTGTATAGCACATTTCAACAACAAGGCGATTCAAAGTGCTCATCTCAAACATACTTAGGCCCTAAACCATTCAGTGCTTTATAAACCAGCAGCAGGATTTTAAAGTCAATTCTTTGTTTGACAGGAAGCCAGTGCAAAGACCTCAGAACTGGTGTGATGTGATCCACTTTCCTGGTCTTAGTGAGGACTCGAGCTGCAGCGTTCTGAATCAGCTGCAGCTTTCTGATTGACTTTTTACAGAGGCCTGTGAACACACCGTTACAGTAGTCCAGTCTACTGAAGATAAATGCATGGACAAGTTTCTCCAAATCCTGTTGAGACATAAGTCCTCTAACCCTTGATATATTCTTCAGGTGGTAATAGGTTGATTTTGTAATTGTCTTGATATGGCTGTTCAGGTTGAGGTCTGAATCCATAACTACACCTAGATTTCTGGCTTGGTTTGAGGTTTTTAACGTCAGTGATTGAAGCTGAGCGCTGACTTTCAATCGTTCGTCCTTGGGACCAAAAACAATTACTTCTGTTTTATCTTTGTTTAATTGAAGAAAATTCTGGCACATCCAGTTATTGATTTCTTCAATGCATTTAGCCAGCCCTTGTATGGGACTATAGTCCCCTGGTGATATAGTTATGTAGATTTGTGTGTCATCTGCATAATTATGATAACACACTTTGTTGTTTTTCATAATCTGAGCCAGTTAAGTGCTGCGCCAGAGAGTCCTACCCAGACTTTCAGTCTGTCTAGTAGTATGTCATGATCAACCGTGTCAAATGCAGCACTGAGCTCCAGTAATACTAAGACTGAAGTTCTGCCACTGTCTGTGTTTAAGTGGATGTTGTTGAAAACCTTGTTGCAGCCTTGAAGTAGCGCTGGGTCAGCTCGCCTCAGACCTCCACTCATAGAGCACAACACTTACTTCCCACCTCCATTCTTTGTGTCTTTCTAATTAGAGAACATATTTTTTAACTACTCTAGTGCTCAAACAATAACAATAATTAATTAATTCCTTCGTTAAGCAGCAGAAAATTATTTAACCTTTGGTTTTTATTAGCCAAAAATGCTTAACATTGTAAATTGAATACCCTCTTTTTTTTAGACTGATGAATGGACAAAATAGTCAATTTGCAACCCGTCTCCAGCTTCTAATGTGCAAGAGAAAATACATTTTTAAACATGAATTATGGCATTTTCTATCAACAAAATGAGGAAATATTTTTAATGAAACTATCAGCTAATATTGATCCTAAATATATTTGCAATATTCGATCTTGCGATACAATCTTCCTTCATATCATCTACAGCATTATTACATTCAATAACGGTGATGTCTGGGCACTCACAGCAAGGTGAATTGCGCGTGGTAGTAAATGTCGGACTTCCTTTTCTGGAAAAGATATTGCCAGAGAACAGGCAGCAATTACATATATTTTTGAAAACGCAGTAGTGCCCAAACAAATAAGTAGTATATAAATGTAATTTAGAGGAGACAGGTATGCTATTTGAGGTTGCAAGCGTACAGTAAATCCTGACCTAAGCTATGAGCATTTTTTTGCTATATTTCAGCATTGTCTAGATTTAGTACCTCCACGCTTGTTAAACCACAATGTTTTGCTTTCTATTTCTACACATTTTATTACTTATGTGTTTAGCAAAGTCACGTAATAACTCCCTGTGACAAGTAAACTGATCTTGATGTGCAGAATCAGCGCAGTGCCCCTTTAAGACTGTCCACTTGATTAAAACTCTGCAATAAATTTCATGTATCCACTCATCTCGAAGCTGCTCAGTGATGTGCAGCAACACATACTAATACACTCCTTGGAAATATTGGGCTCCGTCATTTATTTTCTAAATTAAATTCTCGGCATGCACAAGATCAGCTTCTCATTTTAAAAGATTAGATTTAAAGATGGCCGTCCTGCACAGCTTTAGAGATTCTCATTTTGAACCAAATTGACAGCATCAGGCCATTGAGAGCGAGGCAAGCACAGCACACGAGGGAAGATGATGTTATGATCTGGCTAATGTGAATCAAAATGAAATCCAAGCGTCTGTCCCATATCGGAGTGGATGCTGCAGTTTATCCATTACGTGGCGGTTCCCTGGTTTACGATAAAGAGATCAGATCGGGCTCATTAGATTGGCAAATGGCATATGAGACCCGCATCATTAGCAAACCCTAATGCCTTACCTATTTCCTGGTATTGATCTAAAAGAAGCCTTATGTTAAAGCAGCCTGTCATCTCACCGCTTAAGAGAGAGAGAGCGAGAGAGAGAGAGAGATTACTTTTTCTACTGTTCGGAGAAGTTGACTTCAAAAGGGTGAAAACCTCTGGTGGAGTCTGAGGCTTGGGAAAGCGGAGCAGGGCAGGTGGAGCTGGAAGGAGAGGGGGATGCGGGGATGGAGAGAGCACTCAGAAAGATGGGAGATAGAGGAGTGGAGAGGGGCAGCCCTTTGATCTCTGGCAGAAGCGAGTGCATGGAGAAAAGAGACAGAGAGCGAGCAGCAAAGAAGATTGCAAACAAGGCATGCACTCAATTCCCAATAGCAGCACGAACACGAGGAGAAGAGACAGACCGAGGGAGAAAGAAGGAGAAAGAAAAAAAAAGTCAAGCAGATTGAACGAGACAGAGATGGAGAGAGAGGATGACAGGGTCAGAGCGAGAGAAGAAAAGAAAGAGGAGAAAAATGAAGTAGATGGAAACAGATAAGACCAGGATGTTAAAAGGATTTCAGTCCGGGGGCTGTTTGGGGAGTTCTCTCAAGTCCTATGCTAAAGCAATTAGCATTGAACCCCTTCTAGGAAAGTGCAGCCAAACCACAGCGGCAGTCTCTAACATAGTTAGTGTGTAACAACCAAGTCAAGCAAACCCCACGGTCCCCATTAAACCTCCAGTTTTAATTGGCATGTCAGGATGGGGCCGCGTTTCACAACCCGTGAATGTGCGCTTTAAAAAGAAGTCGGCCCAGTGAGTCTGCACACCCGGCTTCAAGTGGAAACCCCGAGACAGTAAACAGAGACGCCTCGCTGGATTGAAAAGGCCTGCGTAGCGTGATAAAGAAAGCTCAACATTCAAGCTGAAGATGATCGTTGTCCAGTAGAAATTATGAAATAATGGCAAATGCTAAAATATAGAGTAATATTAGCACACTGAGTAGAGACGAGTAGAAAAAGTAAATTAATTGACTCTGTAATGTCATCTTGGCAGTGACGACACAGCCTAACTCCCGCGAAGAGTTGAAGTGTGGATGGAGCTGAGGCGGGCCGAATGAAGCTCGGTTGCTTAAACACATCCAACTAACTCCAAGCTACCAAGCTAGCTAAGGCTAACAAGCTAAGTTGTTGCGAGCCAGCTAACGTCAACCCTGCAGTCTTGTTGCTCCCGTTTGCCTGTTGATACTGGTGCTAGCATATACACTCACCTAAAGGATTATTAGGAACACCTGTTCAATTTCTCATTAATGCAATTATCTAATCAACCAATCACATGGCAGTTGCTTCAATGCATTTAGGGGGGTGGTCCTGGTCAAGACAATCTCCTGAACTCCAAACTGAATGTCAGAATGGGAAAGAAAGGTGATTTAAGCAATTTTGAGCATGGCATGGTTGTTGGTGCCAGACGGGCCGGTCTGAGTATTTCACAATCTGCTCAGTTACTGGGATTTTCACGCACAACCATTTCTAGGGTTTACAAAGAATGGTGTGAAAAGGGAAAAACATCCAGTATGCGGCAGTCCTGTGGGCGAAAATGCCTTGTTGATGCTAGAGGTCAGAGGAGAATGGGCCGACTGATTCAAGCTGATAGAAGAGCAACTTTGACTGAAATAACCACTCGTTACAACCGAGGTATGCAGCAAAGCATTTGTGAAGCCACAACACGCACAACCTTGAGGCGGATGGGCTACAACAGCAGAAGACCCCACCGGGTACCACTCATCTCCACTACAAATAGGAAAAAGAGGCTACAATTTGCAAGAGCTCACCAAAATTGGACAGTTGAAGACTGGAAAAATGTTGCCTGGTCTGATGAGTCTCGATTTCTGTTGAGACATTCAGATGGTAGAGTCAGAATTTGGCGTAAACAGAATGAGAACATGGATCCATCATGCCTTGTTACCACTGTGCAGGCTGGTGGTGGTGGTGTAATGGTGTGGGGGATGTTTTCTTGGCACACTTTAGGCCCCTTAGTGCCAATTGGGCATCGTTTAAATGCCACGGCCTACCTGAGCATTGTTTCTGACCATGTCCATCCCTTTATGGCCACCATGTACCCATCCTCTGATGGCTACTTCCAGCAGGATAATGCACCATGTCACAAAGCTCGAATCATTTCAAATTGGTTTCTTGAACATGACAATGAGTTCACTGTACTAAAATGGCCCCCACAGTCACCAGATCTCAACCCAATAGAGCATCTTTGGGATGTGGTGGAACGGGAGCTTCGTGCCCTGGATGTGCATCCCACAAATCTCCATCAACTGCAAGATGCTATCCTATCAATATGGGCCAACATTTCTAAAGAATGCTTTCAGCACCTTGTTGAATCAATGCCACGTAGAATTAAGGCAGTTCTGAAGGCGAAAGGGGGTCAAACACAATATTAGTATGGTATTCCTAATAATCCTTTAGGTGAGTGTAAATAGAACAATATTAACGTCAGAATTTTACCCACCGCTGTCCGGTATTCCACTTCACTACACTTCCTGATATACCGACTGATGCTGGCAGGATGTTGATCATCAACAGCCACACCGGCAGGATGCTCGGCGTACAATGAAGCTCACCGCAAGCCTTATTATTTGTCGAGGTGACACCTAGCAAATGGCCACGCCCTTAATTATCTATAGGCTAGCATCACTCAATCTGTACAGTAAATGTGAAGCCAGCAGTCGGCTAGCTTAGTTTAGCTACAGGATTGGAAACAGCTTGCTCATCTCTGTCCAAAGGTAACCAACTGTGCATATAGCACCTCTAAAGACCTCTAAGCTAACCAGCTGTTACATGGTAGCTTCATATTCACAGACTTGAAAGTGGTTCCAAGCTCCTCATTTCACTCTAACGAAATAGAGGTAAGAAAGGCAATAAGCAGAGCTCCTAAGATGTCGAACTATTCCAATTATTAGGCCTTAGGTCTTTGTTGCTGCTTGACTTAACGTTTTCTTAAACACTTGAAAACTTGGATGGGAACTTGGGTTCAGCCAAGAATAAGATAGAAAAGAGAAGAAGTAGCAGAGTGCTTTCAAGCATTCAGCAAGTGGATACTGATTTAATGGTGTCACATAGTTCCTGCTGACTTCACTGTCCACTCGCTCACTTTCAGAAGTCACCGGCCTCCTCGTTGTTTCAGCTGACAGCAGTTGAACCTCAGCGTCTCCAGGTTTGACGATTCCAACATTTTTTTTTACATCATCGCTGCACTGAGCTGTTATACTGCACACATCTGTGAGCCAGAACCAGTCACACCAGTCCGTCTCCTCTGACCTCTCTCATCTGCGAGTGCTTCCCAGGAACCACTGCTGACTGGCGTTTTCCACTCTGTGAATATAACAGTCTTCACTGACTGCAGTGCGCCAAATTCTCAGGAGGCTGTCACTTTCTGGAACAACATGTCTGGCACCGACAACCACACTACATCTAAACTCACTTTAACCACATGTCTCTCTGCCTTTCCAACATTTAGTTGAACAGCAGCAGAGCGTCTCGGCCCTGTCTGCGTGCATTACGCTTCTGCTTTTGTTTTTTTATTTGTGTGACTCACCGTCTGAAGGAGTGGGCCGCTGACGTGAAGAAGGACGTGGAGCCAAGACAGCGGATACTTACTGTGCCGATTTGAGGACGTCAGTTATCAGTTTAAAAATGCAATCGTGACAGTTTTTTCATCTTCTCTGTGCCAGTTAAAAAAAGAAAAAACATCTTGCATGGTTGAGATCAACCGTGCTCACTGCTTACCTTGGAATATGGCGGCGTTCTGGATGATGATACGTTTCAGTTGAGCACTGACAACCTGCAGACCAGACTCCATGTTGCTCCGTGCGGCTACCTGATACCGCTCCTCCATTTTCTTGGAACAGCAGGTCGGGCCTTTGGTTTGGCACACCTGCAGATCCGCACCTGGCAGGGAATCAGCAGAGACAGGACAAGAGGCTGGATGAGTGCAAGGGAAGGAGCTGCAAAGCCACTTTTGTTAAAAAACATTTTTTAAACAGAAGCCCCCCCTTTCCTTTGGAAAAAATTAAAGATTCAGCTGCATCCTCTGCATGCTAAACACTATCTACAGCAGATTCCGCAGCCTTAATGAGCGTGTGATCATGTAGAGGCTGTCTTTTTAAGGGGGCCGGAGTCATAAATACATTGCTGTTGAAAAATAAAAGAGGCATTTTGATCCCACATTCAAGCCATACACCAGAGCTCTGTTGTTGTCCTCTGAGATCAATTTGGTCAACAGAAAGTTTCCCACCACTCCAGGCTACACTTTCCACACCGAGGATCAAAAACAGGACTTATTTTAGGGCACAAAGATGAGAGCCAGGAGCGGTTCAGCGTGTACACAAACAAACCCCAGTTTCAGTACGCGACATTGACAAAACAGAGTAACATTGGTAAACATTTCTGCACCTGGCCACTGACATTACAGGTTGTTTACGCAGATGAGGAATAATTGGATTCCCCGAGCTCTTTTGAAAAAGGTGCAGATGTAAGCCCGTTAAGGCAAAACTAAGGTGACAAGGATGTTTAACTCCGACGAAGCCGTGCACCAACCGGAACAAAAGAACAAACGAAATGAATTCAATTTGAAAGGGAAAAAAAAGAAATCCCAGTGAGGATGGCGATAAAGACGACGCGGTTAGAATAGAGGCTGATCAGGGACAGCGAGGCTGCCTCTGCTCACAGCCATGGAGAGAGAACTGCAGTTTGGTGTGACGATGCACTGGGGGATATCTTTTACAAAGAAAGCTTCTCTCTTGTTTTTTTTTCGAGAACATGCCTTCCACTTGTTTAGGATACGCTGTACTACATGTATCCTAAAAGTTTGAATAAGAGACTTTAAATGTTTAATCTAAAGTGGCCGTGCCTTTGCAAAAGAGGAAACTACTCAAGATGCATGTTGCAGCTCTCACAATGCTGTGTCAGAACACCTCTATTAAAAAAGAAAAAGTCCACTGGAAACAACGCTTTCTATACACAAGCTATACATTTCCGTCCTATTCCCAAATCGCTCCTCTAAAACGATGCACATCACACAGACATAAATAGGCCACAACCATCTGATGTTTAAATACAAAGAGGAACTCCCTCTCCTTAGTGCCTCCCCTCTCTATCCCTCTATCCCTCTGTCTGTCTCTCTGTCTGTCCCGTGTGGCTGTTGAAAGCTTCGGCGGAGGCTGCAGTCGCAACGTGCCAGGCTGCGTCTCAGAGTTGTCTGCGGGATCTGCTGCCTGAGAGGCGTCAGTGACAAGGGCCTGATGGATGGCGTGGTAAACAAATGTCAGGGGAGTCTGCCAGCCGCTGGTTGGGATGCGGGAGATAGGGAGACGAAGGCTGGGGGATTAATTTGGAGGGAGGGCTCGGATTGTATATATATATATATATATATATATATATATATATATATATATATATATATATATATATATGAAAAGTCTTGATAACAAGCATGTCAAAAGACAGAGGGAAGGCTTTTGTCGAGACGGAGGGTTTATCTTAATATGAAAAGTGAATCTCTCTATTTGAGGATTTGCCTCTGAGGTCTTCAAACAATAGATCCTCAGAAACAAAAGCTCAGACTCCAACAAAGACAGCAGCAAGCATGGAGGGGAGTTAAACTAGCAGGAGATGCAACAGAGTGGCAGTCCTCATAATTAACAAGTGCTGGGGAGTCGCACAGCGAACCGCTTTGACTAAATCTCCCCCGCTCACTCCCAACGCCCATCAGGGTTTAAGGTGGAGAGTCTAATGAGTGAAACAGGCAATAAAACTGTCATGCGGCACCTTTTGTATGCGTACTGACAGGCTTAATATCTTAAATCAATACCGACAAAGGACTCCTGACAGATAAGATCAAGCTAATTTCAGACTGCTGGGGCTAAATTATTAAGCTGTCAATAAGCACCATAGGTGAGGCCGGTGCTGGGGAGGAGACGGGGTTTTCGCAATTATCTCCCGCAAAACAGACAGTCGCATCTGCACGTTTGTCGTTTTTTTCTTGTGCAGATGATAAATGTGTTTCATTACAGAAGTTCCACGGCGCTGAGGAATAAGTGAAGGATTCGACAGGAAAATGATTCCCCGTGGAGCTTCACAAATAATAAAATCACACCGTCTAAATAAAGCCTTCTCTCTGACTGACAGATCACTTGGGAACCAGCTTCCTGCGTCTCCTCTTTGCTTTAGGCTCATCTCTCTTCTGAGCCCCCCTCCCTCCCTCCTCTCTCTCTTTTTTTTTTATATATATTCCCTGTCGTCCCTGCACAGTTTTGTTCTGAGCTTGTTTCACTTCACCTACCTTGAGCTTAATAGCTACCGGGCACCGCCAGCACCTTTTCTATCAGCCCCGTTATTGGCTAATTAGTCGATTCTTTTGGTGTCCTGATGGCCACTTCTCTCAAACTAAATGATGAGAGACAAGGTGCAAGGCTGGGAGCAATCTAGATGTAAATTTCCCCCAACATGCAATCTTGCTCCAAGGTGACGCTTTGAAATTATTACCTCCTTTCAATCAATACTCTGAACCGGTTGGGCAAGAGCGTTCAAGATGCAGAGCAGCTGCCATTCTCATGAGTGTCAAGGTCTTTGAATGGCTTTTTAAAAACGCATTGATCGACCTCTGGTTTGTCACAGCCTCTTTTTTTTAATCTGTCGATCCTTTATTGCTGCTTGGCTCGTGAAATAAAAGTTTCTGTTGAAATGCCAGGGGAGAAAACTCCAACAGAGAGGGGGTGGTGGGTCCCACAGTCCTGTGTACACACAGAGAGGGGTCCCTCCTTTCACATCTCTAACAAGCTCGGGGACTCCAAGCCAAGTGAACTGGGAGGCAGCCACAAATACACTGAGTGTCTCTTGGCTTCCCGGCACCAATTAGAAAGCTATCCCTATGCAAGTTTAATGACGGAGACCATGGGGGAAAAACAAGTTGTGTTAAAATATAGAATATGTTAAAAGCCGTTCATTACGGGCATAAATTATACATCAGCAACCAGTGTTGAGTGGAACATGTGGGACTTGGCTTCCTCTCCGGGGCAAAACAAGCCAGTGTCACTTTGTTGAGACAATAAATGAAATGAAGACGGCGCAATTTACAACCAACCTAAGGAATGATAATGTCATTAGCTACCAGGGATTACAACCGGTTTAAGTGTTTTCCCTGCTTTGCTGACTGCACTCCTTTGAAAGCGTTTGATGAAGCAATCATTTGAAAGCTGGAAGCGTGACTGTGAAAGAGCTCTCTGTTGTCTGAAGTGTCCACAAAACAACGAGGCAGCAAACACCTTCATCAAGGAGGGCTGCTTCCAAAGAGGAAATGGGAAGAAACAAAGCCCAAATCGCTGCCCAATTAGACAAAAAGACCTCTCGCGTCAGGTCAAACTGATCCACCTATTAGTGGCGACCGGTGTCATTTCAACAGCAGGAGCGTTTGTTCTTTTGTTGTTCACTTTTTTCCCGTGATAAACAAACAGGTGACCTGACCCTGCAGCTAATTACTGAGAAGTCCAGGACCTATTGTTGGCATCCTGCTCAGCAATATCAAACGACATGGAAGTAGAGTTGTTTCAGCTCAGAGGAGAAAAAGAATGTGTGGTGTTTAATTTGAAATAAGTGGCAGCTGGAGCGCCCTGGTAAGCAGAGTGGTCACGCACGGCACGCACCGCCTTCTTGCAATATCCCAGTAAGAGGCCAAATTAAACCCCAAGCCAGAGTATACCTGGTATACTTTGGCCCAGGCCAGAGTATACCCAGGGGTGTAAAATAGCCTCGGCCATACTATACCCCTCCAGGCCAGAGTATACCCCAGGGTGTATATTTGTATTAATGCATAGTGCACTTTATACACTGATTGTGAAATACTGTTATCATATTTTGTGCCTTATCTATTGATTTATTTTGTACTTAAGTTTATTCTAATTATGTGTGTTAGGAGGAGGACCCAGCAAAATAAGCTTTTCATTGTACGGAGTAACTGTCTGTAATTTGTGCATATGACAATAAAGATATCTTGAATCTTGAATCTAATGTAATCTTGATAGATAGCTAACGTTAGCTAGCCAGTGAAGGGGTGTGACGTTCGTTATTGCCATTCAGTCAAAACTGTCATCAGGCTATTTTTCGGAGTCATTTTCGTTGTGTCATGAAGTTGAAATTTGACTAATAATAACAACATTAGTATTGGTGTAGCGAGCTAGACAGTTTAATCAGATCTGATTCACCTAATCAACAGCTATCTTGGAATGAAAAAAGTGTCAGGCATACACCAAAATGCTTAATAACTAAATAAACTGGCCCAGTAGTTAGAAGATGTACTTTACTGGCCATCAAAGAGCATTACAACTCTTTCATACATGCAAAGCAGCTCACATAAATATATCCCAACTGGTGTATTGCTCTGCGGATCAGTGCAACGCTACCAGTAACAGTAGCTTCATTTTAATGTGTAACACTACTGAGAAGTGTGGTAGTAATCTTTCATCTTTGTGGATGTTTTGATGTTGTTATCAGTGTTTAACGTTGAACATTTATATTGTAGCGAGGACTTGCTAGTCTTAGAAGTTGAAGTTTCAGGACGTAATAATCTTTGATCTTTGTGGAAGTCTAATATGTTTTCTGTTTTTCTGATTGAAGTAAAAAAAGTCTTTGTTTTAGAGTTTTAAGATTTAAGTCAGTTAGCTTTCTAACTTAACTTACCTGACAAAGCTGAACCCCCAATAAAATGTTCATAAATTAAGTAATTATTATGTATATCACTCAACACTACTGATATCATGGGGGTATAATCTGGTTTGAGGAGTATAAATTGGCCTAGGCCATAATATATACCCGGGGTATAATCTAGCCTAGGCCCCTTTAACCCTGGGTATAGTCTGGACTGGGGCTACACTATGGCCTGTTACACCGGGTTCGATTCCAGCCTTGTAGGGTTTTATGGGTATTAGGTTTTCACGGTGCGTTTAACCATCTCAGAAAATATCGCGGTACACGATATAAAGAGCCGTCCATACACAAAACGATAGCTATAGATATATCTTTTTCATTATTATTGTCTGGCAGAGTCCAAACAGCGACTGTTGTCGTGAACGATGTTGTTGGGATCATCTTCCGAGCATCTCTCGCTCTTTTCCTCCTTGACTCCGTGGTGCTGAAAGACGCACGGCAGCAAATACTTTTCAACTGTTTTCTTATTAATATCCCCATCTTTATTTCTTCCTCTGGACGGCCCTTTACATTAATATTAATATTTTCTTTTTCTTTCTTTCTTTTTTTACAGCTACAATAACCCTTTAAGGAATGACATCAGCATCATAATAACTCACCGAGTCAAATTCCTCGTATGTTCAACGTACTTTGCAAATAAACAATTCTGATTCTGAAAATATAATTATAATAGATTAAATTAAATAAAAAATGATACTTTTGCATGTGATTAAGTGTAGGTGCAGCCAGACTGCTCCTTGTACCCTTAACTCTCCCCCACACTAATTTGCTGTGTTTACATTTTTTCAAAATACTGCACATAAGCAAAGTACACGGTATGATGCCGCGGTGTACCGTGATACCGTTACAACCCGACAGCCTTGGAACCTTTTGTTACATGTCACCCTTCTCTTTCCCCAGTTAACAATCTTTACTTTTACAATGATGCAGAAAAAAAAAAAAAATTAATAAATAAATAAGTGGCAGCTGTCAGCTCAGCCTCCGGCAAACTCATACTATTCTTCCATTTAGTGAGAATCTGATGCTCCTCTCATGAATCAGGTCAGCTGCTGCTGTCAGAGATGCTCCACGTCCTCCTCTCAAACCACCGCCGACACTGACGGAGCCGCTCTCACACTCATGTCCCGGGGTAAGTGCTTGGCGCTGCTCGAGCGCCTCTCACATACATGACTACACGCCGCGGAGTGAACCGACACCCAGCCTCCATTTCACCTTCCGACACTCCAACCACCCACAGCAACAGCCACAACAAAGACATGAGTGATACTCCTGCAGCACAATTCTGTTTCGCACATCTCCACCGTAATGTTTTGTTTTTTTCCCTACTCTCTGTGCTTTTTGAATCACGTTGGCGGAAAGGAAAAACTTTTGTATTTTGGTGTTTTGCCCCCTGGCACCACATGCAGCGTTATTAGAATTCTGCTCTGCCTTCCTGCGGACTTCTCTCTGAATCAGCCACCTCCCCCACACCATACACCATATCAATACAGGCTACTTCACGGCTCCCCATCATCATCATCACACACACACACACACACACACACACACACACACACACACACACACACACACACACACGCACAGAGAGAGAGATAGAATGTGATACTTCCCCCAGTCAAATCCCAGCAAGCCATTCTCAACATTTAAGTTCATCAATCTTTAATTGGCGGTAGGCCTCGACGCAGAACTCGTGTTACAGCCCTGTTTCACATTTACTCGCCAACTCTTTCTAGCAGGCACAAGGTTCAGCAGATCTGACTGAAAACCTTCAACGTATTCTGTATCCATTAATGACAAGAATGCATTATGGATGACCAAAAGAAGGGGGCCAAAAAATGTACCAACTATGTGAGAAGTGGCTGCATATTTCATGCTTTTGTAAAATGTAAAACCAAAGCTCATTAGGGTAAAAGTGGAAGAGTTGGGATTTATGAAAAGCCTGGTGCCATAACTCTGTCTCATTCAGGAATTACCTTTTAAATTTTCATACATCGATTAAATATTGTCGAGAACGAGGAAAGACGGTTCAATGTCATCGCTGGATATAAAATAAAGGACGGCATAAAATACTGGAAACATGCCTGGAAAGTTTAGTATGTGTCACATATGAAAATGTAAATATGTCCCTCTTTTTGTTTTTTAAAGACAGCACATATTTCAGGTGAAAAAACTAGGATGAAATATATTCAGGAATAGCTAATTATATGATAATCTGCACACAGAAATCTTCTGAACACATTAATGTGCGCAAGAATGAGTGAAAGCTAATGAATGTGATCATTGTTGATGATGTAATGTTTGGTAATACAACTACAGTATTTCTGCATGCCCACTGAAAGACAATGCATCAATATTTCATTATCCCAGTGGTTCCCAACCTATTTGGACAGACTTTAATCTCATCTTTGCTCATTTTCTTGCAAATTACTGGATAATTTTACCCTGAAAATAATATAACATAAAGATTAACTTTTAGTTTTTTTTATTAAACAGGTCACAACCGGTGAAAATATGCAACAGCTGAAAATCAAGCCAAAGGTTATTTGGGTCCTCAGCAAAACATCTGCCATGACATAGTTGCATCACGCACCCAAGCTAGTCGCAGTCAGAAACACCCGAAAAATACAGAAACGCCAGAGGCAGTTCAGCGAAGGAGACAATTCGGGACTGTGTGGTCTCCAACTAATGGGCCCCAAACAGATAAAGATGTATTACGATGTATAGATGTGAAAAATATTGAATTATGTTACTATTCTACCTCACTGTACTTCAAAATATCTTACAAAGGGCCCCCAAAAATATGTAACTCAACTACTGCGTACTAAACACATTATATAGTACTACATTCACCTGAAGCCTAATTTATGCTTCTCCGTCAGGTCGACGCCGTACCTACGCCGTCGACACAGACCCCTACGCCGTAGCCTGACGTGCACCTTCAAAAAATCCTAACTACGCGTCGTGTTGACGCGGACCGCAACGCTGTGATTGGTCCGCTCAGAACGTAATTTCCGGCGGTTGCTCTTTTCGGTTTTTCTTCCTACACCGCTATTTTTAAAGTTCTTGTAGACCGGTAGTAACAACGGACCAAACAGAAGAACGAATCATCGAGGAGGTCAGGAAATACGACCACCTTTATAACTTCTCTTCGAGGGACTACAAAGACTGCAAAATGACATTAAACTCATGGCGAGAAATCGCACAGCCACACAGGCACACCCCCCTGGCGGCATGGCGGTTAATTGCAGAGCAACGCGGACCCTCGACGCAGAACTTCGAATGCTCGACGTGACGGAGAACCATAAATTAGGCTTGAGAGAGCCATGTTGCTGGTTACGTTGCAGATTTGTCTAACAAAATATAACAATACAAATACAAAGCATTATTATTCATTATCTATCCAGCGTCACATTAGAATTAGATGATACAGTCAAGTACATCGTGCTGTTGAGGCCCCTCTTTGACATACTTGAAGTATGTGGATGCACAACTTTTACTGTGCAGTATTGTTTTACTAATGTTAATAGTTAATAGTTTTACTACGGGTCTTCTATCAATATACCAACAAAGAGAAAGGCTAACTAAATCCCTAAATCCCCCAAAACTCACCCAGGTCGCGCTGGAAACATCGTGAAATACTTAGCAAGCTAGTTTCTAGTTTCCTGTATTGGTGGCTTGTTTTGACATAAGCACCTGCATATAAAGTAGAGCATAGACCTCATTAGCAGAGGTAATTAATTACCTGGCAGTAACCTTATCAGTGTGATAAGTTAGTATCAAGTCATACACCGGGAAAATACAATGTTACTCACGGGGAAAATACACTCTGGGAAGTTCTGCTTCCTGTTAGCTAACGCTATCTTAGCTGTCTGAAGAAGAGTTTGGTCGTAATGTTTTTATCCAGCGTCCATGTGACGTTACGTTAATTTATCCAGCAGCATGTGCCGTTATCAGGCCGTACCTCCAGCACCCAGAAGCAGAAGGGGAGCCTGTAAATGTGAGTCGGGCCCGCTGCAGACGACATGCTGGACTTTAGCTTCGTTCACGCTCGAGCGCAGGCGGCACGTGAGCTACAACAAGCACCGCGCAAAAGGCGTCAAGTGTGACTGAGACCTCGCCGTTAAAAAGAGCTGTTCAATTGTTTATTCAAAGTGAAGTCATATTGAGCTTGCGGAGATATGCGAAGGACATATCCACACGGGCATCCGCACAGTCAGAGATTCATGGCTTTATCGTTCGATGAAAAACTTCCTGTGGCACAGTCAAGGCCACACTCCTCTCTCGGGCCTTGCTAAATGTGTGATGTGTGGACGTGTTTTTTTAAAGCCTAAACACTCTAAAATTGATTTACAATGTAATGTGTTGCAACCTAGTTCTCCCTCACTGGCAGCACTTTGTTTAGGCATTAAGTCTTGCGTTCACAACCCATTACATTTTACTACACCAGCTCCTAAAGGGGGTCCTGAGATCCCTTTGGACTGTGAGGGTTTGTAGGAAGTCTGCATGAGGGAATTGTTGAATATCTGCATGATGTCAGCACATCGGGAAAGAAAGGGAGAGGCCCTTTATCTTCATATGTTTATGTCTCGCTGTTCCTGCACTGCATGGTGCCGTTATGCCATTCTACATCAATCATATAGTATATGTAACGACGGAACTTTGTGGCTCAATTACACAAATGTTAAAACCTTTTTTTTCATCTAATTGGGCATTTTATAATAAGTGTGTTTGGTAGACATTGTCTTTCCTCTCTCGTTGTGGCACTGCAGTTTGTGTACTAACACTTGCAATCGGGGCAAAATCAACATTAATTCCTTTTTATGTATTTTTTTTCCTAAGGTATACCCATTTTCTTCACCGCAAACATCATTTGATGAAGATGGCAAAATATAGAAAAGATCATAAGACATTTTTATTATGCCATGGGCTATGCATGAACACATTTATATTAATTGGGTTACGCCTAAGGGTCAGTCAGAACCCAGAGAGGTGCAAAAAAAATGGATTTAAGCACTGAAACCCAAGACATTAGTAATGCATCATTTATAATCACAATGCATTTTTATGTATTTCAAACTAAGCAGGAAATAAATCAGATTATGTCAAGGCGGTAAAATACAGATTGGCTCATGTTCGTTGAGCTGCCTCCAGGATCTGAAACAGAAGAAAAGGGGCTCGACGGATTTTTCAAATCGGTGTTCAACATCAATCCAAATATCTCATTCTGTGATGTGTTGAGTTACCATCGGCCACTTGATGAAGCGCTGTAGCACCAGCTCACTTCATAAAACCAGCAATCCTGCTGCAGCAGAGGTGCCGCGGGCGTCTGGGGAACGTGGAAACCAAAGTAGCTCTTAACATGCGAGGGGGAATTGTCCCCTCGGCTGACTGTGGATTGATTTCCAGTGTGAGTAATGGGTTTGAGCTGCCTGGTGTGCAGGCTGTCCGGCTCTGGATGACCCCGGCAGTGAAGGTGCACAGCCAGGATGAGATGGTATGAGGATGGGGGGGTTAAATATTAATCTTGGCCTGCCACGATGATGACTCCGGCGGAGGGTCTGTGATTAAAGATTAATGCACGCAGGGATGTAGGGCGCAGTGGTTGGAGCCATGCACCCGCGGATGGGGAGATTACTAACGGGATGGATTGAGCGTGACAAAAACGCGCTTCAAAGTGCGTCGCACGTCTTTCCCAATGCCGTTTTTTTTGCGATTCACCACACTCCCCCGTGTTCACAGCGCACCTATGTAGCACTATTTGGGCAAACCTCTTGGAAAATCCGGTGAGGTGTGCGAGAATTGCATGCTGAGGAAAGCTGTTAACCTGGACCACTTGCACCCGGCGTGCTGACATGACACAACACCCAATTAACATTTGCAGCTGGCTGGTGGTTCAGCCACATGAGGGGTTTCTGGATCAGAACGCGTGCAACAGGCGCGCAGACGTGCTGTGTTCTGCAACTGAAGGGTTTTAATAACTCAGTTTGTCAAAATTGGACTTGCACATCTATATAATGATGTCTGTGTACATTACAATGCTTAAGATGGATTATTGTTTGTCAGGTATGCATGAAATGAGCACAGAGTCACTAGTCTGCTGGGGGTCACAGTCATTTGCACACAGTGATCAGGGCTGAGGTTTTACAAAGGAGCATTTGGTTTTAAGAACAAAGGGGTCTGGACCACCTGTGGTCTGGGGGAATCTCCCCCCTGATTTTAGGAACAGGATGGGGATTCGATTTGCATTTCAACCAGCAGAGGTGAAGAGGGTCCATGGGAGGATGAATGTAAGCTGAAATAAGATTCTCATCAGCTGTAACAGATAGACCTGAATAACAATTCCTTAGGTAAAATATGTTGTTAGTAAACACAGGAGGGCGGAGTGAGGACTTCAGGTACCGGAAAACAGGAATGTTATGGAGCCATCTTCAAAACCTGCGTCCCTGTGGGACTTTTAGCCAATCGCATGCCGTAGAACTAACCAATGAGTGGCCTTAAGCTCTGTGAATGAGACCTATAACTAACACGTGCTCAAGAAGAGCGGCCCTTTTTTATCCCCACGTGACTGGACAAGACCTGCGGTCTGGAGTTCGTTGAGGAAGGAGGGGCCTCGATCGGGATTGCGTAAACTGTTCTGTCATCATTCTTTTATTAAATAATTATTAGTTTAACTCTTTTTGGACTCCGGACATTATTCCTCGCACCACCTCCCAGGATTTGAACTTTTATTCTAACAAAAAAAAAAAGGACGTGGGGGAGATTCTATACTGTTCACCTCCATCCCGAAAAACACCTGATTTCCCCTTCAGTGTGTTTTTCCTCGCGTCTCAAAAGTCAAAAAGACTCTTCCTTCCCTCCTCGGAGGCGGACTCGCTGATATTTGAGCTCCAACAGTAATGACCTCTTTGGATATCTGCATGCCTGCATCCACGTATTTGCAGGCCGGTCACAATTCACCCAGCACTACTCGAGATCCCGTGACAACGTGGAACAAGGACGAGCTTGAGCACGGTTTATTAATCAACTCTCAGAAAGAAAGAGTGCTGATCCTTTTTTTTTTTTTTTCTTTACAAATCAGTCCATAATCATCATCATCATCTACAGAACCCCTCAAACTTAGCCTACCTCCGTACAACAAACATGCTGCTGTAACATCTGCTTTCCATTTTTGCTAAAGCACCGACCAAATCAAAGTTTGGGTTACTTGGCTCCACGTTTGGATCGATACCAGAGCCAATCGATTCTGTAAGCTTGTTAACTGGTGGCTTATAATTCAACCGGCATTTTTAACAAGATGCTTAACTGGCCAATATATTTCCTTTCTCTCTTTCAGGACAGGTTGGAGAACGTTCAGCCAGCGGGATGGATAGTGTGCGCGCTCTAACTGCTGGATAGTTGTAACGGCGATGTCCTCCGAAACCAACAGCGGAATTTAATTAGAGTATAAAACCATGTTTAACGTATAGAAGTGCAAGCAATCTAAGGATGCGTGCGTAAAATCCCGCGGAGCTACAACATGCACAGGCTTTAAATTGATGACAGTTACCTGACACCGGGGTTTCGGGGACCCACTTGGAGCCCGGATGCAGCGACTGGAACACCGTGCGCACCTCCTGGCAGGTCGGCACCTGTCCACCGGGCAGCGGGAAGAGCTGGAGGAAGGCGCACAGGAAGAGCGCGCCGCGGACCGATGGAGCGAGCATGGCAGGCAAGCGGCGTTTAACCGGGAGACCGGGCGGAAGGGAGCGACGACCAGCGGAGATTAAACTTCAAAAACACGTTCAAAAGTTACTGGAGCATCCCGCGTTGGCGCTGACTAGGTGAGGCTGCGGCTTCCGGCTCAGCATCCTCGCGCGCGCTCTCTTTCCCACCGACCCCCTCAACGGTCCGTAAGCTACACTCCCGACGCTGAGAACTTAAGAGTCCCTCTTCACTTGCGGCTCTGACTCTCAGCTCGCTGCACAGACCGACGAGCCCCGGATACATGTGCGCGCCCCCACCGAAAAAAAGCGCGCGCCACAGAATGAACCTGTGCGTATTTAGAGCTCCCCTCTCGTATCGAGGTGATACATTGGCTGCAGGAGTGGAGATATAGAAGGGGAGTAATGCGGTTCGATGAATGGCTGTGTGTGTGTGTGTGTGTGTGTGTGTGTGTGTGTGTGTGTGTGAGATAGGATGCATCCTGGCGGAGGAAAGATGACACATAAGCGTCGGATATGATCTGAAAATGAGCTTTTATTGTTCAACCACATGGGAAAAAAAAAAAAAAAGTACAGGAAGCACTCCGATATATGCACAAACCGAGCAAAAAAATAACATCAATATCCTCTGTGGAAGGAAAATGTTTATGTAATCATGGACATATACATATATAAGGAGATGGTTTATCCACATGAGTTAATAAGGAGTTTTAAACCTCATGAAACAGCAGCCCAAGCAACAGCTGCAACAACACTTAAGCACACATACTTTTCTAAATGTTCCTCAGTAAACAGTACCTAGTTTGGCAGAAGCCAGTCCTATCTAAGAAACTGGATGCAGCCAGTATTACAAACTGCGTAGTTACCCTGGTGAAGAGGTCACCAGGGGAAAGATATTGGGAAGAAGTCACTGTGACCTGGTTCGCGTACAAGTACTGTTCTGAAGGAAGGCCTCGAGCAGGAAACCGGAGTTTGGGCCACAGGCCAGGATAACATCATGCGCAGATGCTAACATCTGGGAACTGATTGGTGGATGTGGTCAACAACACATGACGAGAACTATGTAATGAGGAGGATGAACAGGGGGCGTTACTGCAGTGGATGTTTTGATATAACTGATATGTTCGTGTTTTGTTCGGGGGCTTTTGTTAGTGAGGGGCTTTTTAGAAAGATGATGATCTTTGTTAGAAGGATCGTTTAGACTACCGGGGCCAGCCTGTTTTGTTTGTGACAATGATCCGTTGCAAATAAATCTACGTGAATTGAACGTCAATCCAGTCTCTCTCTCGTGTTCTGAGTCCAGTGGGAGTGCTGAGTGTCTTCTGAGAGGCTTGTGGAGTCTCAACGTGCAGTCAGTTAAGTAGATAGATTAGAGTTTATTCAGTATTGGTATTTAGAGAATACTCATCATTCAATTAAGTTATTTTTCCTCTTATCAATTCATTTTGCACCGCTTATTCCATCCCCTTCGAGTGGACATCTATTTTACTTCCACAGCTCCTGTAGGAGCCAATAAAGCTGAAATGGTGACACCTAGTGGTCAGTCTGCAGGTGAGGCCAAAACTTAAGAGCTCATCCTCTCTGCAGATAGAGAGCATAGTTCATATTCACAGCCACACAACTTCCTTGCTCCTCCACACTTTTTGTCTAGTATTGAAATTGTGAAGTCATCCACCTGAAAACAGCAAGACAAGCAGTAATGTAAACAACCCCAAAACCCTTAATGTTAAGCTGCCTGTAGAGTCTAATATCACTGCAACAAGGAGGAGGAGGAGGGGTAACAGCTGCTCTCTTGTGCCTGCGGTGAATATGACTTCGTCTTTCAAGTGTTCATCAAAGCTTGGAACAACAGAAAACAACAACAACAACAAAAACTTATTTTGGCTGCGTGTCTGAGAAACAGAGAGCTTTGCATGGATTTGCACAGCAGAGACTGGCAGCAGCTGACAGCAAACCAACAAAACTCTCCGTAAACCCACATGAGTTCCACCTGCAAGCGGAAAAACTGAGCTGACGTGTGCATGAGGGAAGGTGACCGGCAATACCTGAAGTGCACAAACTGCAGTAGATCCGTGTGCACTACCTGCACTGTGAGCACTTTGGGACTGCAAAGTCGACGACACATTCAGGGACCCTTACACTGCATGTAGTTGTAATGTAAACACCTTATTTTGTATTCTTTTAGGTTCAAGAGGAATCTGCTCCATGCACTGTCTGTCTGTCCGTGAAGGTTTCTAGGATTAAAACTGCAACAAAACACACACAAAAGAGGCGGTATATACCGCATGTTGGATATAGTCCGCCTCACAGAACTAAAACATATCAGACATAAAGCATTTCCAGAGATACATTTGTTTTCCGGGCGAATGTAGTGGAGAATACTTGAGACGCGGAGAAAGAACGAGCCCTCCAGCCAGAAGGAGCAACTAGGGCAGTAGATACTGAGCTACGTCACTAACTACACTAGATGCACCTTAGCTGGAGGACCATGAGCATTGTGGGAGGATTGATGTGCTGGATTACTTCCAACTCCTCCAGGCAAGACGCTCCCAGTCTGGAGCATCTGAAAACAGAACCAAAATCAATTAATAGTGATGCAGACAAATATTGAAACCGATCCTACAACTCAATACAGAATGAATACTTTCTCTGCAGGCTGCAGCCATGTGAGGCGGTTAAGCAAATTAAACGCGTATATAAGCAGGGATTACAAACCTTGAAAAGTCCTCAATACAATAAAATAAAACTTTGGAAAAGCAGAATAATTACAGAATGAAAAAAAAACTGGTTTGGAGGATCTGAGACTGGATATGGACACTTGATCCATCGCCACATGAAAACTTCAGATATTAAAAATAAATGACCATCTAATATGAATATTTAAAGAGCACATATCGGGAAGTCTAAGTAAGATGTTTAATTAGTTCAATAACCGTGATTATAGGAGTCAGATATATGAAGGAAATTTGTCATATTCATATTCCCTCTGAAATGTGGTAAGCATGCTTCAAACTGGTCTGAATCGGGTCACGTGCATGCATTCAGTTCACCTTCCACCATTAAAAAAAACATACATCCCAGTTAAAAAAATACCTCGAAACATTGTTGGAAAACATAACACCCTTTAACCTCTTCAATACATTATATTGTAGTATGCACGAAATCACAGGCTGTTCCAGCATAACGGCCCATGCCGCGCGCACACAGCAAAATAGGAGCACAACAAGTTACAATACATCTCATAATGCAGCCCCCCTCCCTCCTATAAACTGTTATCTCTTATTCTGCAGACTATGGGATGTCGCAGAGCTCCATGAGGTCATACATGTGGTCTCAGCGCCTCTGTGTGCGCCAGCTTCAATAAAGTGGCGCCAACAGCGGCTTGCAATGCCACGATGAGCTTGTCGGCTCAATTAAATAATGATCTCAATCACATCCGCGTTTATTCGGTGACGTAACTACTACACAAACAGCAGCTGGCGAGCGGCGGGTGGATGGATTTCTAACACTTTGGGGATTAATAAAATAGAGCCCGCGTGAGCGCAATGTGTCGCAGCAGCGACGCCATAACAAAAGACTCGAGCGGAATCAACTTTTGGTCAACTAAAAGTTATTGGGACTCCCGGAGGACGGCATCGCATTCATTTTGAACATATACGGGTTATTAAAAAAAAAAACTTTAAAAAATATACATACAGATTAATGCACAATATATGTTTCTTTAACGAATCTGATAAAGAGGAATAAACACACAAACAAAACTTTAGAATATTACAATTTTTTTAAACGAAAGCAAAGCACTACAAGACCACGTGCGTTAATCTGTGTCGGAATAAAGAAAATAAAACCCCCACTATTGACAGCCTACCTTTTGCCTTGAGGTTTATTCTACCGAGTGACTGCATCCTGCAGAAAACTCCCAATATTGCCCGCACGTACCTTGCAGCACGCAGATGTTGTACCCTCCGCAGCCCTCTTTGCGCCAACAAAAAGTTCTGTCATGCATGAAATTGTGAGAGCATCTTTTTCTGGTTGTTTTTCTCTTTGTGGGGGTGGGGAGAGGAACGCAAGCGACGCTCTCGATGCGGATGTCGTCCTTAAAAGAAGAAGAAAAAAATCCTTTTGCAAACACGTTACCCTTCTTTTTTGGGCATTTAAAAATGAGAACTTCTCCCTGCACATGGTCGTGGACTGCGCCGCGCAAAGTTGTGCATCAACCCGCATGTCGCTCATCCATTCGGCGCTTTGCTGGTCAAAAGGAGCCCAGGAGGCTCGTGACCTCTAACCCCGGTGAAACCCTGCCCCCACGGAGTCTTCTGCTCTGGCTGCAGCACGTCCCTCCACCAGCCGCCTCATGGGCAGACAGATATCACTCAGTAGTAATGCCTTTTTTTATGGTTGTTGTTGAAACAGTTTTAAATCGTTGCACTGAAAGATGCAGAGGCTTTCCTAAAGCATGGCACTTCCTCCACGGTGGGAACATGGACGCAGCGCTGCCTCACTTGCCTTCTTCCCCGAATGAACTTTAACCTACTTTCCCATACTGCCTTCTTCTCTCTGTTTAAAGGGGAAAGAAAAATAAACTGCAGCTGCCCATTTTTGATATTATTCTTTCCCCAAGTGTCTCTTGGAGGATTGATTGTGGTCGTGAAGCTTTTGATCTTATTTGCAGAAAACTATATGGTAGATTTTTGCATTATGATTTTAAATGCTGCATATAAAAAAGAAAAATGTCTGGTGGAGGAATAATGTGTTTTCTTTTGGTTTGAGTAAATTCAGGGATTATAATTGACCTCCACGCAGACAATGGCCCGGCAGCCCATTGAGCAGGCCTCATGGTGGAACCCTCCTGGTAGGCCGGAATGTGTCCCAGTGTTTTGAACTGGGCTTTTCAACTGGGAGGAGGGGTTATTTTTAGCAATATTCATTTGCATCACTGGATGAATACGCTATAGTCCAGAATGCTATTCTGGAGATAAAAGCTACGTTTCAATGTAAACAAGCTAAACAAACATCCTTCCGCTCATTGTCGACGTCGTAGATCACGTAGCGTTGGAGCGTGGTTAGAAGGTTTTCGATCAAGCAGAATAACAACTAGACCACAGACTGACTTGGGAGATCTACATCTTGCAGAGCAATTACAGGCTGCAGCTAACTAAAGATTTTCATCATCAGTTTATCTTTTGACTAGTATTTGCTTCATCATAATTTCCCAGAGCCCAACATTGTTTGTTTTGTCCAACTAACTAAAAGTGTTAACCGCTAAGCTTACACTGCCGTTACATAGACTGTTCCTGAAGGTAAAGAATGAACTTCCACGCTCAACAATATTCACATTTAGAGGCCTAAAAACTCCTCTGAATTATATATTTTTCCTTTAAATATTACTTTTACAATAAATAGCATTAAAAAAAGCACCAGCTGGGCCATAGATAAAGAGTTTGAATAGCTTTCACAGTATCATTACGCTCAAAAAGATTGCTTTCAGCGTGTCGAGAGTGAAAAGGCACAGAGGTCAGTGAAGGCATCTTCTCAAGTCTCCACACTTCAGTCTGAGGAACCTGCAGCACAGGTCCGTCTGAAGAAAGGGGCGAGGGGGGGAATTGATTGATCTGTAACTGACTTCTATTATAATCTCACTCCAAACCAAATAGGTGACCTCGAAGATCAATAAGGACACTGCTTCTTTAAGGTTACAAATGTATACCTTTGTAAATATGAACTGTAATTGGATCCCAGGCCTCTGAACAGTATCCATTCTCTACTTGCAGGGTTTTTCAACCTTTTTTGAGTCGCGGCACATTTTCTACAATAAAAAAAGTTAGAAAATGTCACATTGTAGCATATTACAGCATATATGGTAGGTAAGTTTTGCGCTACCTACTGGCATGGAAGAGTATTTCATTACTAGGCCAGCCACTATATTGCAGGCTCAGACGCTCAACAATGGAAAATTATTTGCGGACACCAAATTATATTCTTTGGGACCGATTAAGTGAAATTGGACATTTTCCCACGGCAGTGGTTGAAAATCCCTGAAAAGAGACGCCCGCCTCTGTGTCCACTGAACTGTCGAAGCCACACACAAATAAATTTGCCATAAAGTTTTTATTTTCATGAATGCTTTCACACTTGTATCCTTTATAAAGTTATGTACACATTATTCGCTCCCATGGTAAATAAAGAAAAAAATTCCAGAGTGTGGAAAGAGAAAGGTAAGGGGGGGAAAAAAAGTAAAGAGAAGGCAACAGAGTAAAAAAAGTAAAGCACAACACGTATTTAAACAGAGAACTCTAAATCATGAAATATATACTGATCTGAAGGAATTTGTGTTGACGTCTACATAATATCGCCAGTGATTTATAAACTCATATTTAGAGGTAGGGTTAAAGAAACATGAAATGCTTTGTTGATGCAGCTAATACAATTGATGCCAACAGCGCCCCCCGATGGGACCGCTGTGCACAGCACGCCATGACTGGGCTCAATTTAAATCATATTCTGGAGGATTTTTGAAAATTAACGTTATTTTCTTTTACACAACAGCCAGATAATCTTGGATATTATTACACTTTTTTTTATGCAACAGTTTATCAGCAAGCTGTAAGTTCGTTTGTGCTCATGTATATATATTAATAATTACTCTTATGTAAATGGGGTAAGTCCGATGCATTGATGTAGTTTTGAAAAAACTTGTTTTCACATTAAATAATCACAAAGGAGTTGATCACCAACAGATTTTTTTTTTTTTTAAGAAACTCAAACACACTTTCAGAAAACGTTCTCTCATAAACGGTGACATGACGGTGCACTGTGTGCAGGACTTCAGTCTATTTGTGCATAATGTACCACATTCACAGCAGAGTCCGCAAATTAATGTATTGATCCGTAAAGGCCTGATGATAACCTTGTGACTATTTGGTGCAGTGTACCAAATAGTGATTTAAAAAAAAAAGAAGCAGAAGCTAATAGCCACAACTGGGTGCAGTCTGTTAAAATATATATTTACACTCGCAGGATCACCATCGAGCATAATGGTGACAGAGCTACACTACACTAGGTGTGGAGCTGAGAAATTAACTGGTAATGCATTTGGGACTTGAAATGTACATCTTTAACCTATTTCATATTGACTTTGGTTTAAAAAAAAATAATCTGGAATTTCACAAGATCATTACGATCCGTTAAATGTCTTTAAATAAGGCAACGTTCACTACAAGGGAGCACACTGCAATTCATTATGAATTAACGTTTGTGTGGCACCACCCGATGAAATTGTTCAGTTTAAAAATCTAGTTTTCCATTGTGAAAACCAGGTCGCAGTCCCTGTTCAAGTTTGAACATATAGGTACGTCAAGTTCAGGCATGCATTCAAGCCACTGCTGTGTATTTTAAACAGTCGAATAAAATATATCTCGTCGAGGAAGGGAAGAGAAAGAAAACACAGCATTTGCAAACTCAAATCCCATGAGGTATATACTATAGACTGTGCGCTCAGACAACATAACTTGAAATCCCTAAAATGCCATTTCAGTGACAATGGTCGAAGTAAGGCAAGTATTTATTTTTAAGAAATGTAACTAATCGGCGATGCGCGTGAGGAACTCGATCGATTCAGTGCTCGTCAGCCAAAACAAACTATTGTTTTAAAAAAAGGTGCACGTTGGTTATTTAGAGAATGCGTTGGCATCTGATAGGACGTGCTTTCTGATGCATCAAAAGGCATGTGACGGGGTATTCTATTCAAATGTATTATTATAAAATCAGATCAATAGACTTTGTATTCTTTGGTGTTAAGAGTAAACAACTGCATGGCTCTAGTTAGTCAAATCAATGTCCATTACTGTCTGCCCAATTCTCAAATCCAGCATAGCAGATGTTCACTACGTGTCCAATGAAAACCAAACGAGGGAATTTCTTCAGGAAAAAGCACTTCCTGCTAAACGTTAGTATGAAGAGTCTTCGGCATGTCCACTCATTTTAAATGACGCTTCATGCTCTCTTAATAGATTTACAGTGCAACATACTGTTTGATGCATCGTCATGGGCAACACCGCCGTGTAAACGGCAATATCATTTCTAGCGTTGTGCCGTCAGGGAGAAATGCTTCGTATGGCATACACCAGGTACTTTAAAACCCATTAATTCATCGTTGGTTAAATCATTGTTTCAAATGAATGGGTCCTATCTGTGCTCAATGTGTGAGAATGAGATCAATTGGTACATCCTGGCTGTCCATGTTAGCGCTGAACGGATGGCTGGTACCCTGCAGCGTTATCTGATGCCTTGCTTCTATTTCAGTCACGTAAGCCTCGCTGAGCGCGCGGCCTAAAAAAAAATAAAAAAAATAATAATAATCATAGCGCAATTAATTGATTCCTCTATGGTTTTGATTTCCCCTTCCTGTGCCAGCTAATGCATCGGCGAGTACAGCACTGCAGGATCATTTGTGACCTCTGTAACCTCACGCAATGCAACCTTAAGGCCTACCATCTACACAATAATCACCAAAAAATTACTTTGTGCTGACCTGGCCAAAATGATCCACGTGTCTCTCTGCCAAAGCCGTATTTCTGAAGATCTATTAAGTCCCTGTACAACACAACAGCTTTACAATAAGGCAATAAACCAAACCTATGCAATTAGTTAGACTAAACAAAGTTCAGAGAGAAGGGTTACTGGGTGTCCTAAACTGTTTACCAGGAAGATACATTAGAAAAATAATGCATGTATATATGCTTCTCCGCAGCTTCTCTATCTCTAAAATAGACATGTCTCTGAGAAAGACTTTCAAGAACGCACGTTGGCTGTGAAGGGAAGGGGGGGGGGGGGGCATTTTTCTACAGTCTCCGTCAACAACAATGAATGTGGAAAGGTAACAGTTTAAGGTCCAACATTACAAGAACGGACTAAAATGCAGTTCATCATCACCAAAGAAGAAGCACTATGGTTTAAATAACAGTTCTTGGCCCACTCAAGTTGCTGGATGGAAATCACTTCCACATCCATACTAAAGAAAGAAAAAAAGAAAGTGAAGGAAGTAATCTTTGCTTTTTTCCTATATTTTGTGGTTAATATTACATTTTAATTAAGCATGTCTTTTAGACTCTCTCTTAGCCTCCTGCTGCTCCAGCCACCACCTATACATCTACCACCTGATGGGAGCAGTCACCCCTGCCGCCTTAAGCTTCCTCCGGTGCTGCGGGCCTCTTCAGGTCCCGGATCTGTTTAATCAGATAGTTCTTCTCATCGCAGAACTGCTCATCCTCCGATCGGTCGGTCTGGAAGTGGGCCAGGAACTCCACGAGTTTGGGCTGGTTCTTCAGCAGAATGTCCAGCACGGGCTGAGTCTTGTTGGGGTTTGCAACGAATACCTTTTGAAAAAAAAGCAGAGAGATGATTGGCAATTTGAAAAGTTTCATCCTAAAATTAGTCTTAAAAAAAATCTATATATTTTACCAACTAAAACATAGCAGCATTTCACATATAGTTGCACTGATGATACATGTTTTATGAGCACACCTTGAACACATGGAATGCTTCAAACTGGATGTTTCGGCTGTTGTCTCTTAGCAAGTTCATCATCAGCTTCAAGTTCTCCGCCCGACTGATGTATTTCGTCATGACAGTGAAGTTGTGTCTATCCAGCAGAAGTTCCCCGAGGAGCTGAAAAACAATATGCAATTACAACAAAGTTGTTTTTGAATGACCTTGAAAGCTCAAAGAAAGTGATTTGGATCAGACGGAGCGGTGGAGCTTATACCTTCAAAGACTGTCGCTTGGTGACGTAGTTCTCAGAATGCAGGAGCTTCTCGTACTCTGTAAACACCTGAAAGACAAGTTGCAAGTATATTAATAAAGCACAGCATAAGCCTTTGTTTGATTAAATATCAAAAAACACACAGGAGGCGCACCCTGTCATAATTGTTCTCCAGGAAATCCGCACACATAATCTTGTGTCTTGTGAGGAGATCCTGAGAGGCAACAGAAGAGACCAAAGTATTAGAGACAAACTGTTGAGATGAAGATGCTGGAAACCGAAAAAAAACAAAAACAGCACTGTACCTTGAATGAGGCGAAAGCGTCCGAGGCAATGTCAAAGGTTGAGAGCTCCACATAACCGAAGAAGCAGTAGAAGTCTTCAGAGAAGAGCACTGTCCGTGCCAAAGGCTCGTGACGCAGGCACTCTCTCAGCATCATCCCACAGTTCAGAGCCACTTCTGGACTCTCATATCTGCACAGGTTAACACATGGCAGGCCCAGGTCAAGTCATTTGCCTCATCAGAATTGAATATAGGCTTATAGGTTATAACACAAACACTGTAGATGTAGCAAACAAAAACAGCAAAAAAAATGAAGTCTCTTTAAGGAAAGTCCATCATAAACACTTTAAACACTACTATCGAGGCATTGAATTTGGATTTGTACTGATGAGCATACATACACTTCTAGGTCTCATTTTCCATGGTGAGACAAGATAGCTGGCCAAATGAGGACAATTAACCACGCAGCCAAAAAGGGAACCTCTAAGCAGAATAATCATCTTCAACATCAATGTTAAATGTCAGGTTTTGATGTCCATCTCTGACAAACCAGAACTGGAGGGTCCGCTTTAGAGACGTAGCATTTTGGATCAAAGTTCAAAAACACGTTGCACACAAGTTGCAAAGATGGCATTTGATCCACCGACCACAATGCAATGCAGCCGTAAAACATGTGGCTCTTCGAGTTAGAGCTGTAAAACCAGCACTGCTATCACTCTTCATCAACATGCGTTACCCACAGGTGAATGCAACAAGTTCACGCTCGTTCTTCTGGGAGTTGTTGAAACACATAATGTGGAAAATCACGTGGCAGGTTGAGTAAAGTGATACGGATTAAAAAGTGTTTGAAAAGTGCCGAAAACTAAATTAAATCTTAAGAGTATCTAAGGTTGGACTTGCCTTTAATGTAATTGTACATATAAAGCACTCGCATCTATCATGTATCAAACACTGATATCCTGTGGGCTGAAAAGATGAACTTACCCTTTCAGCAGCATGAAGAGGATCTGTTGTTGTGTAGAGATGTATTCTACCGTGGGTGTACGGCTGCCAATCTGACGTCTCACAATATTGCTGAACAAATGAACCACATCCTTCTTCCCCTGTAAAAAAAAAGTACATAGTGGTAAACGGCTGACTGGGTGCTTTTTTTCCTTCTTTCTTTTCTTTGGGCATCGATGTTAAAATCACGCCCGTGTCGGCACTAAAAGATCAATACTTTATACACAAATAAAGTGCATTTTGCCCACCTCAAAATCAATCCTCTGCAGGTTTGCAATGAGAGCAATGAGGAGGTTGGTGTTGTACAGCTCTTGTGCAAGCTGAGCCACCGCTTCGGTTTGAGGCTCCTTGTCACCTGTTCCACTAAGTACCTCCTTCAGGGAGGCCAGGTTCTTGGACACCTCCTCTGCGACCTGAATTGTGGAAAAGAGCGACCGCTACCGTCAGATGGGGATGAGGATTAAAGTAAAAATAAAATTAAAATAAAGTATGAGACAGTCCATAGCCAACCTTTTCACACTTTTTGCTGTCTCCAGCATCCATCTTTTCCATGTAGGCCACATTCTCCTTCAAACTCCTCACTATGTCAGCTGGGCTCTTCTGAGACTTCCCAAAAGGAAAAGGCATGACTGGACACTGGTAATCAAAGCCCAAATCTCTGTAGAAACACAAAACAGGTCAGGTCACGATTATATGCAAGCAACTCAACTTCCTGTACCTCTTTGCATCAGGAAATGGCTGAAAAGCTCTCACCTGAAGGAAGCAACAAGACGGCCAAGTTAGTTTGACCGCCTGACGGAGAACCGGGTCTCCAAAGTTAAACTGCGGCGTTAACCTACAGTGTTAAAGACCATGACAGCACGCGCAGCTAGCTAACACCGCTAACCTTACTTTAGTTTCCAAAGATAATGCGGGTAGATTAGCGCGAAAGTTAGACTTTTACGATACGTGTCGCCCTCGGTTACTAGTTTCTCAAAGTTAGCATTAGTCCAGGGCGAATAAAACGCGAACTTTCTCCCCGGGAACGAGGATGTAACGGAGAACGAGACGCCAACAATGTCAACGTTGGAGCCAATGTTCAGCAGCAAAGTTGAGCTAGCTTGTGACCTAGTTAGCGGTAGCAAGAAGCAAGAAAAAGCAGCGTCGGTCGGTCAGTAGGCGGACAGCGAGGGACGTCACCGTGGAAAACACACACCACACACCGCTGAAACACCCAGGTGAAGCTGTCAGGACTCACCGAGGAGGGATCTGGTTCTGACGCTGAAGGAGGCTCGGCGGCTAAAGGTTAGCTAGCGGGCTAGCAAGTTGTCCCCACTTTCTTTCCCTCCGTAACGCTGCTACTTTGAAACGTCTGTGTCGTTGTCTGTAGCCGTCTAACTGTAGCTACAAGTGGCTCAAAGGGACGACCTTCATAGCGGTGCTGGTTCCTACGAAGCTCTCTCCTCGTGACCGTCTGTCACCTAACTTGCTAGCTGCCTAGTTGCACAGAGAGAGTTGCTGGGCTGGCCCGTCTGACAACTTCATTTCCCTGTTCTCTTCTGTTGAAACTCTCGTCCTCTCCTCATCCCGGGGACACTGGGCGGGTATGTTTTGCTTTACAAAATGACTGCCACCGCCGTTGGCCAATCACTTTAACCGAGGCTAAGTCGTGGGAACTCCCTCTGCGTTGTAGGTGCGCATGTTTCGGGGCTCGCAGATTCCTCGCGGGTGGACAGTTAGCGAAGCCCCTCCAGCCGGACGGCCCCGTAACAGTAACCAAGTGCTCCTACATTCTCCAGAAACGACAAGGCCAGAAGATGTTTTATAAATGTGTTATGCTTTTTTATAAATGTGTTATGCTTTTTATCCTTATGTGTCCTCTGTATGTAATTTTTCTATTTGTTTTATTGTATTACCGTATATGTGTACCTATTAGCATTAGGTTTATTAGTAGTAATCTTCCTTATGGGGTCCTCAACCAGCATATTTAGATTGTTGGTACTCATTTCGTATTTTATTGAGGATAATAATGCTCTTCACTTAGAGCTGTCGGTTTAGACCTGGTCATGTAGTGCAATGTCAAGTAAAATTGTGCTGCAATCGTTTTACAACTGCCCGAGGCTTTTGATACAATTGATCACAATCATGTGAAATAAGCTGTTTTCTTAAATGTGTTTTGATCGTCTGGTTCATTCATATCTTTGTAGTAGAGTTCAAACTTTTGCTGCCAATGGCTTCAGGGTTTTCCACAGGGACCAATCTTATGTCCTCTGCTGATTACTCTATATAATAACTATCATAGTAAAATAATATGTAGTATCCATTTTGGTACTGCACTGTCCATATTCATGCTGTCACCTGTTCAGCCCATGACCGGATTTAACCTGTCAAGGCCAAAACTTTGCTTTTGGGCAGATGGACCCCTAATGACCACAACACCCTCTCTGGATTGTGCACACACATTCAAGTACAGATAACACAGAGGACTACAACTAAATAGTATTATTAGTTTTATGAATATGTGATAAATGAGCACATACATAAATAAGGGCCTTGAGATTAAGTATTGCAGGGCAAGCACCCACAAGTTACAGCTTGTAACCCTGAAATGAACTCTTTTAAAAAATAAAAATCTGACATAACACAAGTGTTTGTCGAATCTCTTTTAAATCTGCATCAACGTGGCCTGCCTGGATAGCGCTACATCAGTAATAAAGCCATTCCCATGAGGTATTTGTTTAAAGCACCTTTCGCCTCCCTCACACTCGGAACCTCCAGCGTCTTTTACGCGATTGAGACTATTTCGACTTGGTCTTTTATTTTGAAAGCCCCGCCCGGAAGTCGCGCTGTCTCGAGCGCTGTAGCTAGCTTGATGCTAGTGTGAAAAAGCTCACGATCACTTCTGAAGGACGGAAAGAAACACAGCCACTGCCCGCAACACTTTCCCCATCTTCCCCACCGTCTCGGCGCCGTGAGATAGTGTGAGCAGGTAAGATGTGAGCTGTGCACCGGCGGCGGGACGACCTCCGCGGGGTTGTGTGGCCTTATTGTCGTCTCGAGCCGTTGCTGCTGGCGCACGAGCCGAGCGGCTCCCTTCGCAGGGACACATCACGTATGGCGCTCTTTACTTCGAAACGGTTTGCGAAGACCCGCGCCTGTCATGACAATTTCCCACATTTAAAGGGCAATATTCGCCGTTTTTTTCGGTTTCTAGACGAGAACATAATGTCGAAGTGTGATATTTTCCTTGCCCCGACCTTTATATCCACACATGAAGAGGCCTTGGGGGGATTTTCAGGGCGTTGAGATGTTTGAAATTTGTTTTCAGTTATAGATGAGTTAGTTCGGTGGGGAAATACACACACAGGCACACACACACCCCCTTCGATTCAAAACTTTGCAGGATATATTTTGTAGCACTTTTTCACGTTTCCCCCCCTTCGCCGTTGTCACAAATCGACCACGACGCCGCCGTGTGATACGGGATTGTTATCCGGGAACGTTTTCTGTGAAAACCAGACGTTAAAATAACGGACATTTGCTGTTATTTACACGGGCAGGGTTGTGCGTTTGCGCCGCTGATGAGCCGCCGCAGTGAAACCCCGGCCTTGCTATGGAGGCTGTCTCTATCAAGGCGTCGCAGCACACGGCTTTTGTGATTTAAGAAAATAAAAAATAAACACCCACTTTCGTTTGTGGACTATTAAGGATGAAGTACATGCTCTTTTATTTCACCCCTCATGTTTAATACACCCGTGGCGCCTGCAGCGCATCGTGGAGACATCGAGCAGCTCTCTGCAAATGACAGCACACATTCGCAGATTTGATCTCCTCGCCTACGTTAAACAATACAGTGATGGATTTGCAACCGATCTTGCATCGTTGTTAAGAAAAATGTGTTTTAACATACACATACAAAAGGTTTAATACAATAAAATAAATAATAAATGCAGCTGAAATGATGCAATATTCAAATCGTCCCAGCTCCTGGTGATGTGTGTTTGTCCTCTCTGCTAATCACAACATGCATTACAGTCAAATAGTGCATATTTGCACCAATTCATATTTCTTTAGAGAATTGGATGGTTTCAGGTTGGGGCAGATGAGACGTAACTAGACTATTGGAGCAGACTGTGTATGCAAAAAAAAAAGAAAAGAAAACATGTTGCATCATTTGCAGAAGAAACACTCATTGGTCGGGGGGTTTGCCTGTAATTGGAAGAAGCCCCTATGTGTGAGGTAAACTGGTTTGTCTCTGCTGTATCTCCTGTTTAGTCTGATTTATACCTGGGTTGACTGTCGGTGAAACATACACAGGATCTCACAAAATTCTGATGTTGGTCAGCGTTTTTTACAACACACTCTCTGGATTTGAGTAGTCCCACCACAGGCCAACAGAAAGTCTTCATAGCACAGTGGACCACGATGAAGTGGGTTCAGAAGTTGATAAAGTGTCAAGCTGTAGTGCTGTAACAAATGTGTTGGCTCTCTCCCCCAGTGTGTGATCCATCTGAGGCGTTGCTGGCCGTCATGTTTTTAGGACACAGGACTTTTCTTTGGTGACTTTCATTGCTCCACTTTGAGTTACCTGGAGTAGTAGTTTAGTAGCTATAATGGCTCCCAACTCGAGAGTTTTATTATTTCAAAATACTGTCATTGAGTTGGTGAAAGAGTTAGATTTTCCAGAGTAGAGTTTACTCTTCAATAATTCAACCCGTGAAGGATGCTTCAACAATGTTAATCCCTGGTTATGAACACATTAATAACTGATTGAACAACTCAACACTCTGTCATCATGTCACTGTTACCTCATCATTCCTTTTTATCTCCTGTTGCCAATGACTCTGGGCATCACCGACGTATTGTATTAATTTCAAAAGTCTGATGGCGTCCAGTTTGAATCGGATATGAGCTGCGATTATGAGCAAGCTGTATGACGAGTGCATTCATGTATATGAAAGCTGTTCTACTGACATTACAGAGGACATGGCCCGGCAGAGTTACTGTATGACTGACATTTTTACAATAGTCTTTAACTGCTTTGATGATCTCTATGAAAAAGGATCTATCAGCCTGTGTAAAGTGAAGCTGTCTTGTCGTTCTCACTTTAACAATTTTTTTCTTTTTTTCTTCCATCAGAGACTTGGTCAAAAAAAAGAAGCCTTTTGTCATGTCAGGGCAGAAGAAAGGAGCCGCAGCGCGGCTGCTGAAATGTGCCTTCTGCAGAACCAACCGGGACAAGGAGTGTGGGCAGCTGATATTGTCGGACGGCCAGAAGGTGGCAGCCCACCACAAGTGCATGGTGAGGAGAGCACACTGCTCTCAGCCTTTTGTAGCCTGTGATCCTCCTAGACTACGGCATGCTTACTCCCAACCATCACCACTTAATGCAGCGTAGTGAACAATTCAGCCCAAAAGACACTTTGGATTTTGTGTTTTTGCTGTTGTTTAACTTGTTTATAAGCCTACTAAAGGTCTGCATTTCATAAAGCAAGCGGGTTTAAAACGAAAAGCAAAATTTAGCAGAAGGAAGTGATTTGTCTCCTGTAAATTACTCTTGAAAGGCCCCAATGTGTCTTCTGTCCCCTGGGTGAGCCTGACCTCCAGGTTGATAAAACACTGCCTTTGACATACCATTTTCCCTTTTTTACGATAATTACATCACTGTGAAATCAGTTCAGATGCTGTGGCATCTATCAGTGTGGAAAGTGGTGCATCAGCAGTGGTCATGAGGGAAATTAAAATGCAGATATTGCACTTCTCATCCTCCATAATAAAAGACTGCACAAACCAATTTACATTTTTCTGTTAATAAATGTCCCATGCAGCTTTTCTCCTCTGCCCTGGTCACATCTCACTCAGACAGCGAAAACATCGGAGGGTTTTCCATTGAGGATGTGAAAAAGGAGATCAAGAGGGGGAATAAATTGGTGAGTGCCCCTCAGTTAGAATTTCAAATGTGGAAACCATAAATGTATTTCAATTAAAATGTGTATGACTTGTGTTTAAAAGCCCCGCACATCAAACACTGTGCACATATGAGGATATGCAGGAGCTGCTTTATTGAACCGATAATAACTAATGATGATGATGATGATGCAGGTTTTTATACACTTGAGCACAGGGTACCTTAATTGTGGATACCCGTCTGTCCTGTAAACACAGAGTGTGTGTGTGTGTGTGTGTGTGTGTGTGTGTGTGTGTGTGTGTGTGTGTACACGGAACGTCTATTCACGTTTACAGAGGAGGTGTTGTTACTAGCTAGTAGCATTACAGCGGATCCCTCTCATGATTTATCACATGTTTAATTTGGGAATATCTGCTTTTTACATCTAGTCTTCAACATGTTTTGCATGAACAGCTTGTGGCTCATTTCTCAATCTGACAAACTATCAGAAGATGACATGCTGCACTTGAATGTATTATTTTTTTATGTGAATCCTCGAGGAGCCCGACACTGAAATGCAATTTAAACTAATTTACAGCATGTCTAATTTAATTAGCATTTACATTGATCTAAATGAATATCCCTGTCACAGATTATATTTGAGTTACTTTATTATCGTGGTTCTGGCTCTTGCTCATCCCATGATATTATATGAACACTATTCTGGAAAAGATTACCCATATATTTACAGGTGCAGTGTTTATTTATACACGTATCTCTATGTTAATTCCTATACCTATATATTTATTTTTACTGTCATCCACTACGGCCTACATATACATGTTTTTCTTTTATGGTAAAGTCTATGTTGAAGAATGTTTTTTAGATGCTAACAAATGATAAATATTGGCAATGTATCTTTGTGGGAATTTAAGAATGTTCTAATGATATTTTACAGCCTTTTATTATTTATCTTTCTCTGCTGTTTTTGTTCTATTTTATATATTTACATGCCTTTCAGACATCGGTGTCTGTCAGAAAATCCTATTCAGACCCACATCTTAAAATCCCGTTTTCACATTACTAATTGACAAAGCATATTATGAGTTGTCAGCTTAATATCAAAGCTTGTGCCTGTGCTTGGCCTGTTTTTTTTCCCTCCTGAAGATGTCTGTCCATTTGCTTCCCCGTCAGATGTGTTCCTCGTGCCACCGGCCGGGTGCCACCATCGGCTGTGACGTGAAGACGTGCCGGAGGACGTATCACTATTACTGCGCTTTGAAAGACAAAGCCCAGATCAAAGAGAATCCCTCACAAGGGATTTACCTGTAAGTCACTCTGTCTTTGCTGCCGCACAAACCTACGGTGAACAAAAAAGATGTTCTTCACTCCTGTTGGATTCAATTAAAATCTATTTGTTTTGCCCCCGAACATAGTGTTTACTGTCGCAAACACCGGGATGCCTCTCATGATGGCATTCAAGGTAAAGCATGAACATCTGTTACATCTCTATATGCTCGCGGGTTCTTTTCTTGGATTGTTCATGAACAGAAAAGTTTGTCCTAATCACGACTGTCTGTTTGTCGTCAGATGAAGAGGGAGCTGTGGCCTGTGACTCGGACTCGTCACCTCCACAAAGTAGGGGAAGAGAAAGGGTTGAGAAAAGCCGAACCAGGGTCGGATCTCGCGGCCAATCGGAAGACGCCCGCTCCACTTCCTCGCAGGCCGCAGACGAGGAGAGCTCCTCCCACGTAAGTGATCTGTGCGGCTGACTGCGGTGGTCTGTCGGCTGTGCTGCAACCTCTGTTTTTATGAGCATTACCGTCCGTGTGTTCCAGCGGGACCGGTCACCTCTCCGGGCCAGCGTGGGAGACGGCGGCCAGCGCTGCGGCTTCTGTCATGCTGGCGAGGAAGAGAACGAGACGAGGGGCATGCTTCACACCGACAACTCCAAGAAGGTGGCTGCACACTACAAGTGCATGGTAAGATGGTCGCGAGTGTGTGTTTGTGTATGGGGAAGGTCCCTTTTTAATACCGCGCATGTGCATTCACAGTACTGCCACCTTTCTCTCTGCCATCTGTGATCCCTCGCAGCTTTTTTCATCGGGGACGGTGCAGCTGACCACCACGTCGAGGGCTGAATTTGGAAACTTTGACGTGAAGACTGTCATCCAGGAAATCAAAAGGGGGAAAAGAATGGTAGGAACTTGTGTATGACTTCTAAACCGTCTAAAGACTTAAAGGAGTTTCAGAAAAACGGCTTCTAATTTATTTATTTTTTATTAAATGTTTTTCCAGAAATGCACCCTCTGCACTCAGTTGGGCGCCACCATTGGGTGTGAAATCAAGGCGTGCGTGAAGACCTACCACTATCACTGCGGCCTGCAGGACAAAGCCAAGTACATTGAAAACATGGCGCGTGGCATCTACAAGTGAGCTCAGCCTTTGCTTTACGTATTTCTTTTTACATGGAGATTTTCTCTGTATATTTCCAGTAGTTCATCATCAGGTTGCAAAAAGTCTTTTTAAGCTTTAAAAATATTTCGGCTGTTATTTTTACACACAGTATGATATATCTTTATCTTGTACACCTGAATAAAACCGAAGACATGGTCGTCCTCGGCTGGATCACAAAGCTAATTAATGCCATTTAGAGACTGCTTTTGTGGATTATAATTTCCTGTAAAGAAAGTTCTGTTTAGATTTGACGAAATGCATTGAGTGTATCATTGAGGCCTGACAAACATGCTGTACATTTTATTTTTATTTTATATTGTAAATTGTTCATGGTTCACATCTAGGTTACCTAACTTGCAGTCATCTTTTTCCCAGACTTCAGTACGTTTCTTGTGTATTGAATGTGTTTGGCTTAAACAAAAGTTTAAACCACGTCAAAGTTAAAGTGAGCACTGTTTTTTGCGTTTAACTAATAATGGCTTGGCTATCATTGTAGTTTGATACTTACAAGCTCTACTGTGTGTGTGTGTGTGTGTGTGTGTGTGTGTGTGTGTGTGTGTGTGTATTTTTTAAAGACTTTACTGCAAGAACCACAGTGGCAACGAGGAGAGGGATGAAGAAGACGAGGAGCGAGAGAATCGCAGTAGACAGAGGGCAGCAAACAACCACGGAGAAACGCCTTCAACGCAAGTGAATGGCAACTAGGTGCGTTATTAGTGCACACAAACAATTTTTAACACGTACAAAATGTCCACCTTTCATGTCAAACATGAGGCGTCAGTGTTTTCCTACAGCAGCAATATCATGTGCAGCATAACCGTTATATTATTTTTCAGTATCATTGCCAATATCACTTTATCTATTTTAGTTCCTTCTGGACACTAGTGTCATTATTATGTCTCATACACTTAATATTTATAATACTTTTAAATGTTCTTGTTTTTAATCTTATGTTGGGCTTTACTCTTATTGCTATTCTGTTTTGCACTGCCGTTAGTATTACTTCTTCACTTAAAACTTACAGCTCTATTCTTTTTAATCTTCTGTTTATTCTTTTTTTTCTGTTGTAATCTTTCATCAATTTCTGGCACAATAATTTCCTTCGTGATGAATACAGTTCTATGTCATAATATCTTAATAAACAGTTAACATTTCATCGATGCCGTTCCTACAGGTCTGTCTGGATGTGGCGCGGGGCAAAACCAGAAGAACTCGAAGACGAGGGACAGATATTTTTTTACATTAAGTCTTGGTCACAAAGTCGTGGTCTACAGGCTCCCACGAGTCCTTTCTCTCCACGGTTTCTCCCGGTAAACGGACGCAACGTCCCAGCGCGCGCCGGGTGTCGTCTACATGTGAAACCCTGTGTTGACTCGCCCGGATGAGCTGCTCACAGACCGGTGGAACCCTGCAGAGCGCCGGACTGCTGCAGGATCCCGGAAAGCCACGGCTACTCTTTCCCAGGAGTCGGCGACGGGCTCACTTTCAAATACATGTATTGTTTCCGCGAGTAAAAGCTGATGGACTGATCTTCTGATTGTCGCTCACTGCCCCCTCAAATTACATGACACACACTTGCTGAAACAGATGCATTCTGGCTCTCCCTTTGCTTCTCAAGGACTCACTTTTAAGAGGGGTCTGTTTGTTACTAGTCTCTCTATCAAGTTGTGCAGTTTGATTACCTTGTTTCTGTAATCACGTCTTAAGAATACTCTTTTCATGTTAGCCTTTCCTTCTTGATATGTAATATTTTGCTACTGTATTATCATCATGAGTCATTTTTGAATATCTGGATTTCAGACAATCGCAATGACAAGTCGCAATGACAAGTTTCGCCAGCATGCACTTGGATTTTCCCTCACTGTTCAAAGTGGTACTTTGTTTTTTTTTCAACCAAAGGCCAATGTAGAGATCTTTAGCCGAGTTGGCCTGACTTAATTTGATGTACTGTTACCTGTATCTCTACAAATGTACCCATGAATGATCGGAAATAGAAAAATATTTTTATTTTACATACTTACCGAGTGAGTCTTTTATTTTGAAAGTGTCTGCAGGGCACTCGAAACACAAGAGCAGAAACACAAGAGCAGTACTCGTGGCCGGTCCCAGGATGTTAAAGGTGAAAACCTCTGGCGAGGTTTGAAGAGTGAGGAATGTCACACGAGCTCGGTGGCATAAATTTCACAGCAAGGCCTCACCTGTTCCCACCCGGAGCGTTCCTGCTCCTGCAAACCACTTTGTATGGAGGAGTTTGGGCATTTCATTGATATAGACTGTCAAATGTATTGCAATGTAATAGGTCACCATTAGGTCCACGCTATAATATATAGCAACCTTGATGTAGTATGCCGCTGGTAAAAGGGTTGACAGTGGTTATAGTAAAGCCTTGATGTTGTCAAATCATGACCATGTAAGGCTGCTTTCACATTTATAGTCAAATCTAAGATGAACCGGTGAGACTTTGAGGGTATTACAAATGTGGTAAACCTGCAGATATACCAATGTTACATAATTCTTCCTGGAAACACTTTCCATACCTAGACAGTAATGACAGACCCTGAATGTATACAAGGAAAAAATATACAGAATTTACATTTGTTTTCTGTATTTTACAACTCAGTTCTAATGCGTTATGCTGTGTTCCTATTCCATTCTACTCTAAATACCAACTATACAACTCCAAGTATGTACTGTTTTGTACTAAGGCAAATTATGTAATCCGTAAACGTCATTAGTTAAATTGCAATTTCAGAGTGTCACTGCCCGTTTTACTTAACGAAAACAAAGGAAAAATGTTCCAAAGCAAAACTCCCAACCTCCCCTTTGGATATTCATTCATTTTAACCCTCTATTCTGCTAATTTCAGGCTACTTTCTGTCTAGACTAGAGGGTTATGGAATGCTTGTGTTAAACGCTTTTAAAAAAAAAGTGTCTCTTGATTCCTCTGATCTGAACAATTAGACGTATTTCTAAGCTCCCATTTTTCCCTCAGGTTTTAGAAAAGCTTGTAGCAGATCCGCTGTTAGCGTTCACTAACAAACAATATCTTTGAGAGATGCCAATCTGGTTTTAGAAGTGGTCAAAATGTTCTTCTTTAGGTCTTGAGTGACTTATTGCTGTCAGCTGATGTTGGCCATGAATCCATTCTTGTTGGGGTGGGTCCGATTCTCGTCTCCATTTAAGTGCTCCTTCTTGGCCACCTTGTACCCGGAAATGATGTTGTTTTTGTTTTGATCTACCTCAGTTGTGACCCTGAAAACATCCATCAGAACAACCAGCTCCATGATATTCGTAAGCGGATGTCACAGAACTTCCTGCAGCTGAATGCTGATAAGACAAAGAGATATTGATCAAAGATAAAGATGGTGCAATCACCCAAATATCAAACTCTGGGTTCACTGTCCCATTCAATTAACTCAGCATTTCAGAAATCTTGCTGTCATCTTTGATCAGAACGTCAGCTTAGACAAATGTATTAAATCAATCAATCATGCTTTCATCATCTCAGAAACATTTAGATTAGAACATTTCTTTCTCCCAAAAATCTGTAAATCTCCAGTACTAGGCGATTATCAGATTATTATAACTCCTTGCTCTTTTGCATGAGTGGAAAAAAAATCCCTCTCCCAGCTCCAGATCATCCAAAACTCTGCTGCAGGTATGAGTACATATACTTGGCAGTGAACTCCATCTTACAAATTCTATTAATTGTAAACAATAATACAGGAGTGCATTGGTGCAAATATGGTGGAATACATATTGAATGATGACTGTAACGGGTTTCTTTATATACTACATAGATGGATATGTACAGTATATGCATGTACACATGTCAGTTTACAGTATATTCAGTATATACAACTGCTTAGATTTATATGTGTGTCAGTCATAGTACATATTACAAAAACAGTGTGCGATAACGAGGTGAGAGAGCCTTTGCAGTCAGGGCCCCAAGACTTTAGAATGACCTGCCTGATGAGATCAGGGCTCCAAACTCTATCTCGTCTTTAAAATAACTTTTAAATACAACTTTAAAAAAAAAAGTTATTTCAATAGTTTTATGGCATTTTAGTTTGTTTTACCATCTGTGTTCTTTATGTGTTTGGTTTTGTATTCTCTTGTTGTAATCTGTGTTAATTGTGTTACTTTTTTATTTTATTTACGTTTTACTATAAAGCACTTTGTACCTGTATTTTGAAAGGTGCTATATAATAAAGTTTTTATTATTTATTTATATCATTATTACAGGCTCAAAACCTACTTAGAGTTTTGTGTGTAGTATGGAACTGGGTCTTATCTCAGGACTAATAAATCTCCTCTTAAGGTAGTGAGGGCTTTATAGGTCATACATATCCTTAATAATACTAGAACAACTGTAGTAATATTGGCAGTAGTAGTACCCGGGACTACACATATTTTTGGGGTTCACAGCTTAGTTTTATAGTTAAATAAGTACATGACTGCCCAAAGGTATAGTCACCGTGAATAACAATATTATATAATGTTATAGTGAGTTACCAGGACCAGGCAGAGCCAGAACGAGGATTATAGAAGTATACGGATTACCAGATTTCCCCTGTGCACGGCCATCCCACTGCACTCACACATTCTAATCAGACCCTCAAAAGAGAAGGGTTTGAGACACATTTTATCCAATCACTTGCATGATCAGATTCAGTTAATTAATCCCAAATTTTAAAGCATTCTATATAATCCCGGGAATAAAATCGCTGATATATTTATTTGTTCTTGGCCCAAAATATGTACATATAAGATATATAACTCTCCACGTATCTGCCATCTAGATGCACAACGCGTGCTCATGTTTTGTAACAACTGTAGAATGTCCGGTTGCCGAAGGTCCCCAGTCCCTCCCAAAGGTAAAGAGCGGTTGTTTTCATATCCTAACCAGATACACAAAAACCTGACCTACAAATATTCATGAGCAACTCAAATGTTAACAGCAGCCCTTACAGTTTTAGGCCAAGAGAACAACCCGAAATACTCACTGCAACCGCTAAACTAGCGGAAGCTAGCTAACGCTAACCGTGCAGTAATCCATCTCCATTCATTTAGTGCTAATCGCTAAACTAGCGCCTAAATAGCACCAAAATAGCACTGTAGTGGCAGCTGTGTTTGGCAGAAATGTGATTTAGTGTGTGGCCCATCTCATGAATCTCTGTACATTACTGATTCAAGTAATAATAATAATAATAATAATAATAATATTAATACTTTTAATTTATATAGTGCTTTTCCAAAAGTTCAAAGACGCTTTTATGTTTGTAGTGGTGTTGGGCTCTCTATTCCAATGCCTCTTCCCATCTCATATGTCCAGACCCTAGCAAGGCCCTCAACAGTCCCATGTCAGACCCTTGGCATTGGCCTCCAAGTGTCTGCTATTCTAGGCAACGATGAGGTAACCTATGTCTGGGTAGGCGACTGGTAGCAGACGCCTGTGCCAGGCTAGTAGGTATCGCACTGCCTGACCCTTGAAGTAGTGGGTTACTACCGACGAACCCTATGCTAGGTAGTGAGATGCCTAGGGGATACTATGGGATTGGAATAGAACAACACCACTCACTCACCACTGTTCTCTGTACACTCAACTTTTAAATATTGAAAATATATAATTATGAAATATATAATAAATATTATATATAATACATATATAAAATATTATTATATAAAATATATTATTATTATATATATTATTAAAAAAACATATAAAGTATATACACTCACCTAAAGGATTATTAGGAACACCTGTTCAATTTCTCATTAATGCAATTATCTAATCAACCAATCACATGGCAGTTGCTTCAATGCATTTAGAGGTGTGGTCCTGGTCAAGACAATCTCCTGAACTCCAAACTGAATGTCAGAATGGGAAAGAAAGGTGATTTAAGCAATTTTGAGCGTGGCATGGTTGTTGGTGCCAGACGGGCCGGTCTGAGTATTTCACAATCTGCTCAGTTACTGGGATTTTCACGCACAACCATTTCTAGGGTTTACAAAGAATGGTGTGAAAAGGGAAAAACATCCAGTATGCGGCAGTCCTGTGGGCGAAAATGCCTTGTTGATGCTAGAGGTCAGAGGAGAATGGGCCGACTGATTCAAGCTGATAGAAGAGCAACTTTGACTGAAATAACCACTCGTTACAACCGAGGTATGCAGCAAAGCATTTGTGAAGCCACGACACGCACAACCTTGAGGCGGATGGGCTACAACAGCAGAAGACCCCACCGGGTACCACTCATCTCCACTACAAATAGGAAAAAGAGGCTACAATTTGCAAGAGCTCACCAAAATTGGACAGTTGAAGACTGGAAAAATGTTGCCTGGTCTGATGAGTCTCGATTTCTGTTGAGACATTCAGATGGTAGAGTCAGAATTTGGCGTAAACAGAATGAGAACATGGATCCATCATGCCTTGTTACCATTGTGCAGGCTGGTGGTGGTGGTGTAATGGTGTGGGGGATGTTTTCTTGGCACACTTTAGGCCCCTTAGTGCCAATTGGGCATCGTTTAAATGCCACGGCCTACCTGAGCATTGTTTCTGACCATGTCCATCCCTTTATGGCCACCATGTACCCATCCTCTGATGGCTACTTCCAGCAGGATAATGCACCATGTCACAAAGCTCCAATCATTTCAAATTGGTTTCTTGAACATGACAATGAGTTCACTGTACTAAAATGGCCCCCACAGTCACCAGATCTCAACCCAATAGAGCATCTTTGGGATGTGGTGGAACGGGAGCTTCGTGCCCTGGATGTGCATCCCACAAATCTCCATCAACTGCAAGATGCTATCCTATCAATATGGGCCAACATTTCTAAAGAATGCTTTCAGCACCTTGTTGACTCAATGCCACGTAGAATTAAGGCAGTTCTGAAGGAGAAAGGGGGTCAAACACAGTATTAGTATGGTGTTCCTAATAATCCTTTAGGTGAGTGTATATATATATATATATATATATATATATATATATATATATATATATATATATATATGAAATAGTCCATATGTATTTACAATAAATCACCTCTACTAATAATAATAATGCATTTTAGTTGTAAAATTCAAAAGAATGAAAAGTGCCAGTAAAAAAAATACATAGTTAAAACAAATTATAATAAAAAGGAATAGCTGACTGATTTAACACGAGGGTGCTCTAGCTTTTTTCTTAGAAAGGTCACAGGAGACTGGTTCAGTATTCACTATACCTATATATCTTTTTTATATTATTCACTATATATCTTTTTATATTTATCTTTTTTATATTTATCTTGTTTACTGTATATTGTGTATAAGTACAAATAGCTAAGGGAAACCAGAGTCAAATTCCATGTATTTGTAAACTTACATGGCCATTAAAGTTGTTTCTGATTCTGATACTAATGAGGTGTTTTACTCACTGACCCATGGCAGTCCTAAATCCCCAAACTGCATTTACTTGATGACATGTAAACAGTGTGAATTGAAATATGTGGGTGTAACCATTTCAGTTAGATTCACCCAACATGGTGAAGGAGGGGACCTGTAGGGTCTTCACACAGGGGAAGTGCATCTACTGCCCCCAAAAAGCTGTAAACCTAGGGGAAACACTGTAGTTCATACTAAGTCTACCCTCTGATTCCAGTTTCTTTATTATGTGGTCTTTCTCAGCTGACATTCATTCCTTAAGGCTCTTTAGTTACACGTATAACCATCTGATACTAGTCCAGAATTAAGCATATTCATCTAGCAAACTATACCTACCTTGGAGTGTTACAATAGCCAGTATCATTTTATTCCATGTGTCCATCCAGGCAAATTGGTGGATCCAAATGTTATTTAAAAAAAACGTGTTTGATGTAATTTCTTTATAATCATCCAAAAATAATGTTAAGTGTCTGGGTATTTTTCCAAGTAGGCCACTGACTGGTCGATATGTGCGATGCATTGAGTGGGCAACGCGCCGTGTATTGAGTGGGCCGGTCCGACAGTAAGGCCCAATCCAAATCTCCACCCTTACGGACTCACAGACTTTGAGGCGCACTCCCGCGGAGTCCTTGAGGGTTTAAGGGTGTCCCACTGTCACATCGTCGAGCGCTTGAGTCTCTGGCAGACATTTTGACCCCTTTATGAACTCTTTCAGTAAGTCAGCATTAAATGACTTTGCCTAAGGGAATTACCCACAGTTCATAGCAATGTCAGAATCAGAATCAGAATCAGAAACTGTTTATTGCCAGGAATGTTTTCACAAACGAGGAATTTTTCGAGGCGGAAGGTGCATACATTGGACATGGGACGTTAGACGAGACAAACAACAATCAACAATCAACGACAACAACAGTGCAATGGGTATTAAAAATAAGTGTAAGATAAGATAAAGTGCTCAGACAACAGATACGTTAATGTGAGTGTACGTTAAAGTTACATGTGTGTTTAAGTTAAAGTGTATGTTAAAGTGACGAGTGTTTAAGTTAAAAGTGTATGTTAAGTGGCATGAGTGTTTAAATATGAAGTGTGCAGAGGAGTGACCGGTAAGGAGAAAGAAAGAAGAGAAAAATAAAAATGAAAATAAGAATAAAACGTTAAACACGCAGTTCCCAATGGGAAGCATGGAGACGTAAAAAAAAAAAGGTAAACAAAGAGGCACGTGGGTGTTTAGCCGGATATAATACCTTTACACTACAACATTACGGATTAAAGATGGAACATAGAAACACATGAAATCAGAGGAATGCAAGCGGAAATTATATATCAAATATTTATTTACATTCATCAAACATTTTCGTAAAAAGGGGTAAATAGATAATTTAAAACGACTTCTCATCTCGTGAGGAAGACATTCAAATCAGTGAATTAAAAAGTATAAAATAAATACACAATTGTACACAATATTTGTTTATGTAGTCACGTGACATGTTGCAGCAAAGTGCTGTCCCATTCATATTTACACCATCAAGCCCTCACAGCCTCTCACACTCAACCACTTAGCAGGTGACGTCAGTAAATCCCTGAGGGTTCAGGGTTTAGGGTTTAGGATTGGGCCTAACTTTCCCCCCCCAGTCTGGTCCAAGGTCAAGACAATGAAGAGCAGAGTAAACCTTTGTAGGGCTCGAGGCGGTCACAACCCGTCTGTGTATATTCGCACCTGTACAACGACACGAGACAATGAGCTACATGTACTTATTAAAACATGTATTGTTGCGTTTTCGCGGTTAGAAGTTGGCAGCACACTTCATAGATCGAACGCCTTTCCCCCCTACACACACACACACACACACACACACACACACACACGCGCGCGCACGCAACAGGGCGGGGCTAACCCCCGAGGGCTCGTGAGCATTCGATTTGCCCGCCGCGCTCGCGCGTCATCACATACACCGCCGCGCGGCAGCGATATACAGTAGAGCCGCAGCCCGAAAAAGGCCAGGAGCCTCTTGTAGCAACGCAGCTAGCCACCTCCATGTGTGTGCTGTCACACGGCTGAAGAGTCCGCGAAACCCACCTCGGAGAACGTTTTCCTCCACGGTAGACTATTACAACCTAACGGCGGGGCCCGACGCGGATATGGCGACTTCCAGCCCGTGTGTTGTGGTAAGTCCCCTCCAACAAGCAGAATAAAATGGGATAGAAGGCGGTCCAGTCGGGTACCGCCACGACACAGGAATGAAGAACACGCTGTACACGTTGGCGAAAGACTTGCCACCGACCTGGTCGTTACTCGTTAACTATCTGTCCCTCACCTTGGCAACACGTTTCTAGTGTACGCTAATTAACGGGTTTCCTACGTCGCCGTCAGCGTGGCCTGCGGCGGTGGCGACTTCACGAGCACGCGCTCTGCACGTCTGGCGTACGGCACGCTTTCGGACGGCACATCCCCAAAAATGTTTTGTGTCTGAGCAGAATATTTAGTTTATTTTAGTATATTACACGGTTGTACAAAACGGGAACAAGAAAGCCAGAAAACGCACGAGCTGCACGCAGTTATGTAATATAACAGTTATGTAATATAACTTCCTGTACAAAATATGAATTATTCACTGCATAAGTAAATATTGAAATTTGCCACACAAAATAAAAAGTCAAACAAAACTCACAGTTTCGTGTCTTAAAGCTAAAATAGGTGTGAAATCGATGGTGCTCATCTGGTAAAGAGCTGTTTGGTTGTGCACAGTGGTTTTGTTTCTGGAAAGAAACTGGAGATATGTGTCATTTCAGTTTGAGTCGGAGCACAAGCTCCCTGTGAGGTCCGTGTGCAGTTGTGCAATAGTGCAATACATATACTTCCATAAAGTTGACCAGCCACAAAGACCTTTTATCAGAATTGTAAACTAAGTAAGCAATGCGCTCTGCTCTCCAGGATACTTCCTGCATTTAAAGTGCTACTGTCATGGTGGCAGATCCACTTACTGACACTGTAATGAAGCATTTTGCTGAAGCGGCATCAAAATGACGGGAAAAATCCTGAATCCTGTGTTACATTTGAAAGGAAATAAGTGACTAAACATGGACTTTGCTTGCATGAAGCAAGGAGGCCCCTTCTATTGACCTCCAATTAGTTCATCGGGTTGTTTTTTTCTGTTTCGCTCAATAACAGATGGCATGTGAACAGATAGCAAGCCCGCGTTCTTCGGCTCATGTTTCCACGAGGACATCTGCTCGGTATCGGCCATTGTTTTGTTGTTGATAGGGTGCAGCCCAAACAGATACTTTCTCTAGTTAAACCACGTGTGATCTGAGGACGGGCGCTTTGCGATGCAGCGTTTAGTAAACCACTGACAATTTGTCGACTTGGGAGAAACCCAAACTGCACCGGCATGAACGCTGTGAGCGCGCTCCTGGTCACTCCCATCGTTCCCACAGCGCCTCTAGCTCTGCACCAGCTTCCCAGATGTCACATGATACCAGTTATGTCGTCAGGGTTCATGTGGCATGCGGTTTGAGAATCTCTGGTTAGTATTTACCACCACTGACAACTGTCTGTTGCTCGCTAAGCTGAACAGAATCGAGCATTGTTCTCGGAGTGTGTAGAAATGTAAAAATGTAGAGGCAGTAAAATGTATGAAGAGGGAGTCCGTGGGAAAGTAAGACCACCCTTGACCTCATCCCCTTCCTCCCCCTGTATCAGATGAGTGTGTTTTCCGTGTTAGGTAATAACCCTGAGATATTCTTTTAACCCCTTTGTGTCCTGTTTTATTTCAGATCAGTGATGAGGAGCAGGGGTATGACCTGGACCTGTTCTGCATACCAAGGCACTACGCCACCGACCTGGACCGGGTCTACATCCCGCATGGACTCATCTTGGACAGGTGGGTTGCCACGTTTTTAGCAGCTTGTAGTAGGATAGTAAAAATGGGAGGAATTGGCGGGGTCAACTAAAAGAAGCATGATATTCTATAAATACAGTGATACGGCGTTAGATTTTTTTAGATATATTTTGACGTAATGTGACATAAGCGTTGTCTTTCCCTGGTTGTAAATGCTGCATTACAGTAAAATTATGCAATGTTCATCACACTGTTCTAGCTGTTCTATTATTTGCCTTTACCCACTTGGTCAATATTTCCAGATTACAGATGATTATTTATGATTCTTTCGTGAAGGCACCAACTATATGGCGGTTTGTAGTAAAAAAAAAAAAGACTGTGGTGGGTTGTCTGAAAGATTTGTTGACATCCCGCTTGACACTAAACCATTAATATTTTAGGTAATCATATTTTTCCAGTGACTTGAAAGTATCCTATTAATTGCCAAGTAGTTTGCACTGCAGTGGAAGTCTTTAATTGCCATACTTGAGAGTGCTTCAGAAATGAAGCTAAGCCTGCTGACAAACAAAAAGGAAAGAGGAACTACTGCTGACTGTGGCAGAAAACTGAGCCTCTCTCTCTCGACCCCAGGACCGAGAGACTGGCCAGAGAGATCATGAAGGAAATGGGGGGGCACCACATCGTCGCCCTCTGTGTGCTCAAAGGAGGCTACAAGTTCTTTGCAGACCTTCTCGACTACATCAAGGCCCTGAACAGGAACACTGACCGCTCCATCCCAATGACAGTGGACTTCATCCGCCTCAAGAGCTACTGCGTAAATATATCAGTTTTTCCTCTTTGTATTTGTTGATGTGATGTTAAATAAAACAAACATACAAGTTTGAATTTTTAAAAGGTACTCTGTGGAGTTTTTGGCCACTAGTAGCACCATTCCCCATTCCCCAGATATCTGGAATAAGAACACAAGGATGCACATCCACAAAGGCGATTCAGTACACATTCTGGCCCACAGTTTGACACTATTAGTCATCGCAAGTTGCTGGCGCTAAGAAGTGTAGCAATGTGCCAGCAAAGACAGGAAGATGAAGACTTCCATTTAGAAACTTTGAATGTAAACGATGCAAGATTTTAAATGACTTATAGAGACTAGCAGCAGGACCAGAGTCTGAGGCCGCGCCCACATAGGAGACAGGAAGTGTATATATCGTTTCACACCATTGGCTCAGCTTGTCATGCGTCATCTTTTGTTTAAGAGCATCTCTGTGTTTGGTTTCAATAACCAGGTTCCTCTCCAAATATAGCGCAAATATGAACCTAGGTTCCAGACAATCAGTGATTAAACCACTGCAGAGGAAGACTGCGATGAGATGGCGTAAGTGGGAACCACTTTGAATGGTAAACGGTGGAAAACAATGTAGAAAACATGCTGAGTTTGAGTAGGAGTCTCCTCACCGGTCCAAACAGATCCGATGTTCTGTGTTTCAATATTTTTCATTTCTTCAGTGGAGCAGAAGCCTGAGGGACAGATGAGTCACACGCTTCCTGTCTGTTTCCATCGCACTTTGTCACATTTTGTTTTCAGTGACACACCAACTTTTCCACCTCTGCCAAACTGAAAAACTTCTTCCACTCAAAATGTGCATTAAACAGGCCTTTATAAAAACATCTCTTAGTGACATACAAAATGGGTTTTGATGAGAAATACTGACTATAAATTTCTACATTTGAATGCATAACGTAATATATAATATGCAATAAAGTAAGCTTTTACTTATTTTCTTTCAACCATCATGTTGTCCAGTTTGATACACTTCCTGCACCACTACAATAAATAACATGAAGTCTCACATGTCCACTTCATTCTTATCCTTCCAGAACGACCAGTCGACTGGAGAAATCAAAGTGATCGGTGGAGATGATCTGTCCACATTGACTGGAAAGGTAAGAAATATGGAGGACGGCATGATCCTGACTAAAAACACTGTGATCAATATTTGTAATAATAATTCTAACTTTAAATTAACTTAAAATGAGAAACACATGTTCACTATTTTCAACATGAACAGACATTTTAAATTACCTGCTAATTATATGGTGATTAATAATGCTTTCATGTAAAGATTTAGAGATTCATGTCACATTCCTCTTGCTGAAATATCTCCTGTTTCTCACCAACGTGATCGTTCTTCTCTCTTTACACAGAACGTCTTGATTGTGGAGGTACGTACCAATGTTTGTCTTCAGTAAAGTGCACGGCTTTTTATTCAAAGTACTTCCACTATTATAATATTCTCTCGTGCTGTGTTTCAAGGACATTATCGACACGGGGAAGACAATGAAGACGTTATTGGAACTCCTCAAACAGTACAAACCCAAAATGGTTAAAGTAGCGAGGTAATTTAATCACACATATATGTTTCATAACAGATTGTGGTGGTTTTCTCTGAAAGGGCTGCCTCAGACTGTTTCTTGTAGTAGCGATTAGTGTTATGATTGATTGATGATGAGCTTTGTTTCTGTCCCCAGTCTGTTGGTGAAGAGAACTCCAAGAAGCGTTGGCTACCGACCCGACTGTGAGTTCCAGACAAATTAATGTCCGTAATTTAGACCGTTTGTGAAGTATAGAGTTAGTGTGTGTATGTATATAGATACTGTATATATGTGTGTATATAGTATATGTACTGCATGTGTGATTTTTCAATGAGGCTTTGCATATCTTCATTTCAGTGTTGTGAGTTCACCGCTACAAAGACAAGTAGCTGATTCATTTGCCCGTTTGTTTCAGATGTAGGATTCGAGGTGCCTGACAAATTTGTGGTGGGATACGCACTAGACTACAACGAGTACTTTAGAGATCTGAACGTAAGTATTTGAGATGGATGAAGGAACCTAATGAGTAAAGTAGCTCAAGTATTCATGCCCGTTCGAGTCTGTACAAACCGTTTGTGCCTGTGTGTTAATGCAATCACACTCATTGATCCTTTTCTGTTTCAGCATATCTGCGTCATTAGTGAATCAGGGAAGGAGAAGTACAAGGCTTGTTGATTGTTGTTTGTCTCGTCTTACGTCCCATGTCCAATGTATGCACCTTCCGCCTCAAAAGATTCCTGGCAAATAAACGGTTTCTGATTTCTGATTCTGAAGGCATGATGAGCACGTCGTAATGATTTTTAACACATGGTTGTACCTCCCCCTCCTTTTTACTGTCCATTAGATATTTTAACGCGTCACATTTGTGTCGTAAAAACACTCTGCCTGCTCAGGGTACCCGAGGACACACTGCTGGAGTGAACCCTCTGTTTTAGCAAGCAAACACACACACACACACACACACACACACACACACACACACACACACACACACACACACACACACACACACACACACACACACACACACACACACACGCCTTCGATGGAACCACGTCTGGGTAACAGCATGGAGCCGAGCCGAGCCTGAAATTAGTATAATACTTCTATGCCCCCCGCAATGATATTTATTCAGAGCACTGCTAGCTTTAAGGACAATATCGCAATTGTTGTGCCACATTGATTTGACAACCTCTTTTATTATAATTCTACTTTTCGCCATGAACTATTAATGGCTGTGATTTTTTTTTTTTTTACATTTTCTTGACATCTGTATGTGTGTATTTTGGGACAAACATTTCTGTGCTACTGTGGTGTGTAAGATCTCCTTAAGGTAGACTGTGTTGAAAAGCAAAGCAAATGTCGGCTGCTGTCCCTAATTAGACAGACGATATGATGAAGATGAATAATCCTCTTATTTATGAGTATTAGTATCAACTTTGTCTTTTATGTTTCACAAATAAATTGGATGCATGAATGCCTTGTTCACACAGCTCTTACTTATGCTGGAAAATATGTATAGTGTGCAGATGTGTAAATGTTCAATTGATACCAAGACTGAAGTTTAAAGTCATTCAATCATATTACAAATAGTTAATCTGTATTTACCTGTCATTGAATCAGAAGCAATTTGAATATCTGTTTTTGTTTTTACATTTCTACTATATAAAACACGCTCATTTAATGATGCCATCACTGTAAACCAGTGTCAACTGGATTTTGCAATACCAGCCATTAAATGTCCACACGCCTCCTGACTACTGGATTTCCGTACATGCTTTGTATGCAATATAACACCAAATACTTGGCACATTGAAATAACTAATCGATATAGGAAGTACTGATGAATGCAGTGGTGATGAAGAAAAGATAAATGACTTTCCCCCACAAAAAAATATTTAGTGATGGAGTGTTTTGACATTTCTAAGAGCTAACGAAACTTCAGACTTTCTAGGATCAAAAGGTTGACTAAATATATACCTGCTGAGCGCCATTTTACTTTTTGAACAAATGGAGATTACAAAGTAAAGTTTTGTCCACCACTTTTTCATGTCAAATGTATTTGTTTGACTATTTTATACTGAAAATCAAGAAATCTTAAATACAGAACTTGTTTTTAAATGATCATCTTATTTATGTTATCAATGAGGTGGGTTTGTCAGTTCAGACTATATACTGTTAATAGTCTAGAGTTAATGGAGGGACAAAATACATGTTGAAAAAACTTCAGCATAAAGTTATTTGAGTCGGATTGTCAACATGAACAGTGGCGTGATTGTCTGCTGTAAATAACTATCTGCACTGGGCCTCCTGCAAGCTAAGCTTTCAGAGCACCAGGTAAAAACATGTAACGTAGCATTGTGCTACTCAGGTGGAGTGTAAAAGGCCTTCTCGAATGATGCAGTTCGCCACATCCCGCCCGAGCATGCTGGGAAATGGGGCCTTTTCATTGGACAGAACCGCTAACGTGAAAAGGGGCGTGAACTTCGCTGCTAATAGCTAACGGCTAACCTGACCTAGCTCCTGTGTGATCATCCTGGACTTGGTTTCTGGTTGGCGGCGCCCTGCAGAAACGATAAATGCTCTTGTAGAGCAATAACTATTTGCAATATACTCTGTGTAGTTTGCTCCTGTGAGCCCTAGGAGCTATCGGGCTGGAACATTTAGTTTAGTGCAATGTTGCTGTGGACATGATGACTATCGGCGTTATTGCTAACGTGGCTAGTTAGCCTAGCCGGCTAGGTAGCTGGGCCGTTAGCTGTGGATGAAACACGGCAGCGGGAAGCGGAGCTAGTTCACGTTAGCTGGCTGGTGGACTCGCGTTATGAGAACCACTTTCCTCCAGCGTCGTCAGACCAACGCTAACGTCGCCCACGTTAGACCAGAGGCAAAGAATCGCTTTGCACTTAAAGTCAGTTTTGGCTAACGGACGCGCATTTATCGCGCTAACGTACTAGTTTATCACAGTAGCGTCTCCTCGCAGCAGCAGCAGAGTCGCAGGTCGGTAGCTTGCTGGCAGTCACCTGGCATTGTGCGCCATGTAGCCGTGGCGTGCTAACAGGGACGCTTGAGACTGGTCGTAACGTTTCATGCAACGTTTGAGCAGACCAGTTGTGGCTGATCTCGCGGAGTCGTGGTATGAAGGAGGATGCAGAGAGCGTTGTTGTGAGTAATAGACGGGCTTAGATCGCTTTCAACACAGGAGTCGTAGACGACGGGGCCTCGCAGATTGCAGCGAGTTGCCGACATTTCGTCTGATTTGATGATTGTTTGTTCAAAACATGTAAAGTTTGGCAAAGTTTGGAGAGCAATAATGTGACGCCACTGAGCTGGTTAGCCATTTTGAGTTCACGAATCGGTGTTAGGCATCGTTGGCCAGCAAAATGAACAAGGAGCACGGAGGGTTGCCACAAGAAAAGATGGAACTGGATCTGGAAATCCCATCTTCTCTAGCTCAGACCGAGGGACTCTTGAGACGATCCAACAGTGCACCAATGATAAATGGCTTAAGGTTTCTACAACATTACTGCACAATATTTTCAGTGGATGTGTTTGTCCTTTTTTGTTTTCTCCACACACACACACAATGAAGTAACTACATCTCTTGCTCAGAAGACACATGGTTGGTCTGTTTGTCATTCCAGTGATAACTCCCAAGTGTTCCAGAGAGAGGTCCTGCGTAGCCGGAGAAATAGCACTACAGTTGTCAACAGGCCAAACATGGTACCATACTTTTATCAAACACATGGTCACCCAAGTAGTGTGTGTGTGTGTCTGTCTGAATTATCCTGCATTGAATGTTCTCTTCTCCACGCGCCTCCTCCTTCACAGGTCCCATCCTCACCGGTTCGCGTTCCCAGCACCAGGCTTCATCAGATAAAACAAGTAAGAGAGGGAAGCGTTGTCTTCGACACGTTTTTTTAAAATGTTTGATGCTTAAAGGGAGCATGTCAGACCACCGTCTCCCTCTCAAGCCATAGGGCGTGATGGTGGTCTTAAAAAACATGCAAGAGCAACACGTTCTGGAGTCCACAGGGCCGTCGATCTTATAGTTGATCATTTGGTAGTATCGGACTCCAACAGATAAAATGGTTGCTCTGGCCCCACTGGCTGAACTAGATTTCCATGATTGATATAAACGAGATGAGATAAAGTTTGTACCTTGAGGCAGACTTAGGCCTCACTGCAATGGTTTGAGATAGTAAATGTAAGAACTAGACATTGTTCTATCTCTTTGAAGAATATATGTGATTCTGAAAAGCTAAGATTGTTAAATCAAGGCTGTGTTACCATTAACCCCTCTCCCCTATGTGTGCTCTTGCAGGAGGAGGGTGTTGATGTGATGAACAGAGAAACAGCTCATGAGCGGTAAGCGGTGTAGTTATGAATGCAGTTGGTGGAGAAAGAAGAAAAGAAAAATTCAGATTTGCATCAACGCATTCCCTTTTCTTTTCTTTTTCACACAGGGAGATTCAAGCCGCCATGCAAATGAGCCAGTCCTGGGAAGAAAGTCTCAGTCTGGTAAAGATTGACTCGTCATTACATCTGGTCCAACATTGTTGTTGATGTATTCTGTTGTTTTGAAAACCTTGAAAGTCACCTCCCTCTGCATGTTTTGGCCTCGAGCCATTATTGGCCGCTCCATCACAGTGGAGTGGACAAGTACACACATGCTAGATTAACAGTGAAAACTGTGGAGTTAACAGGGCCACCAGTCTTTCAAGGTCAGGCTGAGTTGGTAGTATAATACTCCGACACACTTTGAATGCGTTTTGCGTCCTCACTATGTCGTGCTGCAGAGATGTAATGTAAGTCGTCACACGCGCCAACTTGTGGGGTTATTGTGTCCTCAGAGTGACAATGATTTGGAGAAGTCGGCTTCTTCGTCTCCGAAGCGCATCGACTTTGTTCCCGTGTCGCCCGCGCCGTCTCCAACCAGAGGAATCGGAAAAAAGGTACGTCTGACCTCGGTATATAACCTGATTAAGACCGTGAACGACCACATGAAGGACATGGTTGTAGCATTTTCGTGGTTTGCGGTCACTTGATTCTCCTAACGACTTGCAATCAGAGTGATGAATGGAAGCCTGTGTGGCAGCCTGCAAGAAGCAATTTATTGGCAGCCGAAAAACCAAAATATTTGTTACTTTCGTGCAAGCGGCATCAGTGTTTGTATATAGCAACACTTTGTTGCATTCGATTCACTCGCTTTTTTGCTACATTTTGTTTTTTGATAGAAGTTAATCAAAAGGTTTTCCTTTCTGGGATATACTCGTACAATAAGAACAATAATAAGAGGTTTTTTCTTAATTAATTTCTTGCAAGCAGCAGTGTTTCTCTCCGTCACTACAAATCCTTGTGAGCAGCAACGGGCTGACGCCCAGCCCTGTACCGAGCCCAACGCGGCGCTTCAGGTGAGCAACAAGTTTGTAACTTGCTAATGTACTGGTGTTACTTTGGTCTTGTTCTGAATAAAAGTCTCTTTGTAGCTGCTGATGGGGGCTGAATTTCTAAATATACTGGTTTGTCACATTGTGTGTTTATTCTGTGCTCCTTAGCCGACGGAGTCAAAGCCCAATCAACTGCATCCGAGCCAGCATACTTGGGCCGATGAAGCGCAAAGGTACGGTACCAAACAAGGCGGCACGGGACGCTTCGGGAATGTTTTCCCTTTTATCATTTGAAAGCCACCACGAGGGACACTTCATTTATGTATATAAGTGTATATAGGAATTATAATTCAACATTTTGCTATGCAGAGTCGCTACAGTATTACAGCCGACTCTGAAGACGAGTAAGAAAGGGAAGCGTTGTCTTTGACACGTTTTTGGAAATGTTTGATGCTTAAAGGGAGCATGTGAGACCACCGTCTCCCCCTCAAGCCATAGGGTGTGATGGTTGTCTTAAAAAACATGCAAGAGCAACACGTTCTGGAGTCCACAGGGCCGTCGCTCTTATAGTTGATCATTCGGTAGTATCGGACTCCAACAGATAAAATGGTTGCACTGATGTGGCTGAACTAGATTTCCATAACTGAAATAAAAGAGATGAGATCAAGTTTGTACCTTGAGGCAGACTTAGGCCTCACTGTAATGGTGTGAGATGGTAAATGTAAAACTAGACATTGTTATATCTTTTAGAAAATAATGTTATTCTGAAAAGCTAAGATGACTTTTAAATTCAAGGCAGTGTTACCATGATCACATTCAGTGTCTTTTTTTTCTTATTCAACTATTGGAGACTTTAGTGGCTTTCTGGTAATGAACTGATATCTGTAATGTATACTATCTGAGATTAATAATGCAATAACATGCTTTAATACAACTCTACCTTTTTGTTGTTTTGGAGCAAATGTTCTAAGTGTCAGAGTTCCTTTTCCTGTGCAGGTGAGATGGAGACGGAGAGTCAGCCCAAGAGGCTCTTCCAGGGCACCACCACCATGCTCTCCTCTGACGTCTCCAACCTGTCGGAGCTAAATTCCTGGTAAGACTTGGTGGATTGGAGAGTGGAGTGTGTTGCAGTATGTATTTTATTTGGTTTCATTCAATTTCAAAAAGTTACAGTAATGGAATCAAAAGTGAGGTTTTTCTCAGCTCCCCTCACACAGTGAAAGTATTTATGCCTGCAGTCTTACTGAGCGTGCCCTTTTTCCCCTTCCAGCCACTCTCCAGATTTGCTGGATGGCAGCCTCAGCAGCGTCGGATCCTCCTCTGACTCGCCAGGCAAAATGGAGGGAGTGTCGCCTTCCTCGTCCAGCAATTCGCCCTTCACGTCCCTCCAGGATCTGTCCCCAAAGTGAGACGCTGTTGAAGGACTGGCGCAAAGAAAAGCCTCTCTGGGGAACCAAGTTTCCCTCTCAGACCCTCCCATCTCACCATCCTCTAGATTTAGTGGACATTTCAATGTTTGTGTCCGAGCGGCTGTTTTCAAGGCTTCATTTTGGAGGGTCGAGGTGTGTTTTTTTTTTTTTTTTAATTAAGGGAACGAAAGCCATGGACGAGTTTGAGTGTGGAAGATGTAAGCCTAGCGTTAGTAGGAATGACTGAAGACACTGAGCACCAGCTGCTAGTAGAGGATCTTGGATTGGTGCTCGGCTTCATAAGTGGCTCGGCTTTTGTCAAACCAGTTCATCTCACAAGAGGGGGAGAGAGGGGGAGAATTTGGATGTGTACATTTCCCCTCTTTTTGTGCCAGAAAACTTGGTCCACGGGTGTGTTTTTTTTTTTTTTTATGTACACAGTCTGCAGATTTTGTAAGAAAAAATATTTAACTTATTGTTTTCCTGCTCTGTTTGTAATTATGTACATATTAACCGTGTCAGATGTCGTACATAGTTTAAAGTTAGTGACTGGCTGTGAGGTGAATGTGCACACAGGTCTTACACAGCAGATGTTTTCTTTGTAAAGGAACAAACTACTTTGGGGGATTTCCTTACTGTTGAACTGTAAGACGTTTTCAACAGAGTTTTCTTCATATTTTTACAATATGGGCGATTCATTGTGGGGATTGTTTTTGTCAGTTTGACTTCATAACCCTTTTCTCATGACTTGCTGCAAGTTTTAATTGCCTAGTATGAGCGACTCATGCAACTGCAGTTGAACGTGGATGAAAAAAGAAAAAAAAAGATGGTCACTGTTGTGCTCTGAACACTAAAGGTTCCTCTATCCTGTGTTTTTGTCAGGAGGTTTTTGTAGATGAGCAGAATATAGAAAGTATTTTCTTTCTACTGGGGGAAATGTTCTTATTTATGGAAGAGGAAAAAACAGAAGTTTATTATAAGAATCGGTTGGCGAGAGTTTTCTAACCATTTGTGTTGTCGTTTACAGCTAATCAGCACAAACAAAATGGCACCGTCACATTGTGAGTTAGGAGACTGCTGTGGTTACTTTTATTCAAATAGCTTTTTGCACAGGATACACAACCCTGTGACGTTTCAGCCCGTGTGTACTGTGTAAGCAGGGCAGAAGTGAAACTTGACTTTGTCGTACAACATGATCCAAGAATGCAGTAAAGTCTGTACTGCAATTTTTATTTTTGCACCTAACTTTGCTTCAAACTGTCATGGCCCCAATGGCATATTCCCTGTGTAACTTAAACATATTAATCATTTCATGGCTCTGTAGCCTTCAATGTCGATGTAAAAAGAGTGCACCCTTTTAACTTAAAGAAAAGTGTTTCTGCTGGGTTTTTTTAACGGAGTGTCTTTTTCCTTAATACAAGCTGACCAAATACGGTCAGCTTGCCCTGCTGTCAAGATGATATTTTATATATTTTTTGTCATATGAAGTGTTTTGGGCATGAATTCAGTAAATCAAATCCTATACTGTATGACTGCAATGGAAAGGCTGTAATCTGCCAAACTGGCGCACAACTTGGCTTTGCTTGTGTCTTGTGGTCGCGGACGTCAGGACTAAATAAATTATTTCTTTATTACGAGCGTGAAGCTGTTTTTTTCCCAGTGTCCACAGCACTGCTACGCTTGAATGTAGGACTGTGCCATTCCTAAACCTCATTTACTGCTCTGTAACAGAATGGTATGCCGTGCTCCCGTCGTCACAAAGCACACAGAGGCCCGACACCCTCCTGGCCCAACTAGTAAGGCCTCCAAAAATAACCTCTATACATTTTATACCAGACAAGCTGTATTGAGACTTTATTAAAGGTTTGATGGAGCATCGATATAGCACTGCGAACAGACCACTGTCTTCACAAGAAGGTTTTTGCTTTGGTGACATGGAAAAGTATCTTTTGAAAACTCAAACCAGATAAAAGTATCCACACATGCAAATAACTGCACTTGGTCCTCGGCGTCTATCCTAAAAATGCGTCTAAAGCTTCAATATAATGATGGTTACAAGTCAATACCATAACAAAAGTTTAATGGCTTTATATACATGTGTAATGTTTGCATGTAGATTCCTTCACACTCGAGTTAATCATAGTCTGGTACATCATGGCAATAGAAATGCAGACACGTGGAGTATGAGCTCAAACAACACTTTGTGTTCCTCTACAGGGACGGCTCCTCTCGCTCTGCCATTCTTTTGACCTAGGTATCCGCTATTTGGGTCAGATCGTATAAACACAAATACGTGGATTTGAAAACAAGTATGCTAAAATGTAGTTCTGCACGGGATGGAGCTAACTGGGTAAGTACCACGTCCCCCTGCTGTCCGTGAACTCGAAGCGTAGCAGAGCCTCTGGTGTGAGGGTGTTCTCTTCGTCTTCAGATCATTTCCCCTCCGCTCCGCTCGCAGCACGTCATGTGCGTAGGATGACCATCGTAAGAAGACCTAACATACAACGAGAAACAAAAACAGTCTAGTTCACGCTTAACTTCTTTTTCCCTCCCAAATAACGCAACCTCATTTCTTATTTTTGCTCACCGAGAACATAAGCAGCTACAAGTTTCTTGTTAATACTTAGGTGGAGGTAGACAGGCACAGTAAATTCTTGCTCCCCCAGGGTCGGGAGCATCAGGGCGGCCATACACACCAGCCCAAGCAGCACCGTCAGCAGGCTGGGGCCTCCAGCAACAGGACGGCTTTCTGTTAGGTGCACACACATGCACATAAACCCAGTGGTTAACAAGCGATTTAAAGGATGTAAACAAAACAAAAACACACAAAAAGACTGGAATTAACAACGCGTTAGTGTGTAATACTTCCTGTGGCCCATGAAAGCACTTTGGTTACTACTAACGATACAAATCTGTAATAATGGGACAGGAGTAAATAGTGCATTTGTTGGAGAACTATTTTCTGTCGCGGATTCTCTAAGTTCGCTACTTAGCATCTGCAGCTGCAGGACGGTGCATGTGAGATTGGCTCAGAATAAACTACAGTGTGTGTTCATGGTAATGCAGCGCTGATGTGCTTTTAATAGATATAGGACAACAATACACACGTACCAGGCTTTGGATACACAAAAAGTACATGTTGGTAAGATCCACTTATTGTTGGTTGCTCTTTTAACCAGATGTGTTGACAATACAAGATATATTGCAAATTGTCAGACTATCCTTTTACACATTTAATGGCAAAGAATTTTAGTGAGCGGGAAGGGGCTATAGCTTAAGAGCGTTTCAGCCAAACAACCCAAGATCGGGGTAATAACATTGGAGCGGATGAAATGGAAACTATGTATGTGATCATCTAAACAGGAAACAGGTAAATCGTGTTATCAGCAAAAGAAATACATGGTAAAAACCTACCTATCTTGCTGCAAGATCACATGTGAAGGTAATCACAACCTGCGTGTTATTATTGTCGTACTATGTTTGTGAGCCCAATGGCTTTAAAAACAATATATACTAGATCTGACAGGCAGGTAGACCAGGAAAAGCAATGTCCAGTAAAAAGTTCCTGAGTTGGAGTTTGAGCATTTGGCTCCATCTGGTGGTAAAACCACACAACAGCCCTTCGCCCTACCTGGCTGACACGGCGCGGTCTGCTCAAAAAACTCGCTGACCGCAAACTGCTCCTTGAGTCTGCGCTCCTCATCTTGGGTCCGAGGGCTGGGCGGCTCCTGCGAGGCGGAGGGGCGGAGCGTGGCCGTCACCTCTTTGTAGCCCAGGGCTTTCCGCTGACTCTGCTCCGACACCTGCAGTCGGAACTTGTCGTACACCCCGTAATGGCACGCACGCACATCTCTGTGTCGGATTACTCTGTGTGGACATGGAGAGTTAGATCGACTCCTTGCATGACTAGATGGGGAAAGTCAGCTGTGTAAACAACCGTCAACAAGTTAATAAACGAAAAGCAAGCAATACATGACAAAAAATATAAAAACATGGATGGGAATCCACGTGGGAACAAGCTCATAGATAAGAAATGTATTCCCTTTAGTGCTTTACCAAAAATAATGAATCTTAAAAACACACAAAAACAAACTCACATGTCCACACAGCACTGTGGCTTGACCGCTCCGGTGGCATCAACCACAGTGTATTTGTTTGGCGCTGTGCACAGCACTGAAGAAGAGAAAGAAAACAATACACTGATTATCTACATTATCTGGTGTTTGGAACAAAAGAAACAGTACAGCACACAAGGAAACTTAAACGGCTTGTGTTTCCTCCTGCCAACTGACCTTTAAACTTGAGGGCGAACTCATAGGGGTTGTAGAGGGTGAGCACCTGCTTGTGAGACGTTTGGTCATCAGCGTAGAAGATGAGCTCAGTGGGGAACACGAACACGGGAAGACTTCCTTCCACCAGCTCAGGCTGTCGATGCTGTTGCTGCTGCATTGGCTCCAGCTGAGCTCTTCCCCTTCCCCGTCCACGGTCTGCCTGGGCCCGTCCACCCCTCTCTCCACGAACTATCACGCTGCCTCAACTCCCTTTAGGTGGAAACGGCACTTCCCGCTCTCATCGCCTCAGGACCATGCCGCGTTACTGTGAAGAGACACAGGTGATGAATAATAAGAGGCCATGCCACTAATTTACATTTTGTGACACTTAAAAAATAGATTATCCAAGACATTTCATGAGGAAATATTGCATTTGTTATTACATTTATGTATCCAGCAGCTGTTGTTTATAGTTACTTTGCACCTGAATGGTTTGCATATGACAAACACAATAAAGCTAATTTAATTCACTTCCAAGGATTCAAATACAGCCCAACTGATACTGGAGTTTCAGAAATGTAATCACAGTAGCTTATATTAATGGTGGTAAGGATGATAAACTATGTAATACAGACTCTTTTATAAACCAACTCAAGTATGTAACCAATTCCACTGGTAAAAGAAAATAGCACTTTTAATTTCCCAAGAACCTGTCAGTGAAGCTGCATGTGCCCTTCTACCACTGATATATAGTGTACTGATATGTTGTAATACAGGATGGTATGCCAACTGTTCAGGAGCAGAAAAAAGAGCTCTCCAGAGAGTCATAAACACAGCCCAGAAAATAATTGGACCTCCCCCACCCTTGCTTGGAGAGCTCTTCTGATCACGCTGCCATTGTGGAGGATGCAACGCACCTCGATCTCTTCACTCTGCTGCCACCGAAAACAGTTTCTACCCCAGAGCCATCCTTGAACTAACACCCCAGAAATCCACCATGACCATCACACACCCACACCACGGGACGAAAGCTGAAAGAGCTTAACGTAAAGAAATGTGCAGTTTATTTTTTATTTGATTGAAATGTCACTTCTGTTATCTATTGATAAAGTGAAGATGACAATCAAGGCATTCAATTCATCTTCATAATTTCTTGTTACTTATTGAACAGCATACTGGTAATCATAACTAATAATTTCAGAACTGTAGACTTAATTGCTAACATATATTTCTTTACTAACTAACTCAACTTTGAATGCAGGATTATTATTGGTATATTATTTAAATTAAGTGGTTGGATGTTGTTGTTTTAAGCCAAAGGAGTATAATTCAATAAGGGTTGAAGGCTTGTCGGCAATTTAAGTTCATGGAAGTTATTCAAGTTCAAATAACATAAATTCAACATGTCAAACGCCATGTGGCTGGTCACGTGACCTGATGGTGTTTACATGGCTTAAGGAACCAGTCTCATGGTGTCGCAACACATTTTATATACTCCATGTACACAGACACACAACAAAATCAAGATTATTTCATTATACATGTAGTAACATAGCTTTAACATGAATCAGGTGGTTGTGTACTAACTATGGTGTACTAACTCAGTTAGTAAATTATCTTGCTATTCGTATTTGGACAAGGTGTAAGCTAAAACGTAAGCTAGCTCAAACTGCAGTGTAATCATAGGAGAGAACGTAATGAGGTCTCTTAGCTAAGTGTGTTGGTGACATATTTAGCAGCAGGGACATTTAGAGACATTTGACCATGACTGTATGTATCTAACATGACTGTACAGTCTGGCTGCACGTGTTCGCTGTGACACAGCAATAACACGTAACTGTTAGTTATTACTCGACAGTGTGAACCTGAGCTAGCGTTAGCCGGCTAGCAAAGCCCCAGATGTTAGCTGATAGCCACTTAACGGTGTCCGCGCGCAGTGTCACCGCAGAAAATAAAACACAGTGGTTTCGTGTCACGAGAGCGATGCTTTACCTTGTTGTCGGCACGCGGGTCCGTGTCACGTTGACGTTAAGCACCGGGGTCGCTGCTTCTGATCACACCCTGTTGTTGTTTCTCTTCGGCCGTTTTTCTTTGTCAATAATATACTGCAGACCTCGCAGTGCATGCTGGGATGCGGAGGGCAAATGCGTGCAAGACGTCAACAAAGCAGACGTAAAGTGCTCCAAGCAAGGCGTAAGATGTTTGTAATAACTTCATGGAAGAAGTATTAAACGCCATAAACACACACCAATTCGGCGAGGCTATATTTGCGGAATACTTTGGAAGGTATTAACTTACTTATTGGTATTGTTAATCATATCAAGTAGCTACCAAATGTGATCAAATATAGCTACTTTATGATGTATACTTAACTAGATTAAAGTGCATTGATTGTTTAAGTGTTTCACCTCGACGATCAAGAAGGGATATCATAGTTTATCAGGCTATTTCACCTTGCACAGACAAAGAGAAGTAAAATCCTTCAGTTGTTAGTTTGCGGTTTAATCGCCTGTGCATGTCCCAAAAAAAAGAAGTATATATATATATATATATATATATATATATATATATATATATATATATATATATATATATATATATATCCGCCACCCAAACTGCTTTTCAGTGCAGCAAATAAAAAAATAAAAGCAAGTAAAATAGTTTTTCAGGAAAGATAAGGCCTTCATCTGGAGGTAGGCATTATGTCTGGGTTTGGGTACTATGACTTTCCACTGACCTTTACATCTATGAGGTATCTATTCTAACCTCTTTTAATATAAAGTCTGAACTTATAATAAACATACATTGGCAATCAAGTGTACATTAATGGTAAAGTATTTGATTACGTGTTAAAAGGGCATAACAAGAAGATCCTTCATTTAACAGCGATGCTGCCCTCAAGTGCTGTCGGATTTAATATAATCATGAGAACACATGCAGATCAGGCGGTACCTTTTATGGTTTTAGAGGCTTTATTGTGTAAGTGACTTTTCCACTGTTATAAATCCACTGTAATATGGATATAAGGGTCTATTTGAACATGTATAGATGTGTATTTTCTATCTCTACGCTGTTTTTAACCAACATGTGTATTTTCACTTTAGTCTGCCATTACAGCATTTCGCCATTAGTACAACACTTGATTCAAAGACTTTAAGAAAATGTCCAACTGAAACATGTTGTATACTTGGTGAGGTCACGTAACTGCACGTGTTGTTGTTGTGTTGTGTGAGGAGTCGGAAGGACGCACTTTTTGAGGGGCAATGAACGCAGCAAGAGAGAGAATCAGAGAAAGAGAGTTAGTGTGTGTGTGTGCGTGTGTGCAAGGGGGGCGGGATGCGAGGGAACTGGCAAGACGTTTTAAGAAATGTCAGGAGGTCTGTGCATATGACATATACAGCAACAACATTATCAGTTGTCATATTTGAGATAGACTCCTTCGTGGTAAGGAATACATATATTATATTAACACACACAACAGAGCCATACACGATGCTTCAGCATACCCGCTGCTTAGCATACGTACAATTGACACACGGTAGACCGATGTACTGAATACCATACACGCGCCATCTCGACCTCGTTATATATTTATATATTGTATGGGGGCGTGGTCAATGGAACCGGACTCAGCCAATGGCGTCGCAGTGGCGGCAGAGGGGCGTTCCGTTCGGTTCGGAGCAGAAGTTGAACAGCGCGAGCCGAGACAGAGCTCTAGAAAGGCAGATAGGGAGAGAGCAGAGGCAACGGCCCTCTTCTGGAGGGGGGGCTTATTATATATCAAATATATACACACATGTGTGAACTGTTTGGCCGCACGATATAGGTCACACGTGGATAACAGTAATTTTAGAAAAGCATACAACTGCGGCTTTACATTTAAAAATGCCTATTTTACTTTTCCTGTTAGACACGTCCGCCTCTATGAATCAGCGCACTTATTTGGGTACGACGTATCTGGACGTTGCTAAAGGCGCGGTTGAGGTCTTTATGAAGGTAAAGAATTATTTTACCCCGACTTTTTTCAGCAAGTATGCAGCTTCGGTGAGCTTAGGGTTCCGTGGGCAAGGTCGGTCGAAATTAATATATGTTGTTTTGGCTTTCTTTTTTGACAGCTGCGTGCCCGAGACCCGGCTAGTAGAGGCGACAGGTACATGCTAGTTACATTCGATGATCCGCCATACGGAGTGAAGGTAATTAGCAACTGATATAATGTTTACATTGACCAGTCAAACGTATTTTTTTTGTCAGTTATACTTTATTGTCCTTCTGGTTTGTAGTCAATGTTGGAAGGTTCCCCGTAGGCAATTGTTTTGCTCCAAATAACCGCAGACCCGGAGCTGCACTGCCTCCGACCATCCAGCGGACATTTTGCTTTTGTGTTGAGAAAAGTCTCGGGCGTTGAGATGGAGGCGGGGAGATTTATTATCGCCGATGACGTCGCTCTTTTTTTTTTAAGTAAAAGGCTTCGATTGGTTAAAGAGCCCGCCAATCATTCTCGACTCCTCCTCGCGCATCATCCAGGCATTTCCATTGGCCGGTCTGGGCTGAAAGTTGATCAGCCCTCTTCATCATTTTTATTTGAGTTCGCTGGAAGAAAATTATCATTATTCATATGATAATTATTTGTCATACCGATACTATGAGCATTATGGCCCAGCATACAAACACTTAATGTTTCATACACATAGGCCACAAAGCAAAAAAAAACTGTGAATCACTGCAATATTTTCAGGGGTTTCATGTCAGCAAAGTTATGCCCACCAACAAATCAATTGACTTGTTTTATGACCTGGCACACATCTCTCTCAGAGCTTTTCAAGCCCAATAAAATGCAATCCTTAGTATCCACACAAACTCCTGAAGTCCCTCATCTGCTTTAGTGGCTGGTCTGTTTTAGGAATCTCTTGGCTTTTCTATCTCTGTCCACAAACAACACCCCACTACTCTCAACACAATATGCATCGCAGTACTCACTCTATCCCACGGCATAAATGGCGTGAAGACATATGAAATAGTTTCCTTGTTGTTCCTAGTCTTTTTTGTTGTTTTTGTATGGCCAAATTACAGAATACCAGAGCCAGGCAATACTTGATTAAATCATCTTTAGTACTAGTAGCTGGTCTGAGACTTATAATATGACTACAGAGGCAAAGGTTTGAGAGTATTGTACAACTCAAAAGATAGTCGTTAACTCCATTTTTCTTTTTATAATCCTCTTTATATAAAACATAAGTACAGTACCCCAACGGCTTCAGCTTTTTCCCCTACTAAATGATAAATAGTATACTATTTTACACTCTTCATTTACATGCCCAGGCATTAGGAAATAGCTTCTAATTATCATACAAGCAAGAAATAAATTAATATAACCTTTTATAACTTTTTATAGATGTGCAAAAGCATTTTTAGGAGAATGTACTTCCCTTTTCTTTGGTAGGATTTTAAACAACATTCATGATAATACTTTTATTACAATATATTTGAGTGTACTTTTGACTCAGGGTTTGAGTTGTTTTTTCCCCCTTCATCTAATCTTGCTTCATGTTAATATTTAAAGCAGTGCAAGAAGCCAAATATCTGTCAGGTACACGTGGATCTTTATTGACCTCCAAAAGGTCCATTTAGAGCTCAGCACTTGAAACAAGATCGCATGCTGCTACTGTCGGCCATGTGTAGGACCGGGGTCATGACAACATCTGAGTGGATTCCAGTGCAGTCATTCATGTGATGCTTCCTACTACATTCAGGCATTGACCTTGCAGTATTCACCAAGTCCAGATCATTGCTTCATGCGTCCCACTGAAACAGTCTTGTGTGGTTTAGCCGAACGATCCAAGAAGTGCTACTCGTTGCAGAGTCTGCCCCAACTCCTCTTCCTTCTGCTCTTCCTCCCTTTGTCTCCGTTGCCTTCTCCTTTGTTGTCTCTGAAGGCTCTGTGCACCGAGGATTATGATGAAAGGACAAGGTTGTACTGAATGGGGCTACTCTGATTGCACAGTTACAGAGGCAATAAATTGTTGATGTAGAGGGGGAGAGAAGGAGGTTGTGTGTGAGGAAAATAGAAATATTCGGTCGTCTAAATTATTGAGTGCAAGCAAAGACTTACATGTTCACTGGCCTACATGACGGTATATGTCTGGGTTATGACTTTTCTACTACGTATGTGAAGATGTTTCCACCTATAGTCTTGCTCAGAAATGTTGTTTGTATGATATTTATCAAACATCAAGTCACTCTGAACTTTTCCTAGAAACTCCACCAAAATGTGTGGTTTTGGAAGGATATCCCATCCATGATAATCCAAAAATCCACCCACTGGCCTGATTCACAGAACACACATCTCTCTCTCTCTCTCTCTCTCTCTCTCTCTCTCTCTCTCTCTCTCTGTGTCTCTGTCTCTGTCTCTGTGTGTGTGTGTGTGTGTGTGTGTGTCTCTTCAGCCTTTCCCCCTCCCTCTCCCGCTAAAGGAAGTGGTAAGCTTGCAGGTCATCCTTAGATTAAGCATGAAGCTGCAGAAGTACTTGACCCCAGCTGGAGAAAAGTCGGAACCAGTTCCACACCCACATCGTCTCCCGTGGGAGTATATCTACATTATGGTGGGCAGTGGGAAGTGTATTTTTGAATGCTTGTCGCACCATCCAGCTCCAAATATTGGCCTGAATTTCAACAATATTATCTTGCATTCCCAGAGCTTGACATAAGCTGATCTCATTTTATGGGTACTTGTTATGTCACGTTGCACACAATCAATGTGTTGCTAAGATATATATATATATTTATTTCTCCAAAGGTGGCAGTCGCATGCTCAACACAAATCCCTTTGTAGCTGTCAGAGAACAAAACTTCCTGTTGGGTTTTTCTTTGTAATTACATGGTATGGGTATCCATGGGTGTGGATCTATTTTGGATTGCGACTGCTCGACATGCACTGTAAGTTCAGGCCTCCTCTGCTCCTCGGCTGTGTGGCTGTTTGCCGTGCAGTCCGTTCAGCACACTGATGTGTGTGTTTCAGGCAGGCTGGAAGGAAAACCACGGCACCTTCATGTGCGAGCTGAAGAACCTGCAGGCGTCTGGGCTGACGACATTAGGTCACGCTCTCCGCACCGCCTTCGACCTGCTTAACCTCAACCGCCTCGTCTCCGGCATCGACAACTACGGACAGGTACTTTGACGTCGCCATCCTATTATGCATTTCCATGGCAGCAGTTGATAATGAGTTAATCATTACCAGCCGCAGCAGCAGCAGCATGTGTGGGTCATTGTGGCAAAATGTGGTCCTGGAGACCCTACCACAGAAGAGGGTTCGACAACTTAGCCTGTTTTTGTCATCTCTGTCTGTGGACAGATTTTATCTTAACTTTACAGATGTGTGGTTGAGAACAAAATGAAGGCCATGTTTGAAGATGGGTGTGCTCCCATCGCTACATGGTCTCTAGTTCAAGCTGTTTTTCAAGCAAAGATACCAATTTCACATTTCTCACTATTTCCTGACACGTTTAATTAACTAATTGAGAAAATACGTGGCAGATTACTCAATGAAAAATATGTGTATTTTAATCAATACGCACAGAACAAATACTATGACTGTATACAAAACAAAAGTATTTTTATTTGTGGTTGTGATTGAAAACACATTTGGGAGACATTTAATACCTGATACATAAGACAGTAAGATAATACATACAAGACAGTGACGTACCACATTTAGTAGTGGATTGTTTGTTTTAATAAGAACAATAAATAATAAAGTTACATTGATTGTTTTTGCCTTGTGGGATTTTTCAAATTGAGGATTAGACACAAAATAGATTCCACAAGAAAAAACTAGTCCCGATGTACCAGCTAGTAATTGAGTACGGCAGCATGTGGACTTTCCTTGGATAAATGAAAGGTTTGTAAACGATAGTAGCCAAGCCTTCAGCTGGCATGTCTTTATTCCTGCACCTCGAGACACAGAGAAGAATATTGACATTTGATCGCAGCTTTAATCCACTCCGTTGTCCTCGATTACCGGTGCGCTGTCATCAGCTCCTCACACACTTCGTTTCTGAAAACGCTGCTCGAAGGCAGAGAAAGATTGCTACGCTCAAGTAGTGTCACAAGGTCTGTGTGGTGGGTGTGTGTGTGTGTGTGTGTGTGTGTGTGTGTGTGTGTGTTTGAGTCTACTTAGGCATTCTGTGTGTGAATTAGACAAGGCTGACCCACACAGCACAGTGGTGGAGGCCTCCGTCCTTAACGAGAAACACAAGGACACTCGGTTTACAGATGCAGTCTGACGCAAGGCAAAGATTACCAGCTGCAACAGACAGTTCATATTAGTATTCAGGAAGTTACCAGAGGTGTGAAGCTAATACCATTCTTAATATTCTGTCTTTAAGTAGACCTTCTGTTTAAATAGTATACCTGTGAGTATTCACTGTGAGCACTAGAGACCAGTTATGTTTTAGGAGATGGGAATCCTTTTTGAGACACACAGAACCGCGTAATGAAAAGAAAGCAGACTACTGAGAATAAATGGTAATAAATTAATTGCTGAATGTTACTGTTTCCGCCTCAGGGCCGTAACCCCTTCTTCCTGGAGCCATCCGTGATCATCACCATCACAGATGGGAACAAGCTTACGCACAGCGCTGGGGTGCCGGATGAGGTGAGAGCACAAACAAATGCGGTAGTTGCTGTTTGTAGTAATGCGATCTGTCCCGACTGTGTACTGACATGAATAGTACGGTTTGTAAAAACGATGACCTGTAACAGCTTTTACACATCCAACTCTCCCATCATCCTTTTCTTTCTTGGCCCTGTCTGGTGTGCAGCTGCACCTGCCTCTGAACTCTCCGCTGGCCGGCAGCGAGCTGACCAAGGAGCCCTTTCGCTGGGACCAGCGTCTCTTTGCGTTGGTGCTGAGGCTGCCAGGAGCCGCCACGCCGGACACGGAGCAGCTCGGTAGCGTCCCCACAGACGAGTCTGCCATCACCCAGATGTGTGAAGTCACCGGAGGTCCGTCTTTTTCTTACTTCTGCACCCCGACGCGGGTTCAGTATTTTCATTTAAGAATCATTGCACGCCTGCGCTCATAATTCATTCTATTATATGAGATCTTTGTCTTTTTCTCTCTCTCTCTCAGGGCGATCGTACTGTGTGCGGACACAGAGAATGTTGAACCAGTGTCTGGAGTCTCTGGTCCAAAAGGTTCAAAGTGGTGTCGTCATTAACTTCGAGAAGACGGGGCCAGATCCGCCTCTGGTTGGGGACGGTGAGTGGCTCACTGAACGGACACACAGCTCTACAACCCTGCCTTCACAACTGTTATGGACACACTTACAAAGTTTTAGTCATTATATTTTGATATACCCAAAATGTTTCCTACTCGAGAGCCCAGTCGAGTGCGTAAAACACTCAGAGTTTCTGAGCACATTGTCTCCACACATTTCATACAGTAAGTTTCAGCAAAGATACTGTGGGCAGTAAAACAGGTGAAAGCAGAAGAGACTCCTCTTATCTTGGATCACCACAGTGCGGTTTTACAGTAAAAGGAGAACTGAGTTCATGTCCAGCCATAAAGGAGTATGAGTGTCTGTGTAAAGAAATGTTCTGAGATAATTCGACTCGCACATCATTTGACTTGCAAAAGGAAAGATTCAAAGTGAAATATATTTGTTTAAAAATGTAAAAAAATTCAAACAGAATTTAAAATAAAATATTTTATGAATAGATGAAAGTTCATTTGGATCTTTGACTCAAATTCACATTCCTTGTTTGTGTTAGAAATCTGTTTGAGAAATCTGTTCTGCTATGTATAATATATATTTTTATTTATTTGACAGAAAACGGCGTGGAGTCAAGTCGTCCTGTGTCATCCTTCAGCACACAGCCGTGGCACAGTTGCCACAAACTCATCTACGTGCGACCGAACCCGAAGACGGGGGTTCCAGTCGGCCATTGGCCGATTCCAGAGTCCTTCTGGCCAGACCAGAATTCTCCGAGCCTGGTGAGCAGAGCGGCTTAACATCTCAGCAACACCTTCAGTGTGTCATTTTGCAGGTTAACCCGTATAGAACTGGTCGACCCAAACTTTCTCTTTCACTTTGACCTCGTCCGTGTTGTTTCATTTGCGTTTCTTTCTCTCTTTAAACTGTCGGTTCTATTTTTATGCCTCTGCTCCGGCGATAGCTGTGGTTGGAGGAGACGTGTTTTTTTTTAAAGGTTGTCTCTGTCCAGTCCATTCTTGTGAACACGATATCTCAGTAGCGACCTTGACAGAATTTCAAAGGTCAAAGGTCACTGTGACTTCACAAAACACAATTTGGGTTCATAACACAAGAATTATAAAATGTAGAAGTGATGGCATTTTGGACAGACATGGATGTAAACTGCAACTTGACTTGTTGGCGCAGGCATACGACCTAGTTCCTATGTCCAACTCTACAAACTGAGATCTCAACTATCTGTTGCTTTTTAAAGAAAACGCCACATACGTACGTGTCAAAAACGTCTTCTATTCTCTCCATCTGCTGCTCCAGCCACCGCGCTCTGCACATCCCGTGGTGCGTTTCTCCTGTGTGGACTGTGAGCCCATGGTGATCGACAAGCTTCCCTTTGACAAGTATGAACTGGAGCCATCTCCACTCACCCAGTACATTTTGGAAAGGAAGTCTCCACACATGTGCTGGCAGGTATGATAGACATTCACACACCCATCAGCTCTGTTGGCTTGTTTTCACCGTCTCTGGCGTGGCCTCTGTTGTGAATTGTATTGAGTCTCATTCCTGAAATAACTTCATAAGTTATACTTTTCCTTGTTGTCCTCAGGTGTTTGTTAACAGCAGCGGGAAGCAAACTGACCTGGGACAGCCATTTGGCTACCTTAAAGCCAGCACCACTCTGACCTGTGTCAACCTGTTTGTCATGCCTTACAACTACCCAGTGCTTCTTCCACTCCTCGGTAAGACTTCACGGCACTAACTCTCTCCTGTAAAGTGGCCAAAAAAACTTCTGGTCAATAGGTCAGAGCTAATATTACATTAAAAAATAAATACTCCAGCACAACAATTAGGAAACCTGAATGGGGTTATCTTCAGCCGGGTTAGCTATTATTAGCAATACCAGTCCAAAAACAACACATTACGGTGGTACTACATGTAATGATGAATGAATATAATGATTTAATGAGACACAAGTAAGACAGAAGTGCCGTTAAACCGCATATTACTACTGCTTTTTTTTTTACTGTTGGTGCACGGAGCAGCCATCTTGGATTTGACTTCCCTGTTCAAATGGAATGCAGCAACAGAGCAACGTCATAAACAACTAGTTCATCTTCAACAATTCCTGCGGACCATTCCTTTAAAAAAAAGCCAACAGCAGCATCACATATCTTGGAATCACAATGACAAAAACAAAAAGAGGACTTTCTTCAGGTTAGGGTCAACGAAAGCATGGACAACTTCATATCTGTATGGCTAAGAGAGTCAATGCTATCAAAATGGTATTTCTTCCACGATTTCTTTACCTTCTCCATTCACCAAATACTAAATTGGGGGGGGGTGTAACTTGACGTGACTCCAGGCACAATCTGATTGGAAACAGTGCAACGAGTTTTTAGTCAATGACAGATTACACAAGATTCTCCCCCTAACAAGTCTCAAGGGGCAGCCGGGACATTGAGAAATTCTCTTTGTGTCCAAAGAGAATTGGAAACTGTTTACTTATTGGAAGAATGTATTTGAGTGTTTCTCTAAAAACTTTGAGGAGGACTAGGAATCTCAGCCACTAGTAGAAAACCTTGTGGAAGTCAGACTGCACACCAGCATATGATGTGTGGAGAAGAGAGTGGATGAACAAGATTTAAATGTGTCCGAATGTGGAGCCGTGTACTAGAGTATCTCAAGGGTAGTGGACTATTATCTTCACAAATATAGAGACAAAAAAAGAGGATTTCAACATAACTAGTCAAATAAAACACACACCACCGATGGTGTGTGTTTTATTTGACTAGTTATGTTGAAATCCTCTTTTTTTGTCTCTGTATTTGTGAAGATAATAGTGTCTGAGCGTATTAGTTTTTTATTGAGAATCCGAAAATAAAGGTTTAAAAAACAGTTAATCTCTATTAATGCTAATCTTTTTAATCGATATTTTGGGTAATGAGGTATTTAGAAGGATAAATGAAAGTATCTCCACACCTGAATACTGATGTGTGAATCATAATCAGAGGTGCAGGTGGATGGCTCACTGGTCACTGATCCAGAATGCTAAACATGTGTTCTCCCCCTCTCTTTGTCTCCTTCCAGATGATCTGTTTAAAGTGCACAAACTAAAACCAAACCTCAAGTGGCGACAGGCCTTTGAGACTTACCTGAAGACAATGCCTCCATACTTCTTCTTGGTAAAGCGATGCGTGATATGTCTCTTATGCTGCCTTTAGTTCAGTAAAAAAGTAGTAAAAAAGTTCAGTACATGGATTATTTTCCCTGCATGTAACTAACATCCCTGATTTTCCTCTTGCCATCTTCTGACAGCCCTTAAAAAAGGCGTTGAGGATGATGGCTGCGCCTAACCTTATTGCAGACAGCATGGACTGTGGCCTGAGTTACAGCGTCATCTCTCACCTGAAGAAGCTCAGCCAGCAGGTATAGACTTTGACACTTGGAACATAACATCTTTGTGGGTGAGGAGTTGTAGATTATTCATAGTATTTATAGTGACTTCATTCTCTGCTCAGGTCAAAATGACGCCAAATCTTTACACAGACAGTAGTCTTTTGCTGCTATATTAATCCTCTGGGTATCAAATAGAAGACCTTTCAAAGAGAATAAACAAAGTTTTTTTTAAATAAAATTAAAGTATGCAATAGTCTCAAAAGGATCAACTTCGAAAAGATGTTCCCCGAAATGCTTTGTGGGTCTGTGCTCCAAACAACATTCCTGTTTTGTTGGTAAAAAGGCAAAGTTGGAATCGGATCGTCTCATCGTGTCGGTGGGGAAGAAGGCTCCACAAGAGCCCGGCATAAAGGTGAAGAACCACTCCACCTCTCCGTCTCTGGCCCACCGGCAGGACTTTAAACAGCTGCTGCAGGGAATCACTGGGGAGGGGCCTTTTCGCCTGGTGGACATGAACTTCAAGGAGTTTGCTGGCTTCCAGATCGCCCTGCTCAACAAGGTAGCTTTCTAGAGAGCATGACACACTTTGTGTGGGTGGGAAAGTTACGGGGGAAAAGGGCGATATTCTCAATAGTGTTTTATCTGCAGAAAGGATGCACTGATGTTACCATATATTACATATATACTGTCGTCAATTGGTGGGTTTTCTCTGACTAGATATGTGTTCACAGGATCTGAAACCTCAGGCTTATCGAAATGCCTACGACATCCCGAGACGAAACCTTCTGGATCAACTCACACGGATGCGCTCCAATTTGTGGCGGACGTCGCAAAAACTGATCAGAGGGCAAGACGAAGGTATAAAAATCCCACTGATGCGGGAAACTTCTAAAGAGATGGTGATGTTGGAAGTTATTTTAGTTTTAATAGAATTATATTGTTCTACCCCCATCCTGATGAAAAGCTGTGCTCAAGAGTTCTCATTTTTACAATTTAATGGGTGATAATGTTAAAAGAACATCTCATACATATATGCAGAAGATCTATCTCTTGATATTGTATCAAGCACATTAATTTGCACTGAGACTGAATGGTATGAACCCAATCCCCCCCCAAAAAAACAATACGAAACATCTGTAGGACATCCTGTGTAATTGTTCAGTATTTTGTTCATTCTAATAAGATTGTCCTGTGGTTGTTAGACTATCTGCACAGTATCCCAGTGGCTCAGATGGGAAACTATCAGGAATACCTAAAAATGATGCCGTCTCCTTTGAGAGAGCTCGACCCTGACCAACCGAAACGCCTGCACACGTTTGGGAATCCGTTCAAGCAGGATAAGAAGGTAAAAATACATCAGCACAAAATGCAGGCCGATACACTTTCCAGATGCACAATGTGGTTCTTCAAGAGACGTCGTCATTCAACAATCAGTCCCTTCATTCTTTAATGTTGTTTTCTCAGGGGATGATGATCGATGAGGCAGATGAGTTTGTAACAAGCCCTCAAAACAAGAAAAGAGCCAATTCCATCGACGCCAACTCGAGTACGACTATGAAGAGGAGGCGGAGCATGTCCCCGTTACTGCGGCGGCCACAGACTCCGCCAGCGAGCCCCAACCATGTGGTGGCGGAAAAGAGTCCGGTAGAGGTTCAAGAGCAGCAGAACCCCGTCAAACCCATCCCACAGCACACAGGTGAGCGTAAGATGGACCTTGAACATGAGAGTTATCTTCAGGGTTTTTGCGGTCATGGAAAACCTGGAAAAGTCATGGCATTTTAAAATGGTTATTTCCAGGCCTGGAAACGTCCTTGAAAAAAATTAAATCCCCAAAGGTTTTGGAAAAGTCATGTAAATGTCTTATATTCATGTGTTCGTGACGTTCATTTACGCTGAGTTTGAAATAATTAATATGCTTTTAAAAGAAAGACGCTCAAAATATAAGCAGGAATACATACAGGCATCTATATAAATGTTTATTATTTTAATCAAACTATTGTCATTCATTTGAGTCATTTAAGGTTTACTGTATGCTTTGTATTCTCATTGTTAGTTTAAATACTACATTTTCTCACTTTTTCATGTTTACACCGAGATTTCACAAAATGTTTGGTCATGGAAATTTGGTTTAAAGTCATGGAAAAGTCATGAAAATCCATTGGTCAAAATGTGTATACATCTTGAATGTGCATCTACGAGGAATCAGTTGACAAATATTGCCCAAACGGCACCAAATAGTAGTTCAAATAGTTTTTTTTGTCCCCCCAGGAGTGGATGACAACAACATGGCCGTCACTGAGAGTAACGGGGACGGGGTTCTTGAGTCCGAGTCGGGGGAGATCTGGCCGGCTGAAGTGAACACCGTCTCAGAGAGTCCATCTCCAGTGAGCCTAGAGGAGAAGGCCGGGCTGGGAGCGACCGATCCGGAAGAGGACATCTACATGACGGAGGAGAGGGTAGTGGAAGAGAGTCTGGCTGAGCAGACGCTGGAGGAGAAACACAACTGTGACCGACTGAGTCCACAGAGCCTGCTGGAGGACCCCGATGCCGACCCTGCGGCACTCGAGACCATATTCATCGCCCCGCTCGACGGAAGCCAAGCGGAGCTGAGGAGTCAGATCATCAAGGAGGTCCGCAAACCAGGGCGAAGTGAGTCAGCGTTACAATCACTGGTATTCTGTCACGTTGGGACCATTTGTCCGTCTCCTCATCTCTGTGTGGTTTTATTTCCTTTAGACTATGAGGCAATACTCGGTCTCCTGCAGCAGGTGAAAGGTCCAGTTAATGTTCAAAGGTACTTCATCCAACATGCGATCAAAGAGGCCGTCAGGTAAGAGGCTGTGACTCATTTTATACTTGGAGGTATAGGTTAGGTGAAGAAGCTAAAGCCTCACAATATCCATGTCTCTGACACAAAATGTTTCTACATGAACACTTTCTAACTTCCTTTGCCTCTCGGGCAGGTTCAAGAAGCGAGTACTGATCCAGCAGCTGGAGACGTCCCTCACCGAGTTGGAGCAGAAGCAGGCGACATCCTCACCGCTTACCAATGACCATGGGAGTTAGTGACGAAAAGCTCCTATCTGGTGGACAGTTGGATATAACACCCTAATAAAGAGACAGAGAAAAATACCAACTGAGGAACTGGATGGGGGGTGAATGCACAATAGCAGAAATGCACTGATAGCAGACACGCCCACTGTCTCTGTGCTGTTACATCACTTCCTGTTGGAGACGGAGGATAAGAGGTTCAACTGGAGGAGGAGCCTTCAGGACGGATCCACCGCGGATGAAGTATAATCCTCTCCATACTGACAGATGCCTTACACATCCATATGGCTTTTGTCTGTACCGGCACATTGTTCAGTACACACACAGAGACTCCGTTAGACAGACACACAATATGCCGTGTGCATGGGATGAACAGGCATCATTCCTCTTATTGTTGTTCTTCAAGAGCAGACCTTTCTTCAGCTGGTCTGAAAAGTGTTTGTAAGACTGTAACCAGTTCCTCATCATATATATATATATATATATATATATATATATATATATATATATATTCAAGCATAATTACCAAGGTGATGGACTGGACATGGACTCCTCATAACCATGAAATACTAACATCCTCTCACCCGCCATTACAGCAATAGAACATGAGTTCAATGAATGCAACCGTTGGTATCCAGTTAGAGTTTACCACAGACACTCCATTGATTCCCACAGTTACAACTTTATTCTGAGGAATTTGTGCATCTATCCGAGCTCAGTCGACAGTCGCCCATTGTGGATTTTAACAGCTGGTAATCTGCCCTGTGCTGCTTTTTACAAAAACCCAAGTTAGCGCTCCTCCTTTGTTTTTGTTTTTTGTTTTTTTATGACAGATGTACACTACTTTTCAATGTTCATAAGGAATATAGATTATTTTTATGAATTTATTTCAGAGTATAAGAAATATTTTGAATGAAATGTTTAAAGTAAATTTTGTAAACTGTTAAATACATATATAAAACTGAAAGTTTTATGAACCTACTCTTTTTTTTTTTAACAAAACAAAAAATAAACCAGTTTGAATGGTATCCCCAGTGCGTGTCAGTGTGAGTATTTCAACCTAGAGATTACGTCTAATATCCTACAATAACAAAACAATTCAGTTTTGCATTATGAGTGTCTGATTTAGAAATGTAATGGCGTTGCTCTCTGGTAAGTTTAGCTTTACCTGCAGCAGTCCCCAACCTTTTTAGCTCGTCACCCCTTTTAAACAAAGCAATGTCTGCAAAAGATTTACTTTTTCAGAAGCCGAAAGATGGAATTATTCTGTAATTCATGAGGGGGAAAAAAAAGCTCAAAGTAAAGACTAAGTATGAAAAACAAACGTTTTATAGAGTAGAAATGTTTCTCTTCTGCCTTTCCATCTTGTTAATCTAGCAACAAAAATAAATGTTTCAACAGTATTCAGCATCAAATAAAAAAAATGGAGAATTCCCTTCAATGAAGTCACCATCTTCAGCTGTGATTTCACACGCACTTTATCAGATGGGCCCAGAAGTCCAACAGAAATGGCCTCCCTCGTTTATATTTGGAACTAACCTCACCTCAGATGAGGAGAAATGCAAATAAAAAGCTTGCTGAGATCTAACAGCTAATTAAAACAGATTCCTGAAAAACAGGCAGCCTATTGCCACCTAGTGGCCAACATGAGCAACTGATCAGGTGGAAATGTTTGTGACGCAACAGTCCAGCAACAAGGTCACAGGCTCATCCCTGCATTACTTTGATTACGTCCCTCTCACAGACAAAGGACTTTAAATCTGCGATACCATTAGGATTTGTTACCAATTTCTCCACACTGATTAGGCAGGATGGGAGGGTCGTATGGCACTGATGCAGTTCCGCTTTTGTCTGTTGGGCCCTACAGCTTGCAGCAGAGATTTGATGGCGTTCGTCTGGCTAAAGCAATATTCCAGCCTCTAATTATGAGACATAAGGCAAAAAAAATTGATTCTGACACCTTGTAAAATCAGTAAGCCTTTTATTAAATTAAAAACATCTGTTGAATCTTAACAAAATGTAAAATGAAGGAAAAACAAACTTTACCCAAATTAATGTACCATTACTTTCTAGTTCGCCCTAATGTTCACAGTATCAGTGGAACGGCTGTCTAACGCTTCCTGCTCTCCCATCTCACCTCGAGTTAATTTCCTGCGGCCTAAAGCGAACCTCTTTAATGCATACATGATTTACAGACGAGCCTTCACGCTTCCAGGAAATCATCAAGGAAATAAAGGGTCCTCAGTTCACACAACAAAACTCATTTCAGGGTTGCAAAATATTTTGCCCCGACAGCTGCCGAAGACTGATGTGCGGTTGAAATGAAACAGTAACGAAACAGGCGTTTTTATGCCCCTCATACAAAGGATATACAAAGGACAGCATTATCCCAATTCAGTTCAGAAAGGACAAAAAAGGGCCAAATGTCTCTGTATCTTAAGACTCCAAAGCGATTACATACTGTATATACAAACAAATCTGCTTGAAAAATTGAAGGGTTGGCACAGTCAGTGTTGAATGTCGTGGTGACCACTTTTATGGACAGAGATGCATGTTTGGAGAGCATATTAGTTTATGTACAAATAAAAGTTAACGTGGAGGAAGGTGAATTCTCGCTTTGCCTCCTCCGTCTGTCTAACAAAAAGAAATCTTATCTGATGTGGAAGTCGTTACAGGCATGGAGGGCCAGTCTCAGTGCAAGTGCTCCAGCTTGCGTAGCCGTATGGGGTTGGGATTAGCTTGCTGATTGCGCGCAGAGGAGGGCTCCTCCTCCTGCGAGCTGAATAGCACCCGGCCCCGGTGGTTGAAGAGGTAGAAGGACGGGTGGTTCCTCAGTGTATCAAATGTTCTGGAAAAGAAGAAAGTTGTGAAAAGAGAGGAACTGTACAAATGTTGTTCTACTTTCAAAATCAGACAAACGGACCGCTCTGCATGAAGGACACCTACAGCAGCAGGTGCACTGTAAATACACCGGGTCATACATTACATCATTACAACGGTGAGCATGTGTCTCTGCACACCAGGAGAAAAATAATCAGAATTTTAGGAATCAAAACCCTGACGCACAAACTCAAAACCTACCGATTAATGATCTTGCCACTGTGACCACATGCAGTGCATCTTAAGTTAGTCTTGGAATTCAATTTTTCATTTTAGGACTAGTTCCACTTGTTTTTTCTTAGTGGCACTGTCTTTAAATTGCTCCTATCGCTAACTTTATGCATCGATAAAGCTGGTTAAAAGGGACATTTAACTCCTTTTCAACACGTTTACTGATGAACTCTTCGGACAGAATCTTCCCCCTGAAGTGACAATATAAGGCTTGTCTAATGTCTTTCTATATTTCCTCTTTCTCCTCTCATGCTGCACACACATTTTACAATTTTCCTGTTGACACGGGACTCATTTAAGAATAAAATCTCATCTCTATGATTTTGACGGATAGAAAAAGATGAGTAGTGGTATTTGTAGTTAAACTATTTGGTCTTTACATAAATATGTATGATATGTATAGATGCCGTATGTTTTTTTTTTTTGTGGATGTTTCTTCAATGCACAGAGTACATTTAATTATGATTACACTGTCTTTCCTGTCTGAAGTGTGAACAAAAACAACAGCAGCTCAGGGGAGGATCGGTGTGTGTCTGTGGGAATTGATCCAGGTCATGCTAGACTACATGCAGTGAGCTGCTTCCCCTGAGGCAGGACACCAACAACCCCATCATGAGGGAGGAAGGTGCACAACTCACTTGTTCTTGAGCTCTGAGGAGGCGTCCATGTCTTTGAACTCTCCAGCAATGTGAACGATACCATAACAGGTCATCACAAACGATAATAAGGTCTGTAATACAATCTGCAAACAACAAAATAAAAACAAGTTAAGACAATGATGAAAAGAGCACAGAGATAACATTGTGATGAAAGTGGCTCACATCAATTGGTAGTGTCTCGTTTTCCTTCTCTGTGAGTCGCATGTATGATCGATCTAAATGGGGAAAGGAAAAACACATTTTAGCCAAAAAAATAAAATGAACACAACTCCACAGGGCACCGTGTGTGATGTGCAGCACTGTGCTCGTCAGACGAAACGCTGACGGTGATATTTTAACACAGATGTCAGTATTTCATCCCTGTGAACGATGCTAAGCTAAGCTAGCATCTGGTTAGCTCGCCGTAGGACCGAAAGGCCCCGCCTGCTGTTTAATGACCCGACCCGGTGACACCGGAGCTGTCCGGAAATACACGCAGATGCCGAGACCCGTGCTGTCCCTCTCTGTGCGGAAACTCACGCTGTGCTGCGGAGAAAGCTGCGTGGGCTAAGGCAAAAAGACCGACGCCGACAACACCTTTCCAAAACGACGAGGCCATCTTGATCCAGGGTGATGAGGAACCGTGTGCAGTGTCGTAAAATACTGGCGTAAAACCATGTCGTAAACAACCGCAACCATGACAGGTTAAAAAAAATAACATAATGAAATCCAAGAGAACATATTTGTAGTAAATATAATCGTAAATGTAATTACAAAACACGCAGTGTGAGTGGTTTTATGTTTGTTTATTGATTTGTGCTTATATATTTGTCATGAATGCAACCCGGACGTGGTGGGGGGCTCTTACTTTGAAGGTATTAGCTAACTTCCGGTTTAGCCGCAGCCCTTTCCTGTTAGCCAACGGAGAGCTTTCATCTCATTCAGCATTTAGCTAACGTTAGCTCCTTCACGTCCTCTCTTTCAAGTATTTCTACGCGGCCTATAGTACCTTTCGACCTAACACAACCATGGCAGAGGCCATTCAAAAGAAATTGAAAGCGGAAGTAGAAAAATATACTCAGATGCAGAAAGGTAGGTGCAGCTAGCATTGCATGGTTTCTCATGTGCCATGTTGCAACGAGCTAACTGGCCATATTAGGACAGCCAGCTATGTGTGGAATTAACTTGTCAGATTTTTGCTGTACGTTTAACCTGTTATTTATGGTTGCAACAATCACATTGTTTTCTAATATCCGGCTGTTTGTTTAGATGTTAGCAAGAGCATGTCATCCAGACAGAAGCTGGAAACGCAACTAGCAGAGAACAACATTGTCAAAGAGGTAACTACTTTTCCCTTTTTAAAATGCGTATTTAATCCCCTTCATTTTGTATGTTGGAGTTCGCAGTGTTGGATATTTGATCTGTCTTTCCAGGAGCTTGACCTGCTGGACACCACAAACACAGTGTATAAGCTTATTGGCCCAGTATTAGTGAAGCAAGACCTGGAGGAGGCCAAAGCCACCGTCACCAAGAGGCTGGAGTACATCAACGGAGAGATGTGAGTCACTAAAGCTGCGGTCCACTAGATGGTGTCAGTCGTTTTACAGTATGCATATGGGTTTGACCAGAGCAATGAGTCCATATCCCATAAATCCAGTGTAGTTCCAGGTAATGGGGGTTAATTATGATCATTAATCAAGAAGCCGCTCAGTCCAAGTGTGCGGTGATGTCAGAGAAGAGGACGGATTTTCTCTGTAATACACTGTGACCAGGGCTCACTGCAGCTGATAGTCACGGATTGAATAAGATTTAGCACTGAGCTGCAGTTTATCGATCCCTGAATGTGTCATTTAATCTGAATATATGGTTGAAGGTACTGTAGCAGTGCTCATAACTGACCCGTAATAACTGACGCGCTAGATGGCATTATGTTTTCATGTCGTGAGGAGGCACCTGTTGTACAAATATACTGCAACTCTGAGTCATTGTTAGGTTCTTCTCATTCAGCTAAGCGTGTCCCCAGTTGGGAAAAATACCAACGTGCGATACACACTTAGCCTACAATTGATGCTCACCCGCTCTATTCCGCTTCAGGGATTGTGTCCCGATTCCACGGCATTTCTAGATTGAATGTGTCCGTACAGTCCAAACGAACATGTCTCACTCTGAAGAAATGCAGCTTTCTTTTGCCTAAATGTTGAGGACCCAACTGGATAATTGTTACCAGTCTTACTTGTTAATATGCATGTTCCCATTCCCTGTTACAGGAAATTAAAGGGATTTTATTTATATCAGAATCAGAACCATTTATTTGCCATGTATGTTTTCACATACAAGGAATTTGTGCAGGCGGTAGGTGCATCACATTGAACATTTAACAATAAACAGAGTGCAATAAATGGGAGCATGAATATTTACAATTGAGTCTACAGTAGAATTTAAAGTGCATGGAATGTAAGTATTATGTGAAAGTGGCAAGTGTATTTAAATGAGGTGTGGAGGGATGTGCAGGGGAGTGACGAGTAGGTACAATTGTAGGAAATTGTCTGGGGGTGACAGAGTCGTCAGTATTGATATGTCTACCTATGACCTAATAGACTTTTTGCCAGTTGTCCATCATGTTGAAGCAAAAAGTCAGCGCAGTAACCTCAACGGTCATGGTAAACCCAGTCGTATTTACACTTTATTGCTGTGACTTGTCAACATAATTGTCAGCGTAAATAATATTATGGATACTTGTCAATGATTTTAAGAAAGAGCTTCCCTCCCTAAAATAATATTGCACAGAAACATAAAATGTTATGTCTTCATCTTGTATATTTTAACCCCTAAATACTTACAAATATAGCTAAATGTGGATGTTGTTGCATAGCTCAGCTGTGCTATGATGTTCATTCACATACAGAGGGCACTGAGGAGTTTTGTGGCTGGACACTTCTCTCGTCTACAACATCCTTGTTGCAGTCTTCCCTCTTCTCCTGTGATTACAGGAGCACTGTAAGAGTCATCTCTTTTTGTGTGTGTGTATTGTGCCACCACATGAGACAGTGGGGAAAATCAGGGCAACCTCAGTGTGATGTTGAATTCACTTTATAACATGGGCTGTAGTTTTTGGTGCCGTTTAAATTTATCATATTTTATGAAAGTGTTTGTGTGATTCGCATTGCCTAGTCCCCTATGTTAGTCAAAATGTTATTACCCATAATACAATTACCACGGTGTTGAGTGAAATGCATACAGAAAGGTCCATTATTGAGTGAACATACATGTGGTCCAATTTGTTTTATTTTCCTGATTGCCTGCCATCACCATCGGATGGCATTCCCCTGATAGTAGCGTCGGTCGGTGTTTATCTGATGTGTCACATCAATTTTTCCGCCAACTTAATGTGTTGGGTATTTCCGACAAAATTAGCTGGTGTACACAGCTGCTGATTTGAAGACTCTTATCACTGCGGCATGACTTTAGAGCATGCTGCAGGGCTTGAACACGTCTGGTTTGTTTTCAAATAAAAGTGAAAGGAAAGGTTGGCCTTGTGGATCTCATACGAGGAGGATCGGCGAGATTCAGTCTGTCAGACGACTTTAGGAATAGGAATAATCCCTTATTAGTCCCACAGTGGGGAAATGTATTCTCTGCATTTGACCCATCCTTAGTATTTTAAGGAGCAGTGGGCACAGTTTCCAGAAATGTGGCCCCAATTATATCTTTGAGAAGAAAAATGACTAAGCTGCACCAAGCCAGAGATCCTTTCTTTATGTCCTTGAGATTAAATAAAGACCAAAACAGAAAACATTACTGGCCAAATTGTTAAATGTTAAACATTAGTATCGGCCCAGAATTTCACAATAGCTGCATCCAGTTTCATGCCGGTGTTTAACTCTGTAATAATATCCTTCTTTTTTTTTCTTCTCCTTTTACAGTCAACGGTATGAGACTCTCCTGAAAGGCTTGGAAAATAAATCCGAACAGCATCGAGAACTCTTGTCCAGTTTACAGCAGGAGTATCAGAGAGCTCAGGGCCTGGCTGTTGGCAAAGTCTGACCAAGAGATCCGGCTGCACGCACACACACACACACACACACACACACACACACACACACACACACACACACACACACACACACACACACACACACACACACACACACTGATAAAAGAAGAATGGTATAGCCATGATTCAATGTAGACCTTCAACAAAAGGCTGGTAAACTTCTGCCTGTATCTTGTCAATGATTTGTTTATTACAGTGACTTCCCCTTGTTACTAATAAACATGTTTTTCATGAAAGGTCCATTCCCTCTTTTTGTTGTTGTCCTTTTTCAATTTTTAGATGTTTATTGAGTCCATGTGCAATTTCCAAGGCTCATACCAAAAAAATACATTTTCAGGTTCCTGTTACACATTATGCACAACAGATCATACATTCTCAAAAAAGGTCAAGTATAATGGGATTTGGGGGACTCTCCACTGTGACATTTTTGTTTGGTTTCTGTTGTTGACCTGCCTTTTAACATTGAACAAGATGTTCAACATAGATTTTGCAACAATTCCATGTGGGATGCAGTATTTGTTCATAACCCATACATTTCTTGCTTTCCATAGACTCTCCTTTACACAGTTAATGATAGCCCACCATTTAATTACCTCAGCTGATTGATGTCTTTGTAAGTTCCCATAAGCTATGTCCTAATAACTAACAGGGTGTCTGTACAAAGCAGATATAGTAGTAATACTAGTGGCCGAGGGCAATTTCTCCTCTCAAGGAACACTCTTGTGGGCAAACACTGGTTTACAACTTGCCATGCCAAATCTTTGTGGTCATTTGTTAGGATTGGGTTATTAAAACCAATCTATTTGTGTGTCCTTTTCAGTTAATTTACTCACAGGAGTCAACCTTAAATTGATTGGTGGCAGAACATGTTCTACTCCTGAAAACACTGTATTGTACATTTTTGGCCAGGTTTGTGCATAAGGGGTGGTTTGTGATGGCCTTTTGCCCCATGATCTAAGCACCCAAAACATAGCAAAATGGGCCCTAAGTGGGGCTACATCAGACTTCAGACAAACCTTTATAATTGGGGTTACAAACATCGCCTTTAGCTTGCTTTAAATGTCTGGGACCCCTTTACCACCCTTCTCTAAAGGCCTGTACATTATTTCCTGTTTTAGTTTCTTGTCTTTCTCTCTCCATATAAATTGAAAAACTATTTTTCTATGTGTCATCATGAATCTGTAGGATTGGAAAGGTTGTTGTTGTCAAAGAGGCAAATATTTCTGCTTTCATGACCTGGACTTTCTCATTGTAAGATCTCTGTCCTGCCATTGGAGGAGCTTTCCCCTAATTTTGGGTAATTTGGACTCCCAATTGGTGTTTTCCCTTTCCTTGCCTTTTTAGTATGCATTATGCGAGAGTTTTCTCTCCAGCGGTGGATCACACGCGCAGGCTGTCTGTGTGTGCTCCTCTCTGTTGAGCAGTACTTAATGACTGGGGCCGGTCGGCGGCCACCGGACCAGATGTTGACCCGCCCCACAGATCTGAGCAGCGGGAGAAGCAGAAAACGGCCCAGCGGTGCGCCATTGTTCCTTCAGTGAATGCGCTCTTCCCTCAGCCCTCTCCCAGCAGCGGAGGATTTAGGCAGCATGAATATTAAATTGCCTTAAAAGACTTTTACAGCATTAGGAGCCCAAGCAATTGTTTCATAAACCTCTATAGGCTTACTTTTTAAATATATTTTATTCAACGTATATCCGACCAACACACGGTGTCTGGATATCAGGGCCTGTTAAATGCATTGCACACCGGAATCTGATTTGAATATGCTACATTTATGGAAATCAAAATATGGATGTTCTGAATGTCAAGTTATTTTTCAACATGGCTTTGCATTTTCGGGTAGTGTCTGTTCTTACATCATCATCATACGTGATGTGCACACAAAGGGCGGCTGTGTACAGAAAACACATACAAATGTTTTATAGCCTGCATTAAATTTGGACCCCAAATTCCTTACGACACTAATAACACTGCTTTACAAAACCAGAGGCTGTTTTCGTGCACGAGCCTGTCACCTCTGGCGCGTGGGTGGCAGCACACCGATTAACACCTGGAGGTGTGGCGCGTTTACAATACGCAGACACGTGGCAGCTGGTGAAGGCTATATATTATATACATATGTAAAAAATTAATAATGAAAGGCTAAGACATTATACAATGTTCCGTCAGAGTTAATTATGAATTAATTTGATTATAGGCGAGTTACTCACGCTACTATAACTTAACCGAGATAGAAACTTCCACTAAATCCAGAAGGTTTATGTAAGTAGCTCATAAACCAAATATCACAGTGACCTGAGGGCTCGAACCTGCATCATCACATGGTGTGTTGGTGAGGCCAAAGGGTGATTTATTTATCATCACTCTGCCTTTGTGTTCGCGCTGATGTGGCAAACCCCAACAGAGCAGCTGCTGATTGAAACATAGCAGAGTTGTGTTTCTGAGGCTGAAACTGGCGAAGTGCCATGCAATGCAAGTTTAAGGTAATTTAGAGATGTACGTTTTTAATGCAAACAAAGTGCAGACCTTTAAGTTGATGCATCCGCGCTGGACTAATCCTTCTTTGTTTTACACTCACAATAAATCCATTTAATCTTCAATTAGACAGATGCCTCCCAGATGAAAACCTAATCTGACCCTGACTTTAATTGATTTACTTAGTCCTGTGGGCTTTTCTGCGGGGGGGGTTAAACTCAAACGCGCACAAAGGCGCATCCTGTCCAGAAAGAAGCCCCTCAGATAAAAGATGTTTTCAAACGGCATCGGAAGGAATGTGTGTATCCACTCGCGGGCCTAACCAGAGGGTCACAAGATGATAAATGCATGACGTTTGTTTACCTCGTCAGAAGAGATGTAGACCCACATCTGAAGAAAATATTAAAATGAAACATTTACACAAGCGATGCAACGTACTTGAAAAGGTCTGAAGCCAAAGGGTCTACGTGTCTCTGAAGTTTATAACAAGTGCAGCCTCTTTGCTCCCTGCAGAATCAAATATAATCGAGTTAAAGTGAATAATTTAATTTGAACCTAAATGCCTTAACAATCTGTAATAACCGAATATTAGAATCTTCCACGTTTAAAACGTTAGACTCATTAGGATGAGATGAAAAGCTGCCCGCGTGCTGATCTGATCTGGCTCTAGGATGGTGAACAATTATGAGATCAAGTGCGCATTGATATGTTGATGAGCGGGGGCCGATGCTTAGTGCAGTCGTTCAGATGTAGAAAAGCACACGACATCGGCCATCACCCAAACTGTGCACACTCTCACGCATCCAGACTCACACAATCTGCAAACACACTCTAAAGTCTCAGATTGTAAAACCCGGATCCCCGAGGATAATCTAAACTGGAGTCCGCTTCCATAAACTATTCCACGCGTGTGTGTTTTGTTTGTGGTTACTAATTAAGAACGAAATGTTGTGTTGGGTTCATCCTCCCCCAATCATCATCATCATCATCATCATCACCATCATCATCACCACAGACAGCTGCTGTCTCGGGCCTTTAGTGGCTTCTCACCTGAGAATTTGAGTAGGCGGTAAAAAAACATCTAACAACTTCAACTGTTTGTTTTAAATATAATGTATTAAATTGACCCAACAATGACTGCCAAACAGTCAGAACGTCTCGTGTGCATATTGTATTGATGAATAGACTTACACATAGATTAAGTAAATATTTCGTAATCTGGATACATAATTGTTACATTTTTGGGTAGTTTGGACGTCTAAATCCGAATTAGCTTTATTGGTGTCATGGAATTTGACTCCGGTTACAGGGTTTTGTAAATTGTGTGCGTCCACACCTACGTTGGCCTATAGAGCAGTCTGGCTGCTGAACAGTGTGTGAACGACCCTTCTTCTTTGCTTTTCTACATTTGAACAAACTGTACTTAAGGTCCAGACGCATCGGTGTCCCCAGCGATCAACATTTCAATGGAGAAAGCGTCATATCGGCTGTCCAGCCTGGGATGGAGTACGTGTTAACTGTTCCCTGGATGTCCCCCTTCTTTTGAAAAGTGCAAAAGTGAAAAGACTGCTCAAGTACGAGCTGTTCACACAGCGAAGAGGCCACTCGGAATGAACAGGAAGTTGTGCTTTTTATTTTAAATGGCAACAGAGCAAGCACAGTCATAGAATAAATGCATGTCGCCGTGCGCATTTTACGCACGGGTCTGTATTCGTGTTACAGCAACAAAAAAAAAATGTGGACACCTTTGCATAAAAAAAAAAAATGGCATCACATATATACAAATGCAAATACAAAATAGCAAAAAATGGGAAAAAATACGTGTGCAAAACAGCAAATCCTAAAGAAAAAACACCACGTGGAAGTGGATACATGTTGAGTTTTCATGGAAAATATCTTCACTTTACAAAAGGCTGTACAAGATAATATATATTTACACAGTCTACAAGACATGTCTAAAATACAGAGAGCCCCGTCACTGCGGCCAGGGCCTCCACACCGGGTCGGTGACGTGCGTGGAGGAGGAGAGCAGATCCCGGGTGTCCCTCTGGGTGAGGTACGGGGGAGAGACCCCGCTCTGAGCGGCCTGCGCCATGTGGATGTGTCCGGGAGAAGCAGGGTGTGTCTGCGGCTCGGGCAGCGCCTGAACGGCGGGCTCCTCGGTGCCCTCCAGCTCCTCGCTCTTGTTGGCGATGAAGTGGCTGACCCGCAGCAGACACGACCTCATGCCGTCGTGGAAGCTGTGCTGGCGGGCGGCTTTCGGCCTCGGCCCCCCGGATGTTGAGCGGAGGTTCTTCTCGTCCCCCTTCCCTGACTTCAGGAACTTGACCACACTCTCCAGGATCTCTGCCTTCTCCACCTTCGGATTTTTCAGTTTCTAAAAGGAGAAGAGTACTCTTCCTCAACATATAATACATAGACTTAAAAACACCAACATGATCCGATATTAAATAGGAATAACAAGCATGGCGCGCAGTCTGGACGTACCTCATTGTGGGTGTTGTCCAGCATCAGGAGACGCAATGTCTCCAGACTTTGGTTGATCCGCTCCCGCCTGCGTTTCTCCATCATAGGTTTAGGGACCTTGGGATTGAAAAGGTAAAACGATCACAATTACAACCCTGAAGAACATTTTAGGAGGACTTTCTAAAACTCACATGAGCCAGAATGCAGCGTCTCACCCTCTTGGTGCTCCTCAGCCCGTACATCTCTTTGGGAGTTAAAGCCTTCATGCTCACAGTTGACTCAGTGCGTCCGTACAGTGGATCCAAAACGAAACCGGTTCGGTTGTGTGCTCGTTGCGTTGTGTTGATATCCCTGCAGAAAGCCACGCCCCCCGCGGGACACGCCCCTCACCTTCACGGGGCAGCACGCGGCATTGACACTGGGTGGACTTTTAATTTATTTCGATCTAATCCTCTTCTTTTCACTTCCTAACTAAAGTGGAAGATTAAAATAAAGGGAGCGTGCCGTGTGGTCTGTCTCTCATGCTGATATCAAATCCTAAAACACATCTTTCTGACCTAAAGTTAGTGGTGTTATCAAATCATTCATGCTGATTAATGCTGATGCCAAAACAATCTCCCTTGATCTGCTTTGTTTGTGCATGGACTGCCTTAGGTTTGTTACTTGAGTCATTTCATTGATGTTACTTCACTTCTAGGAGGTTCTAGTGCAGAACATATAAAATAGCCTATTTACTAAAACATATTGAACGGCTTTATCACTGTTACCATATTATCATAGGCCAAAATAAACACAATAATGTCAAATTAAAGTACAATTTCGTTACTTAAAAAAGTTTAAATGTTTCTGACATAATTAAATATATGCAACTGGTGGTTATTGATTTGAAACATCCAACGTGTCTCCACAGAGGAGCTGCCTGTGTTGTTCACTAGACGCCTGTGTGTTGTGAAGCAGCGTGTTTGCCTTTAGACTGATCCGACTCCTCCCTTGACTCCTTTGACTCTAGGATGGTTTCAGGCTGAAGTTTGAGCTGACTGGGCTTTGAGTTTTTTTGGGGGGTAGCTTTCCCCGCACTGCATTTATGGGCCGCCTGATCCCCATAATAGGCTTGAGTGTGGAGATAACACTGGGATGATCGGATCACGGGGATCCCGTATGGATTAAGTGGCTTTTCAGAGGCAACGACACTTCCGCTTCAAATCAAAGAGAGGGCGATTAGTGGCGGCTCGGGGATCACGGTTTAGGTAACCATGGAAAAGGGGAACTCAAGGAAACTTTTTCTTCTTCTTCCTTCTTTTACATATGATCACAATTCCCTTAAAAGCTAGTATGATGATGCATTTATAGGAAGAGGACACGCATATTTCATTTCCTTCAGTATAAGTGTGTATAGGACCTCAGTCACGTGGACCCGCCCCATAAATAAGACTCATACCGCGCTCGCCTGAGCCTGTGATGGAAACTAATTAGTGAAAACGCGCCCTTTAGTGCAGAGAAACGGACCGTTGACTTCTAATATCGTGACCCGTCGGGTGTGTCGGCCCCACGGACAAAAGAGTGGAGAGAATCAAACGGGGGGGGGGGGGCTGGGAACACGTGACGCCGACAAACTGCTCCCAGCTTTAGGAGGGCTCTCGTGTGAAGTCCAAACATCGGGTGTCGCGCTGACCCGAGGCCGCGCACACTTCACACCCAGCTGTAATCATCATCCTCGCACGTCGGCGGACACACGTGACGTGCTCCCTTTTGCCCACCGCAGTTGGTTTATCTTTACATTGTTGTAATTGTAATTATATGATGAACTGTAATCTGCACACATCGGAGAGTCTCATTCTCGGTGTTGTTTCGTCATCCTGGGCTGCGTAAGTCAAATCGACTCCTCCGTTGGGACCAAACATGCTCTCGTTTGGTCGTTTTCAGCACGTATGCAACGTGTGGATGCCTCACACGTCATAAAAGGTCCTCATAGCTGCCCACTTTCTCACTTCATTTCTGTTCCCACGAGAAAAACAGAAGTTTCCCAGAGTCTCACTTCTGGGAGGCGTTAAAGGTAATCAGGGCTCAGGATGCATTTGGCCATGAATGAAATCAATAAACGCTGGATGAGAAGATCAGGATACAGTTTCGATATTCACTTCTAATGTATGAAATGTTCTTAGGCTACCGACATATTGGGCTTAACCACCAGTGATCTGATAAATTAAACATGAGTGATGTCATCACTTGTAGTGTTGCCTTTGATATAATAACAATAATAATAATAATAATTAAAACTTATCACTTTTCTAAATACTCAAAGGCGCTTATATTCATGTTAGTTATTTTAGAGATACCTCACTACCTGGTTTTTATAGTTTATCAATCACAAATGAAAAGGATAAGCACAATATTTATTGTTGCTTTGTTATTGGTCTTTGGTGATATTGTTGCCTTTAATAAGTCATGTAAATTATTTAAAGAGCAATCTCACGGCCTGATCACTGTTTGAAAAGAATTGTATCGGTTTCCTTCATGGCCCTTAATTAATGAAGTTAGGACATACCTCTTTCGGCTCAGTATCGTCACTCCCACTCGTCAGCCAATCAGAGGCAGCACGAGCTCGACTTATAATCGTCCGCAGCCGACGGGAGGCCGTTTTCACTGCTGCAGCCTCCAGTCCAGGACGTTTGGACCAAACACTATGAAACTACAAAGCCCAACTCTGGAGGATGGCAAGAGAAAGAGGGTAAGAACTTATTTAATAGCCACTTTCTGGTGTTACCCATTATAAAGCTTATTTTAAGACTGTATTAATGTTAATGCTTGATTGAATAATCCTTCATAGAGCAGTTTTGAAAACTATTTTCAGTTTGCAAGGCATGATAACCAACAAGGTTGGCAATCCCAGTTGTTCTAATGATACCAACAAGTTCACCGCTCACAGTGTGGTTCATGTGCTCCAGGTTCTCAAACCAGTGGTGGAAAAGAAGAGAAGAGACCGAATAAATCAAAGTCTGGCTGAACTGAGAAGTTTGCTGTTGAACCACACGTCTGATCCAGTGAGTCATGTTGAACCAAATCCCACCCAGCCTCTTGTATTTAAGGGGAATCATAACCTTACAATGATGAAATGTACCCCCTCCCCCTTTTTCACGGTTATCCCCCACAGCGGCTGCAGAACCCTAAAATAGAGAAAGCAGAGATTCTGGACTTGGCTGTGGAATATGTTCAGAAGTGGACAGATGGGAGGAAACTGAGAAAGGGTTAGTCAAACAAAGTAGTTATTTAACCTCTTTTAACATCTTTCATATTTTTTTCCCTGCAGCCTATGTGTTTTAATCTTACACCTGTTCATCCCTCACCCTGCTGTGTCTTTGCCCTGCTGCAGACTCCACTGACGCTCACATGAAGACTCACGCTCCCGTGGTAAGCCTCCACTGCTCAGAGTCCAGCGCTCCCACTCTCTTCACCATCAAGACTGCAGGTTTCCAGCAGTGTGTGGCCCAGCTGACCAGCTACATGCACAAAATAACCCCGGCGCAGAGAAGCGGCCTCATCGAGGGCCTGAAACATCACTCAGAGAGCCAGCAGCCAAACAAACCAGAGTCCCACCCGAGGCTCACGGACACCGAGGCGACCAAAGGGCCGCATGGAATATCTGCGGATGTCATTTGCACATCTGAGAGGAAAGAGGAGTCTCTTAAGTTTCCATCTCACTCCCCCTTTCAGCCCCTCTCGTGCTCCACACCGTTCCACGACTACCTGTCCCCTCCTCCCTCTCCCTGGCTCTCCCCTTCTTTCTCCACTTATGCCACCTCTCCTCCTTTCCCGTCATTCGCCTCTCACTTCCCGTTCCCCCCCAGCCTGTCACCTCTGTCTTCCAACACCTCCTTCTTCAGTTTCTCGCCCAGCGCCTCTCACTCGGGCCCTCACTGCCCCCCTCTTCTCACACTGAGATCCCCTCCACACCCTTCAGCACCAAACTCTCCTCCGGCCATGTGGAGGCCGTGGTTTTGATGGAGTGCATCAGAGACTGACGGACTGAGAACAGCAGAGCCACCTGGTGGGATCTAGCTGCGATCGTTGGCTGTGGAGAGGATGAAAAACTCTCCATGGTGGAAATGTATAGTGTACATATTATTCAAATATCCTATATTTTGTATTTCTCTTCTAAATAAAATTTGTGCTGAAGCTAATGAGTCTTGGTTTGTACATTTATAGTCCTCAGTTGCCTTCATCAAATACGTGAGTCTGGAGATATGCCCGCGTGAAACTTTAACTTTTCTTGGAACCAAATAATCACAAACAAGTGTTTGCAGTTTAGTATTTAGGCATGAAGGCAATACTATTGTTTCAGATAATATATGTTTGGAATATGTCTAATATCTTTGTGAACCAGTTTAAATATCTTTAAAGCAGCAACAGGCCTACAACTATAAAATGCAGTTTTACACTTGTCAAAAAGTGATCGCAGCTCGTGAAAGACGTCTCAAAACAACTTGCTTTCGTTGATGAGTTATTTGTGACATATTATAGTATTTAAAATACCATATTATACCAAATCAAAGTCATTAAAATGTCATAGTATATAGTATTAGATAGAAAACATGATATAGTATGCCCTAAAATGTTACAAAACAAATCAGAATATGCCATGTAAGTGATAAAGAAATTAATAATAAGTCATAGTATAGTATCACATAAACAACATGATAGTATGCTATAAAATGTCACAAAAAATATAGTACAACATGCCATAAAAAGTCATAAAACAATCATAGTATATTATGTCATTAAAAGTCTTATTGTGTGCAATAAAAATGTCATAAAAACATGTCACATAAAGTAATTACCTGAACTAAGTCTTCCCGCCTCATATCTTTCTCTCCTCAAACACTAATGCATTCATATATATGAGTCTCTAACCGCTCCCATCCAGGATACTCCAGCAGGGTCCGGTCCCTCGTTGCAGTGGTTCCCCGTGTCTGGATGGAGGTAGTGGGTGAGGGTGCACTGTGCAACAGACTGTCCAGGCAGATCGAGTCACAGAGTATCTGAAGTCAGGGGCATGGATGTGTGCTGCTCCTTTAGGACCTAACCCAACGCACCCGGTCCTGATCCACTGACTCGGGCCAGCTGACGACTTTCTGTTGGCTGACCACACAAGGGCGCTGTTGAGAGGACAGGCGTGAGCCCGTTGTTTAATTGCAAAATGAGCAATTTGTACTTTAATGGGCATTTCCAATATTTCCTGACAAACTAAAGACTAAATGATGAATCAGTTAATTGAAAAAGTAGTATATGAGGATGAATTGCAGCCATAGATTAAAACTGTTGCTGTGATCACCACCAATTTCCTTACCTGTGTCAGATTTGCAGTTGTCCTATTGCCCATCTCTTCCCGAAGAAAGCGACATCATCCCTGTTCTCCAAAATCTGGGCGTCGATTGGCAACAAAGCCCAACTGGACCAACGAGGAGCGGGAGGAGAGGATTCAGTAGGCACTGGAGAACTTCCCGTACAGAGAGAGGGAAACAGAGAGAGGCAGGAGGGCCGGAGGAGGAGGAGGGAGTAGGCAAGGGAGGGGGAGAACGAGGGAGCGCTCAGGGTCAACATGAAGACGAGCTTTCCAGGAGGAGGGGCTGGCCTATAGGACCCATGCCGTGGTACCTGAGGTGAGGCCACGAGGGGGTTTTGGTGTCATGAGCCAATGTTTTGTGATATCCGTCTGAGATTTGTGTTGGCTCTATAGCCTATATAGGCCTCAAAGTGTTGAAAATGGCATTTTAGAAACTTAACAGCAACATGTCTTCAATGAAGCAATTTACTGGTTGGTCAAATCAATACTGATGCCGGTGAGGTAACATGAGGGTGCAGAGAAGAAGAAGCATGGCCAAGAAATATTGACAGCATACAACTCTAGTAAAACAATAGATTGTCCTGTTTTATTTCTGTTTGGTTACGGATTAACAAACAAGGTACAACGTATTAATCAATACGCTTTAGAAGTGCTTGTATGCATCTTTCTTATTGATTTTTTACCTTTTGTGCAGAGCCAGGCTTTCTGTTCCCCCGTCCGCCAGTCTTTATGCTAAGCTAAGCTACAGTCGGCTTAAAGCTGCCCTTTAAACAAACACAAGTGATATTTACATTCACTTTTACTCACTAAAAGGTATTCTGTGTATCTTTGAGGTCTAATGAATGTGTCGAGGACTTTTACTTCCTCATAAGGCATTTGCAAAGCCGATTTTTAACTCTGCATTCTTTACATCCACGTTTACAAGCTAACAGGTTTGTACATTGATGCAAATGCTGGAGCATTACCACCATGCCACAAATAGAGACCTAACAAATATCAGAGTATGTTATACAAAAGCCAATAATATTAAAAGCATGTCATAAAACTGTCATAAAAAATCATGGTCACAAATATGCCATAATAATGTATAATATAGTGTTTTAGAACAGTAAATATAGAGTATAGCATGTCATAAAAATCTCATAGTATAGTATGCCATAAAAAAGTCACAATGGATGTCATAAATAAATTATGTCATAAAATAAATTATCATACTATATAGTATGTCGTAAAAAATGGCATACATATATTACACTATATATATAGTATGCCATAAAAATGTCACGAGAATGTTATAGTATAACAGTGGTGTATAAAGTACCCAAAAGCCATACTTGAGTAAAAGTAAAGATACCTTACTGGAAAATTCCCCAAGTAAAAGTAAAAGTCACTTATTAGAATACTACTTGAGTAAAAGTCTTAAAGTATCTGATATTTTCTGTACTTAAGTATCAAAAGTATTTTTCTGATATAAAATGTACTTAAGTATTGAAAGTAAAAGTACAAGTACATGCTGTTAATAAAAAAGCAAAGGGTCAGAATTTTGAGAATTATGAAGTTTATTCTTTTAAGTGCTGTGGTCACCATGACCAAGGACCAGGAGTTGTGTTGATACAATAACTGGGTTGGCTGGGATCCATCCATATATATTATGTTCAACATAATATATTGTACCTAAGTATACTTTTGCATCTACTATGAACTTATCATAATTCTCCAAAAAGCAATATGACACTATGAAGGAGTTGTAACAGTAAGTGTATAAATGCTCATTCCGCCCGGGCCGTGGGTCCCTTGGTACTGGGCCGTGGGTCCCTAAAATCATCTACAAAACATCTTAACTGTACACGTTTGTGTTTGACATATTACAACATTTCTGTATGAAAATGACCAGTACAGTTAAGATGTACAGTTAAAAGACCAGTACAGTTAAGATGTGGTCAGAAAAACCCCGGATGTTGTGTCCCGTGGCTGTTTCCGGTGGTTTGAATCTGTTTCACGTCAGATTCTGTAGTTAATTTGACGAATGTCTGCTGATGATTGCAGTGGTTTACTGCAGATGGAGTTTATCACACACTTTGGGATGCATTCCCAAACAACCCGACTCAGAGAAGACCGGGGCCGGCGCGACAGAGGCTGTTACCGGTCTCACATCGGCGGGCAAGCGGTCTTCAGACCGGCCCCGTTACCGGCCTCACCTCGCCCCTCTTCGCTTGGCGCTACTGAGGGAATTAAAATATGCTCAAATTCAGCGGGAAAGCAAGAAAACAATAACACAAACACACGATTATAAACGTATTTGTAATACGTCAAACACAAACATAAAAACGATAAAACAAAAATACGTGTATAATCAATGTATACGTGTATAATCAACGTATTTGTAATACGTCAAACACAAACATAATCAGGGAGGAGATACATTTCTGGTCAAACGTAATTGAGAACGCGTATTAGTTCTGGGGGAACACAATTTTTAGGAGACAGGGTTGCTCTAAAAAGTAAACGTCTCTGAGCTCATGTGTTTCCCAGTTGATCCGAGAGGCCTAAGCTTGCAGAGCCAGTGAGTTATAGCGATACCCTCCCTGTCTCAATGTACGGTTTAATGTGGTATTTAGCATATATTTATCAGGAGTTCATCGCATGCACTCAGATATTCACAGCAAAAATGGACCTCGTTATTAGGGTCCGAGCGACTGACGTAGTCAGTCCCGAGAGGACCCTATTGAAATTGCTGTGATTCTTTTTTTTCATGATTCTTATTTTTCCACATTGGACTGCTTTTTGGGGGACTTGTCATATTCAAAAACTCACCAAATTTGGACTGCTTGTTAGGACTGGCGAAAATAGCAATGTATCAAAGCCGGGGGAAAAAGTTCCAAAAAATGACTCTCTAGCGCCCCCTACAAGTTGGACCGGTGACGCCCCTCGCCCAGAATGTTTTTTTTACTTGAATAAATTCACACATGTCCGTCTCCACCTGCTCTACAAAAAAGCCTCTCAGACTCATAAAGTCCGCCTATGAAAATATTCCGCCATTTTGAATTTAGTTAAAAACACATTTTTGTTATTAATTCCTAAACGCTTAATTATTTTCATACCAAACTTGGTAGTTATCATCATTAGAGCTGGATCATCAATTTCTTTGATATCTCATTGCGTTGAGGAGATATCGACCAATTAACCTCTTAGGGGCGTGTCTTGTTTTTAAACACTCATAACATTAAAACTATTGGGAGAAAAGACTCCAAACTTGGGGTATATGTGCACATCGCATCCCCTAACTTGCAATAAATCAGTCGTCCCATTTAACCACTAGGTGGCGCTACAGTAATTCGGCCAATTTGGCATTTTCGGCCAGTTTATGCTAATTTTTAGCCGATATTTGCATTTACGCCAAATACTACTCCTCCTACAATTTTTAAGTACTCCACTTCACGTCTATTCTAAAGTGATCGAAAGACTCTCAGGAGTATGGCTTGTGCTTTGTTTGCGTTTTCATCCAACGGCCACGACGTCAGGGGGACCCAAAGACGCGACTACTTTGTGCTAACCACTATATGAGAGAACCCTGTTGTAACTCCTAGATACATGAAGCAAAATAGCTGCTACTCCTCCTGCATGATGCTGGTCCATGCCTGAGGACATGTACATGACCAATGTTCAGATTGTCATAGCGCCACCTACTGCCCAAAGCAAATCAGCCAAACGGCATAGGATTTACATGTTATTTACATGACCTGGTCTACAACTTCACATAGAGAAACACAATGCATGTGTGTGTGTGTGTGTGTGTGTGTGTGTGTGTGTGTGTGTTTGTGTGTTTGTGTGTGTGTCATCCTCCACCCTACTTTCAACCAGCCTCAACAGTAAATCACATGGTACCTTATTGCTTAAATATAAGATACTTATATATTCATAGTAACCTACTAGCGCCACCTACTGGCCAAACTAAATCTACCAAACTGCATCCGATTTACGTGGAAGTTAAATCACCTGGTGTACTGTTCACGTACAGAAACATGATGCACAGTATATGTTCACATTGTCGTAGCGCCACCTACTGGCCAAAGGAAATCAGCCAAACAGCATCGGATTTAAATAAAAATGACAGCGCCCAATTGCATTCTGGGTAGCGCTTGCGAACAAAACAAAACAGGAAGAGACAGACCGGAAGGCAAGCCACACAAACAGTTGTTCGCAGCCCAACGCTGAGACAGTCTTTCCCAGCATGCATTTCGCCCGTGTAACTTGGAACCCTGACGGAAGTCAGTGACGCTGAAAGCTAAGTGGATCGACTGCGCTGCCAGGATTTAACTGTAAAAAAATAATTGCTGTTCCCTGCTCTTGTTGAGACAATGCATGGGTTTGGCCGGTTTCCTTCCGGGGCAAGTCAGCGACCCGCCGGCTACCCCAAATGTGCCGGAAGCGAGGACCCGCTCACAGCTACTAGTAGCTTTAATTAGTATGGAGACTGGAGCATGGATCCAGGAAAAATGGTGATGTACGACCCTGCATGGCTACTGGTGCCTGTACAGCCACCGGCCAACTGTCTGCGGCCATTTTACGCCAATAGTGATAGTTTGTAAAACATTGGCCGACCAGTTTCCTCACGTCTTCATGAGCGTTTGGCTGAAGTTCTTGAAGAATGTCACATTAAGCTTAGCAGACAAGGCAGATGTTGCTGGTTGATAATTGCAGATTCTCTTGCAGTGTCAGCTTTGACAAGCCCTCAAGGATGACTTGAGCAGGTATCACTCGCTGCACTTTTAGAGTCATTAAGCCCATTCTCCTTGTCAAGCTCATCTCTTTCCTGAGCTTAAGTGTGCGAAGAATTAGTCTCGAGCCATAGGGTACATAGCCATTATCACCTTTAATGTCCTTTAATTGACAGATTGCTGTTGTAGAATGAAGCAGATATGGTGATCACTTGAAACCCGGAGTTAAGTCAATAATTATATGTATATTATTATTATTTTAAATCCTTCACTGCACTCATAATCAATCAGTCTTTGTGTGTAACTAACATGTAGTAAAATGTTCACTGTGAGTGCCGTTGAGCTTCTGACCAACAGAGGGCAGCATTGACAAAGTCGAGTCGTGCAGCATCATTGTCATTTGGGCTAAATAGAGGATGTTATGGAGCCATTCCATCAGTGATAAGCCCAAAATGTCAGATCATCATTCTTCTTTCTTCTGTCTGTCAATGCTCAATCCAATCTTTATCTGAGGATCAAATCTTTAATACACGCTATGAACATTTCCAGCAGGGAGGCACCGACAGGTTGGCTTTAGTTAACAGGATTCATCACAGGATAGAACATGTCTTTGGATAATAGTGATCTTTTCCCCCCTCTTTATTCCACTGTGCACTGAAGAATCTCTCTCTATGCCATTAGTTAAGAGGTGGCCATTGTTCTTTGTCAGAAAAATGAGAGGGCGAGCCCATCACTGGGAGATTGATTCACCACACTGTCTCTGTGTGTTTTGATCATTCTGCTGCACAGACACATGAGAGCAGAGAAGGCCGCTCACGCCGGGAGGACGATTGCCGCGGCACATAATTAATAGGTTAAGAGATCACCCCTTGGAGTGACCTGACAATGGTTGAAAACTCCTTGTTTTCTCGGGACACGCTGATTAGAGCTGATCCTGTTACCCTCTTTAATCACTGTTTTTGTTTGCCGGCAACGCACCCATGCATTCCTGATTTGGAGAAAGCTCGAGACGTTGTGCTGTAGAGATGTCACAGGTTTGTCAAGGCCTGCGGAGAATCTCTTTGTGTAAGTGCAATTTAAAAATAAAAAAATCCTGTGCACCTTAAAAGCATACACACAAACAGCAAGCGTGCCAGATGCTCTTCAGATCTCTCACCTCATGTCTGATTCTTGATTCACTTAAACTAAATACTTCTGCTGTACCTTGATTTAGTGGTTATTTTTACCGTGACAATCTACCCTAATACATCTACATTTCCTGTGAGATTGTCCAAGTTAAATTTAACTGACATTTCCGATCTCCTTTCCTCATTCCACAGGTCCTAACCAGTTTGTATTTAAGTATTTAATAGTAGAGGGTTATCTTAGACAGAGGGCAGAACTAACTTCCCATGCCAACATTTACATAAGTGCACAGATCCAAGACCATTTCAGACTAATTCAGACACACACGGCCTTGGTTTAGATTACTATTTAAGGAAAATTGTTCACATTCAGTGTGACGCCTTATATTTGTGAAGGAAAAGAAAGGATTTAGACTAATGTGCAGCAGTAGATGTAAAAAGCATGAATAACATTATTAGTAACTTGTAATGTGTCAAATGTGAATACCCAGATGATAAACTGTTAAATGTTTTTATCCAAACCGTCTATGTCTAATATACGTCTAATGAAATGACTATGAATTCGTTTAGGAGTTGAGTCAGCTTGATTTTGGACCGTCCATGGACACAGTGCTTAGATTTAAGGACGGCTGCAGACTCAGTCAGCATCCCTAAAGGAAGACTCCTCACTCAGATCGCATGTCAATACTCAAGAATGTAGATCTGTCACTACCCACAACTAAATATAATTTTTCCTCCCTTTCATTTCTCTCTCTTTCCCTCTCTTTGCGAGGCTCTTTGAAGTAATAGTGAAAGGATCCCAGACTGTAGCAAATTACCTGAGGACTGAAACATTTTTGACATAAGTCCTGAGAGACGGGGCGAGCCACTTTTCCTGGCGGCCCCTTTGCCGTTTTTAATCTGGGGCTGAGGGAGACAGCGGCGCTGACAGAATGATGGGACAGCTGGACATGCTTCCAAGCCAGCAGCAACGGGCAGAAGAAAAGCCAGGAGAAGGGCCACTGCAGACATCTCACCATGGAGCCAACAACTCTGGACAGCAGACTGTAGCAGGATGGAGAATGGCAAGTGTGCACAAAGGACACCCGTCGCCTCCATCTTGACTTTTTTTGGTCATGGAGGATAGAACTGTAAATGTTAAACCCCCCAAAACATTGATTTGTTTGAGTCTTACTTTGGGCACAAGGTTCCAATGTTTTATGACAATTCATTTCAGGGAGAGAATGGATGTATTATGTTGTATAGCACACACATTAATTTCTTTTTTCGGCTAGGCTAGCACCATGGCTTCTCAGATTGCAGCACTTCTGTCGATACTCAAATATCTTAAACTATGGGAGAGATTGTCATTACATTTTGTAGAGACATTTGTGGTCCCCAGGGGATGAATCCCTCTAACCTTAGGGATCCACTGACCTTTCATCTAGAGCCATCATTAGCTCAAAATGTCCAACACTTGCAAAATGCATGACATTCCCATCAGCCCCAGCTGTACTTTGCTTTTGGTGCTAATTAGCACATGTTAACATGCTCACATGCTAATAAACTACGGTGTGAACACGGTCAACATTATGCTAAACATCAACATGTTAGCATACTGACAACAGCATTTAGCTCAAAGCACCACTGCGCTAAGTACAGGCTCACAGAGCTGCTAGTATGGCTAGCATACTTCTGTACTTACACTTAATATTTTGAGTGCTTTACTAAAACTGTATCACTATGTAAACTATGTAAACCTCAAAATAAATGATCAAAGAAATTCCAATATAGTAATGTCCAATTTGTTCAAATGCAAAAGAGGTGAAGAGGGGAAGAGGGGCCTGATTTACCAAGTTTACTTTTTACATGGATTTTGTTTTTGCTACTCTTGAGTCCTTTGACCTTTTGGACAACCAGAGAGAAGTCCTTACTGAAACTTGATGTTGTTTTGCAGGAATTTAAGCAATACCTACAACTGAGTGGTGCATAAGTGGTGAGGTGATCTCACTAGTGGCGGATCAGCACATGATCTGCTACTGCTGATGTATCAGATGACCTAGAATGCCGGCAGGTGATCAGAGCAGAGCAGTAGCCAATATGGGACATGGGAGGTCCGAGTGGGACAAACCAACTGAGCCCAGTGTACGGGATGTCCCGGCAAATATGGGAGTTGGCAACCTTACTTGTTTCCAAAATATTTCTGTTAATTGCTGCACCTCTAAAATTCACTAATTACAGTAAAACATAGTTTATTGTTTTCAGGAAATAACTGCGCACAGCTAACATCCCTGCAATAACCCAATAAAGCCACATTATGTACACTTAATTTTTGTAGATATTATACAATCAAGATCTAATGGTATAATTAGTGAGCTTTAGAAATGCTGGTAGACCAATTTTGTTCTACCTTCAGAATGAGGCAGGCTAGCTGTTTCTACCGGCTGATGGTATATTTACTGTAAATATGAGAGTGGTATTGATCTTCCCGCGTAAATTTCAGCAAGAGAGTGAATAAGTGCATTCCCCCAAAAAATCAAACTTTTTTATGCGATTTAAAACCAAGTTTCAGTGACTTTAAAAAGGACATTTGAGTTCAAACAAAGACAAAAAGAACAGGAAATGAGAGGTCATTAAATGCAGCTCTTTTGTGGACAAAGACATCGGAACATCCCAAAATCTCTCCAGGAGATTGATTGTCTCGGCAAACATGCTTAAAGCAGACAGGAAGTAACTTGAGCCAAACAGGAGGGAATCAAATCAGACATCGCTAGCTTGCTTTTCAGGGCAGGACAATTATATTTGACATAAGGCGCTTTTCACTCATGCATCAGTGCTCTCCACTTTCATGGGCTGCTATCACATTGGTCCAGTGGTTTGCCTTTCTTCCTCTCAATTTTACAAAGTCATTTCGCTGGGAGATGATGAACAATGGCCGCCTTTTCAGAGATTGTATAACCCTTTCTTCCTGAGGGACCCCGCTGCAATCAAGTATGCAAGAGTGTATTGTCATCCGCTTTGCTCGCGCGGTCCAAATTGTAATCTTTCCTGCACTGCTTAGAGATATCTTTAGATTCAAAGGGCAATTAATTGTGAGCGTGATCTCACCTGAAATCGGGTCTGTATTGGTTTCATCGCTTTGCCACATTTTTTGCCAATTTGTTAATTTGGGGTTTTACCGAAAAGTATCAGGAATCAAGCCTTGCCTGCTTGTCTGCCAGAGCCTTCCTGTGTTTTGTGTTTGGGCTCTGGAGCTGTCTACCTTGTGTCTGGGAACATGCATCCTCCTCAGCCTTTGTGACCCTGTCCTCCCTCCCCCTTGGGTGGGCTGTGACCCTGCTAGCCTGCAGCTACCGCAGGTTACAAACTCTCATCCTGGAACGCTTGTAATCCCGGGGATGTACTTCAGTACACTTTATGCTCTTTGCCCCTTTCTAAAATTCGGTAAGAACTTCACAGGTCACAGGTCAAGGTACCAAACAGAAGCTGCAGATATAAATAGCAACTGATACATAGGTCATCTAAAAATACTAGCTCCTGTCCATTCTCATTTAGAGAACACTTTGCTTTGCCGGCAACCTTTTGGGAACTTTTGACATTTTGTCCTGGTGTCACCAGAAACAGGAGTGGGGAGGACGTTTTGTTCGCCAAAAGGAGGCTAGATGATGAAGATGTTTTTTTTCTTTCCTCGTATGTAACCTCATACTGCTGAGAAAATGTCAGAGTGCAGGGGAGAGAGTGTGTGGACATCAGATTCTCCGGGCCCTTAAGGGGCCCCCTGCACTGACGAATAGAGCAGTCTGTACTTATCTCCATGTAAGAATTCCTCCGGGGACTGCAGCGTCTGAAGCCAAGGTTTTGAACAATGTAGAGCACACTTAAGAAAGGTCTAAAATTAGTCTCATTTGCAGTTTTGTTTGATTTGTGTTATGGTTTAATTCACACTAGTTGTGCCATATTTAACAGTGAAGTGGAGATAAACTATGGGATGAAAAAAATAACAGGTACCTTGATGTACATTTCCCAAATGGTTCTAAATTTACCACCACAAGACAAATCTATAATCAGAAACGTGTGTTCTTCTAGAATAGAATAAGTAAGAACAAACAAATCAAGCCAGAATGCAAAATATTTATAGACTTCTCACTTGCACATTACGAGCATGGAAAATGTGCTTTTTTATTAAGGCATCACAAGCTGACACCTGGCAGCGCTGGTGCAGATGAGCAGTGTGCTCTGTCTTGGGAAGTTGGGGTTTCCCGCTGCGGCTCCATGCAGGAACAAGCACTGAACAAGCGCTACAATAAAATAGGAAATTATATACCTTCACTGCCAAATACCTGCACTCTTCTCTGTGCTGGAGCTTTCACTGTGAAGGGTTCAGCGGTGGCACACTGAGACTGACCAGAAGGCACTGACGCTCGAGGGACGGCAAACCAAGGACTTCCCCTGAACATCAGCACACTAAACTAAGCGGGTGGACATGGTAAAATGCACTCAAACAGAACTTCCTTGTACTCTTTGCTTGCACTGCAAACTACGTTTAAAACAGAAAAAATGGCATCCTAAAAAATTAGTGCAGGTGATGTTATTGAAACACATTTTGCGGCTGACTTGGATATTCAGTCGTATTTATTCAAGCCGGAATAAAAAGCCGATGAAATGCAGAGGAGGAGGTGTGAGGATGCGGCTGCATGAGCATGCAAGAAGATATGGACCCTCCGGGCGCACAATGCATCCTGGGTCATGTAGGCCCTGCCAGCACAGTTCCGTGAGCGAGAAAACTCAGCTTTCTCCGTCCATATAGCACACACTGAGGACTTTATTGCTTCAATTGACTACAAATCATGAACACTGACATCTAAAAACGACGTTGCAGAATCTCTCTTCGACATCAGCGTTCTAGCCTCGTCTCTGTGAGCATGTCTTGTTTCTTCTTCATACTACATCACAGAAAAGTGATGAAAATGAAATGTAATGTAAAAGGTTGCACAGCAGATGTGGCGATTTGCAGGTTTCTCTTTATCAGTCATACTGCCTCCATGTACTTTTCTCTCTCACACCATGATGTTTCCCTAACTGTGGCTGATACGTATCTAGTGAAGTCTGGAAACACCGTCACAGCACATGCTGACAAACTGGCTGTGCAGACAGCGAGAGGCTTCAGTTTGTTCCGCGTCAGCGATTTGCCAGTAATGCGTCGACTGCTGAAATGTTGCTGTGTGTTTGAATTGTTTTTTTTTCGCCCTTTTTTGTTGTTGTGGTAACGTGTTTGTGTTATTGTTGTTTTTCATTTCTTATGCAGGAACGCACACCAGAAAATGCAACAGCGTGTGGGCTTGTTTCCTCAAATGCACCCTCTTCCAGCTTTAGGCGCATTTAAGAGATGAGCATGCTATCTCCTCCTGAGAAGTGTTGCGTGAGACGATGTGTGTACAGTTTATCAGAGCTTTTCTTCTCTCTCGTTTCATCCAGCTCCATATTTGTACGTCCTTCATAAAACATAGATGCCTCCTCTTGAATAAGACGAGACTTATCTTTCCTTCAGACTCCCTCCTCTATTTTCACTGTGGTCTAAATGCGTGGACCACCAACCTCCCATCTCCCCAAGGACTAAAGGCGGGGAGATGTGATGAAACAGAAGAGATTCTGCTCAGAGCTACGGGACCTGGTGGTACTTTGTCTGGCCCATCTAGATCGCCTGATAGGGTGCCACGATAAGTAACATGAAAGTACCCTGTCATCAGCTTTTTTTCTTTTTTTCTTCTCTTCTTCTCTTCCCTACAACATCACAACAGGGCAAAGCCTTCATGAGGCATAACAGACAATACTTTAGCATGTTACTGCTTTTAAGACGTAAAATAGATTTCAAAAAGGCTGTGCAGACGTCTGCTCCCTTAAATGATCTACCTCACTGGCTCTTGGGTTGTCGTACCGATCATAACCATGTACTGGTATATATTCTCCATTCATGGTCTCCTTGACAGCTCATAGCATGAGGGTGTCAGTAGTTTTTTATTATCGATCTGATTTCAGCTGATTCCTGGAGGCCCTGAGTTGTTGTGCCAGCCTCCCAAACTGTGATTTGTGAGTTGCAGTGAGGTCCTGAGCTGCAGCTGATATACACTCTCCATCTTCACCCTTACAACAGCATTTCTTCAAAGTTGGCTCATCTAACTTTATCTGTTCATGGCTTCACTGTCTCGTTTTGTGTTATTTTTAACATTAATGCTGCGGTTGCTTTTGATAAATCAATCTTTAGTCTTATAGCTTATAAGTCTTACCTCTAGTGATCCAGAGAGCACCTGTCTCTGGGATTATGCAACCTCCCTGATAATGGAAGTGGCATTTTGCTTGTGGTGCTTCCACAAGCAAAATGTTTGTGGTGCATATTGTTATATCAACAGTGGATCAAATGACTATGTGTGATGTAAAAGTGAAGAACCCACAAACAATTCTAGGGAACCTCAGAAACACAACCTGCCAAGCACCAAAACAACAGGCAAACTGAGTTAGCGACTAGCGGGTGAACAAAAAACACGCTCCGATGTCGCTCGTGTCAGCTGCGTAAAACGTAAACGGTTTGCATGATGTGATAATATGTCAATGTTATGTTTATACCCTGTTGCGCGGCACCAAGTGGCCAAAAAGAATAAAATAAAAAAAGATTAATTTTGAAGTACTACTACATTACATTTACATTACATGTCATTTAGCTGACGCTTTTATCCAAAGCGACTTACAATAGTGCATTCAATCATGAGTACAAACTCAGAAAAACAACAATCAATAATCAATAAAGTGCAGTTTCTTCACTAGAGTTAAATTTCGAAAATTACAGAAAATTACAAAGTGCTATAAATAAGAGACATCAAGTGCTACTAGAGTGCTAGTACAGTGCTAGCTTCCTTATTCAAGGTGTAGTCGAAAGAGATGCGTTTTTAGTTTTCGGCGGAAGATGTAGAGACTTCCTGCTGTCCTGATGTCAATGGGGAGCTCATTCCACCATTGAGGAGCCAGGACAGCAAACAGTCGTGACTTTGTTGAGTGTTTAGCTCGTAGTGACGGAGCTACAAGTCGTTTAGCAGAAGCCGAGCGGAGTGCCCGAGCTGGGGTGTACGGTGTTACCATGTCCTGGATATAGATAGGACCCGATCTGTTCGTGGCACGATACGTAAGTACCAATGTTTTGAAGCGGATGCGGGCGACCACCGGTAGCCAGTGGAGTGTGCGGAGGAGCGGGGTAGTGTGGGTGAATTTCGGGAGGTTGAAGACCAGTCGAGCTGCTGCATTCTGGATGAGCTGTAAAGGTCGAATGGCGTTAGCGGGTAGACCTGCCAGGAGGGAGTTACAGTAGTCAAGTCGCGAGATGATCAGAGCCTGGACCAGAACCTGTGTCGCCTTCTGGGTGAGAAGGGGACGTATCCTCCTGATGTTGTACAACATGTACCTACAGGAACGCGTTGTTGCGGTAATGTTGGCAGTCAGGGAGAGTTGACTGTCAAGTGTCACACCGAGGTTCCTGGCAGTCGGGGTCGGGGTCAACACTGAGTTGTTGAAGGTGATAGTCAGGTCGTGGGTGGGAGAGCCCTTTCCTGGAAGGAAAAGTAGTTCCGTCTTGTCAGGGTTGATTTTCAGGTGGTGCGCGGACATCCACTGAGAGATGTCAGTCAGACAGGCAGAGATTCGTGCCGCTACCTGTGTTTCTGACTGGGGAAACGAGAGGATCAGTTGGGTGTCATCAGCGTAGCTATGGTAGGAAAAGCCATGGGCGCGAATGACAGAGCCGAGAGAGTTGGTGTACAGAGAAAAGAGAAGACTACTACTACTTTATACTTCTACTCTAATTTGGAAATCAAATTTGCACTTTTTCATCCACTCATGGGTTACTTGTGAGTCAAGATTTTACATCCAAACATGATGCATTGTTATAGAACTCATCAAGGGGCCAGTTCTGCACAATGAATACATTACGGCCAAATATTTTAACATATTAGCTTGTAATGGACAACTTTTGCACTGTGGTAGTGCTACTTAAGTTAAGCATTTGAATACTTATTCTGCCACTGAATCAATTAAACCACAAACATCTGCATGGCTCGATACAACAAGAGGTATGTGAGCATTTCTCTTTTTTTTATTATCGTAATTTGGCTTTACTGACCCTTCTACATATTTCTGTTCAGGTGTACCAACCATCACGGATAAAAGAACACATTATTCACCTCTCAGTGCAGCCACCACTCACTGTCCGAGGGCGCTGGCACAAAAGTTCCCCTTTGGCTGCACCTTCACTATCAATAAAAGCAACCTCTATTCCACAAAGTTATAAACGTCACTATGAAAATAAACCGCTCCAACGACAAAGTAAGAACTCCAGCTTCTGCACGGCTTGTGTTTTACTTTAATAAATGCACGTGCATGCTTACAATCGTGATAACATTTCCAGTTCTCGGGATGACGGCTTGCTTGTTGACACAGCAGAAGCTGCATGAATGTGTAACGTCTGCCGCTCTGCAGACATCTAAACTCGCTCCTATCAATGCTGTTATGATTACACTCTGCATCCTTCTGGGTCAGACCAAAGGAATGAGGTGGTCCCTGTGAAAATAAACATTAACAGCGAGATGTATTACACCCGATTGTAGAACATCCACCAATGACAACATAAACCCTCACCTATCTTCCTTCAGGGCTCGGGATTGTAACTGCTATTGTGATTGGTCACCACAGGTGAGGCATGTTGAGGAAACGGCATGCCTTTCTCCTCCCAGAAAACCGTCTTTGTTTGCTTCTGACAGGGGGAATGTGTGGCTAAGCATCGATGTGGCACTTTGAGCGCTTGAAATGAGTCCCCTGTATTTTCCTAATGTGCACAGAGAGGCACTTTGATCCTCCCGAGCAGGAGGCTGTCAACCATCTGAGAGAAGCTCGTCCCGGCTTACTTCTCTTAAAAGGTAACGTCGATTAATTTTTCAACCACGCAGGTAAACGGTTGTGTTTGCTGTCTGTTCGAGCCGCATGAGCCAAGCCGGAAGCTGAACAAGTAAAATATTTGATGCGTATTTTACTTCTGAATCCTAAACTTCTCTCTCCTTTTCACAATCAAATCGTGCCATGTGTTTCTTTGTCCCAACAAACGTTTCTGGTTTCATAACACGGGGACCTGACCTGGCTAGTTGGCAACAGGGTTATGATCACCTCACAGATAAGTTTGAATTCAATAAAAAAAAACACACACACACACCTGGGTTAGTGAAGGAGCAGAGCCAACCAGACAGAAGGAAAGCAAACATTATTGTGGAAATATAAATGGTCCTTCGCTCAAACACTGGAACATTTGAACGACTCCCTAAACTATTTTGCCGGGTCTCGAGGCTTTGAAGTCTAATTTCTGCCTACTGAAGCAGACACTACTGACATCTTCTTGGTCGAGGCATGGGAAATGAACTTGGGACGCACAGGTGAAACTCTAGACAGCTTGAATATGATATTTCCTGTGTGTTCAGCTACTCTATTCTTGTCCAGATCTGTATGATGATTAGTTACTGGGACGTGGAGAGGTATGCATGCCTGCTGAGCAGGAGGAAGGGGAGGACAAGGCCAGAGTATCTTCCAAATCCCCCCCCGTGTCCAAAGAGTGCTAATCTATGTATTCTTGTTATACCAATCACTGGACTGTGAAGATTTCTCACATATTCTCGAGGATCACTTTTGCCCTTATGTGGACTACGCTACAGCATATCAGCATTAAGATTCCTCTCAGGAGGCTAAACTAGCGGACGCCTAACTTGTTCTATTGAAACAACTTTCATAGACTCTCACGCTTGCAGAGTTTGTCCTGAAATGTGGTGAGACATTCAATCCACTTTATCTCTCAAAATTATACTCACGCCATTCAATAAAAAAAAAAATCAGATTTGTTGCCAGCTAGCGACACGCCATATGGCAATGTCTGGGCAGTTTGGTTCAGAGTGAAATATCTCCTCAACTATTCATAACAGACGGATTGCTATGAAAAATCCCTTTTTCATAATCCCTTTGGTGAGCGTCTCAGTCTTCATTTAGCACGTCCATTAGGTCAAAATTTGAATTTGACCACTATTTATGACCAAACACCTCCAAAAATAATGAGATTCCCATCAGCGTCGACTGTAGTTCGTGTGAAGAGCTAATTAGCAACAGTTAGCATGCTAAAACGCTACACTAAGACAGTGAACGGGGTAAACGTTAGCATGTAGCTCAGAGCACTGCTGTGCCTCTACAACCTCAGAGCATCTAGCATGACTGTGGACTCTTCTTCATTACTTCTTAAATTTTTTGGCAATTGGGACGAAAGTAGCTCTCAACTATGTGCTTGTATTTACTCAAACACTGTGACAAAATTATAATATCCTTAAGAGCGGCCTAAAAACTGCGTTGACTACATTATAAGAGCGGCATTGCATGCTTATATGAATCAACACTAATAAAAATGAAAAATATGTGTCTAAAACTTTCTTTTGAAGGGTGTAGCTTTTTGCTCTGGTTTTACCTCTGATTAACCTCTGAATCTGTGATTATCTGGGGGAAATCAGCAGTCACAACATGCCGTTTGGAGTGATTTTGATTGATGTGGATGGATCTATAAGACGTCCTCTATGGACTTTGTTTGTGCTATCTGGTTTTGTGCCTCTGTAGTGGAGTGATGTGTCTTTCCTGGCCAGGGGATTTCCTTTTTCCAGAAGCACTCAAGGTTATTATTGTGGAGGAGGATCTGAGCTCTCCAGCAACGCCTGTTTGAAGTTCCCCACAACATTTTGCGCTGCTAACACTCCCAGAGATCACAGCGAGAGCAGTCACAGCCGTGAGCTCATTCACTGAAGAGTCAATCACATCGTCTCATTTCATTTGATTAAAGTCTATTTTACAAGGTTAAAATCATCATGATGGTTGTGGAAAGTGAATCCACTTTCCACCTTTTACACATTACATAATGTATTAGTGATTACGGTTGGAATGCAGAGATTTGAGCATAACATATTACATATTGAGTCACGTTGATTCCTCTGAAGTGGTTGTCTCTGTTCTCCAAAACAACTGGGACTCAAGCGGCACTCTTGGATCACTTGTGCCTCTTGACTCGCCGGGGCTTGTTCATGTTTAGCCCTGTGATTAATACAATGTAGCTATGTAGGAGTCACAGATTACTGTACTGTATGGCAAAGCCCTGTTCAAACTCTGTGCAACAATCTTGTCAAAGAGATGTCCTGTTCAGAATTACTAGACTTAGCAGAAAGAAAAAATAGTACGGTTGGTTGACGGCCACTGGCTAGCCAATCCCCACAGCACTGCACTCATATAAATGCTAAATGGACCTGTACTTGTACAGCGCTTTTCTAGTCTTCCGACCACTCAAAGCGCTTTAACACTACATGACATCATTCACCCATTCACACACTGATGAGAGGAGCACCATGCAAGGTGCCACATCAGGATTATCAACCATTCATACACCGTAGGCGCAGCTACGGGAGCAATTTTAGGGCTAAGTGTCTTGCTCAAGGACACATCGATATGTCTAACGGAGCCGGGGATCGAACCACCGATTGAAGGACGACCCTGCTCACCACTAAGCCAAAGTCGCCCCATATAGCTGATAACGTCGTACGGTGACCCCCCCCACACTGTTAGCGCTGTCAGCCCTGTTATCGTTGTTTGCACTGTATGTGGTTTAAGCACCGTTAACTGGCTCATCCGTCGCCATGTTGAGAGCTGTGTGGAGACAATCCCTCAATCATAGACACTGAATTTGGAGTTGAGCACAATAAAGACAAAAAACTAGTATTAGATTGGTAAAATGACGGTGGTATGTGGATGTAAATGTAAAAAAACATGGAGCAGTTGGTCACTGAGATAAATTGACAGCAAAACTAATTTGCTGCACCTTACACAGCACTAATAGAGTTATTGTGAATCCCACTGCTTTTCTTGGCATGAGGCCCTGCGTAGCATTCAAGCCCTGGAATTTTCCAGACATTCATGCCAGCCCGGTTTGTTCAAGTCTATATGCTCTGTCAAACAAGCTATCCAGACCCTAACTACTCAAGGTCAACGACCCAACCGTAACCAATCTCCTCTGCTTCACCCAGCTAGGCAGGGCAGGTCTTTCCAAGAAATGCATTGGGATTCATACCTACACACATTAATATTACCTCCATGTTGTGGTCCCATTCATTTTGCTCTCAGTCAAGTTGCTGAATAATGAAAGTACCCTTTCGACTTGAAATGAAGGGAAATACAATGTGCCATTATCCTGTAATCCCCACTTCTGGCCACAGTAGACGCAAAGAAAGTGACATAGTCTTGCTCTAACCGAATAATCATATTTACCCTTACCATACAATGAAATTGCTGCAGTAATCTCTCAAACAACAAAATCACATCACAACCAAATTGCATTTGATGGGAATACATTTCAGCATAACACGTTATTGGTTTGACTGCAGCCTTGTCTCACATTAAGCTGCTCTCAAGCAGAAAAATAATTAAAACAAGGCCCATTTGTCTTAGATATTGATCTCTATTGATCTCCTGCAGCCATTACTCCATCATTTGTTTGGTACAGTGCACACACTGAGACGCACTAAAACTATTTAAATGAGCGACTGATTTGAGAGCCGAATCAGTTTTGGCATCCCGCTGCAGCCAGGATTACGCTGTCAATCAAGCCGTGGAAAAAATGTCCTAAGTGTTTCTGTTATTACCTTAGATCAAGCAGTTGCTGTTTTGAATGAGAGGATAACAAACAACATCCTTTCGAGCCTTTAAGAATGTTCTGTGGTCACAGCCAGGAATAATTAGTGGTATTCTGCAGGTTTTTGGACGTTGGCCAAAACCTGGCATTTCATCTGCCACTGTGAGCTGAATGTATATTGGGTTAGAATAAGATAAAATGGGCAATAGATGTGCAAGGTTTCATGGTAAATTCTTCTCGCGTATCGTTTTTCCCTCCCATGTCTTTAAGTCGCTCGCTCTAAGCCCTCTTTTCTCTCCTTCTCCCCTTGTTTTGTTATTTTACCTGGAGGTGCAGGTGTGAAAGGGTGAGGCCGTGGAAAAACATTCGATTCCGTACGCTTGTCATGAAGGAATCCATTGACTGACCTCTGCATCTTGGCACACAATGACAAATGGGTTTGCAATTTTCCGCCTGACTGAGGGGCAACAAAGCACATTTCCACTTTCTCTGGTAGGCAGTGAGAGTACAGTCTTCCTCTATTGGGCTCTTCAACCAGCTCCAGCATTACACACCGCTGGACTCCTTACTCTCACGGCCAAAATAGACAATTACACTCAATATGATCTATCAGGACACAATGACTTCACACAGGTAATCTGTTGATGAAGAAAGGAAGGCTTGTTTTTCTTGCCTAATTCTTTAAGGACGAATCCTTAATAGAGAGAATATTTTATCATTCAAATAAAAAAAGCTTTTCTTTCTTTTTGATCATATATGACATGAATCAGGGTCATTCAAATCGTTTGTTTCCACATCATCATTAAGATTTCTTACTCAATTAGATTAGATTTGACTGTTTTGTATGCTGAGTATTTATAAATTGATCAATTGTATATGTATTTGCATTCTATTTCGTGGCTAAAGGCGGGCTGCAGAGTTGCATTAATGTCCTGTCTTGGAGTATGAGAGTTGCTGTTAGTGTTACTTTTCTAGTGGCAGCACGTCTTTCATTAGTTGTCTGCTGCAACAGACTTTTGTCTCTTGTGATATTTAGTGGCTGGGCAGGAGCTAACTGGTTTCTTCTCAATAAAATAATTTAATCTAATCTTTACTGTGACAATACATCTGTCATCTCCCCATAATAATGTTTTCAGCTTCTTTTTTTTCCCTTTTCATTTACGCACAAGCGATTATTATATTGATTAAGTGTTAATAATACCTTTCAGCCCTGAAAAACCTCCAACTCATATGTCAAAATATTGTCGAGCTGCACACAGTTTGTGTTGCACTTCCCTGTGGGATACATCAATCTTGTTTATGAGTATGCTGCATCGCTAACAACGGCTGGTAATTCCACGCTGCTAACCAGTGTTTTCACTGCTGATTAAATTGCTTCCAAAGCCTACAAGAATGTTTAAAGTAGAAGCTATGGAAATGAACCAATTGACCTTTTTTCTGACCCTAAAGATCTCCACGCCCTGTGGGAGCAGAAACTGTCAGGCGGCACCAGAGTCGGGAAATCAAAGAGACCTTCTGCCACTCCTCCAGCATGGCCTCACTCACGTGAGAATATCAAACTATTTATAGAACATTTGGCCTGATTTTATGGCATTTCTTGGCTTGATTACTACAAAAATATAAGCAGTGAACGAAACAAAAAAGAAGAGATTTGTGTGTGTGTTGTTTGTGTCCGGCCGAGCAGCAGCAGGGCGTTTATGTCCTGTAGGGATAACCTGTCATGGCGCTGAGAGCCTAATTGATGCCTCATGCTTTTCAGGGGGCAATTATAGCGCCCAAATGTCAAGACCTAATTTGTGACTCTGTAATGTGGACACATGGGCCAGAGGAAGGAGGGACTCACACATTGGTTTGGTCAGCAGATGTGAGGGGCTGAGGGGGGATTAGAAGACTTCCTAAAATAATGTGTTGGGCTCCTTTTTTTCTGAGATAAATGTTTTTTTGCGATGCAGAAAATGATTATTTCTTCTTGGTGTGTATTTACTTGGATTCCCTTCATCAGTGGTAAAAAACTAAACAAAAACCTCCAGCATTCAAGTTTGAACATTTGTATCCTCCGAAACATGTAGTAAAATGAAAATATTCATTATGCAAGAGGGGCTTTTCATATATACAGTATATATAATATTCTTATATTGACAATGGATCAAATGACCACGTGAAATGTAGTCTCGCTCAGCCAGAGCGCCTAAAGAAAGCCCAAAAGGGCATTATCATCCTGCTAAAGGGGAAAAAACACTCTTTGGTGGCGCTAAGCATATTTATCACTAAATTATTGAACTTTAAAGTACTGTACTTGTCATGTTCTTTCTGAAATAAAGGAGCACAAAAAGGAAAATGTTAAGTGTAACACTTCTTAAGTGCTATTTAATTAGCGTATATGCATAAATATAAGCTTTTTCAACCGGAGTATAATATTTTTGTGACCTAACACACTTCCTGTGGTTAATATTTCAATAAATTGAATACAGATAAGAAGATAGAATGCAAATGTTTTCTTGCTTTATCGACCAGAGCTTTACTGTCAGAGCATAACAAATATACTCAATTTGAAACAAAACTCTGTCAGAAACCTGCTATGTAGTACATCACTTCTGTAGTATGACTTCTATAACTTCAGTCATGGACCACTTGCCTCCCGTCTCTCGCTCTGTGCTCAGTTAGAAGCTTCCTCCAGATGTTGTGTGGTCAGATCCCTTTAGCTAAACAAGATGTCAGTCCGTCTCTGGCTAACGCGCCACGAGTTGTTCACTATGTGCCTCGTTACGACTGAAAGACTAAACTCTGCAGAAATGACAGTGTCCCCGTTTTCTTCTTCTTCTTCTTCTTTTCTTTTTGTTCCCCACGACACCTCAACATCATTGTTTTCTCCTCACGTCTCCATGGTGACGCAAACAGAGGAGCATATTTTCCATTGGAGCTGACAGCTCGCGATGCGGAGTGTCAGTAAATCAGGTATGCCGCTCTAATTGCCGACTGCAAAATCCTCTCAGCTTTGACACTAAAAAGGATCGAGCTCGACCGGCGAGTGTGGAAGATGATTTAGTTTTTGCTTGAATGGTATTTGGGACCCCTGGCTGTAGATTGGACCAGAAGGCCTCTCTCTCTGGACTCGGATGGAAGCCCAAAAGTATCAAGTGGATAACGCTATACTTACACTTCTGCTGTAATCCCTATAAACACACATGCAGCTCATAATTTGTGCGCACAGCAATTTACTAAGGAATAAACAAACAACAAAGAGCCTGAAATCAATAGTTGCAGGATTCAAATGACACAAAGCTGCAGACAACCATCCCTACGCAAACACACCCTTAGAAGTGGCCTCGGCTTTGGAGCAACAGGTGAGCTTCTCGGCAACTCCCCTGTCTTCCCCAACGCAGCCTTCTAAATATAGAAATTATGCTCTCTGATAATTGGGGGCAGACAACAAAGCCGGCTATATTTCCACCCTGCTCCTCCTCCTCCTCCTGCTAAGTCATATCCCAGCTGACAAACAGCAGGCCTGAGATCAGAGTGTGGGAGCTTGAGTGCTGAGGGAACACCTGCACTGTCTGACTGGACTGCGAGGAAAGACACACAGAAGATCACTGACGTCCACACCTGCCTGTGGACCCATGCCATAAAAACACACACACACACATACACACACACACACAATTGATTGGGTTTCCTCGAGAGCCCTTTAAGGCCGTCGCTGAGGAGGTGATGAAAGTCAGCGAGCGTCCGTTAAGCGTGGGAGACGGCCCTCCAGAGTGCGGATGAGGGTTTAAGTGTTTTCAGCGAGTAGCCGCGGACCACCTGGAGGAGGAGGAGTAGGGGGATGCAGACGCATCTGTCTGAGGGCCAGGAAGACTCCAAAGAAATGTCGGTTAAACAAGCGCCAAGGAGCACTTCTGGGAGTCAGGTATCACAAGTCAGGATTTCCAGCGTGTTTAGAGGGATGACCTTCAAAATGTCAAGGGGGGTCACGCTGTTAGATTTGAAGAAGGCCTGCTTTTCTGCAGGTCTTTGCAACGAGAAACAAAGCTGCCGCTCAAAGTCATGGACACACTACTGCAGCAACACGCTCTTTAGCTCGGCAGGATGGGATGGAGCATCATTTTCACGCTTGTTAACTTTTCTAGGAAGCTACAGAAAGACGAGCGATTGACAGCATCTTTCCAGAAACAGGCACCCAACTCTTTCATGCTTGCGTGTGTTCACCCGGTGAAGGAGGAGGAGGGGGAGGGGGCACGCAGCTTATAATACACTCCGGGGGTGCTGTCATTAATCGACGACAGAAGCGCGTTGATGTTCAAGGCGTGCAGGTGGGAAAGTCCCACAGTATCACACTGCAGACAGGAGAGAGTTGGCTCCCTGCATCGAGACACCCCCACTGGCTCGCCATCACACACACGCTGAGATCACAGCCCAGCTTTCATGCTTCGACACAGACCTCCCCCCCAGCTGCGGAGGAAACAGATATGCAACAGTGGCTTTTTCCAAAAAAATGATAATTCAGCTGCCTCGCCTCTCTTCACTTCCAACTACAACATACTTTTGTTGCTCTTATGTTGTTGGGACAGTAAGACAATCTTAAATCTGTAACACAAAGAAAGAGAAGCTGTCTGAAAGCATGAGAAGAAGACATTAAAGTCTGGTTTGATAAGACATTTAAACAAGTCTATCATCCTCAAACTGTCAGCAGAGGTCACATAAACCTTATCGCTCCACACAAAGTTGCCGGGCCCGAGCTAAAGGTCAGATTTTATTTGGCCGTGATTGTGTTGTTGCATGGCCTCTAACATCCAGAGGATTCTGGACGGAGGCTTTGAAGTGTTATGCGCGCATCAATTCTACGACCCCTCTCTCGGCATAATGGTGTCCATAAAGAAAGACAACATTGGTCTCGTAAGCGGGTTTATATGTTTAAACTCTAAAAGACCAAGGCAACCAATAAAGACACCATTTCAAAAATATTGCTGTTAAAAGTAAAAACGTGGGTTCTTTAAATGAACATTGGTTATACTTTCATCTCTAATCATATAGGCTGACAAAAAAATAAAACATTTTTGATCACATTTTGAGCAATTTATTGTTTGTGTTGTCAGTTTGTTGACTTCAGATTCCTCCTGTAACACAAGTGACAGTAGTTTGGTGCGAATTAATATGCCATCATAACAAAGATTCTCTAAAAAAATTGATTCACAGTAGCCATATCTCAATAAAATGCATTCTTTTCAGATATTGTCCAAATGTTGCCATAATGTTTAATATTACAGTTTATCACTAGCTGAGCTTTTTCTTTCAGAGTAAAATACATAATGGTACAGTGTCTCAGTCTTTATATAATCGATACAGTTTCTAGTGTTTTTTCTATATTGCATGTATCTAACTGGAAAAATATATTCTCAAATAAATAAATATAAAACATAAATATATCTAAAAATGAATAAATAAATTGTTACATATTTTCAAACAGGTCTGGACATAGGTAAGACAACCAAAAAAACTGAATTCCTTCAAAGACCTTCTGAACAAACAGCTTTCTGACACGATACCCAACTTAAAAGTATGCACTGAGTACAGTAAAGATTCAGGGACTCGACTGATATCCATCTGACCAACGGAGATGCTCCCTGATCGCTCAGCTCCGTTTCCCATTCCTCTCCTATTCCACGCAGGTGCTTTTTAGGGTCGTCTGAAACAAACAGCCCCCTCATGCCGAGCGTGCAGACATTCTAGCCCGTCTTCCTGGCTGCTGAGAGATGGCCCATGCATTCCTACAATGGGGCCCCGGTGCCTTTATCCCTGCAGGTCGGGCTGCCGTCCTCCAGCCGGCACGGGCCACGTCCCTCGTCTCTTCTCTGCTCCCTGCCTTTGCAAAGGGCTTCAGCAGCTATTCCTGAACTGGACCCGGGCCTCCAGGTCTCAGCTGTGTCCCAGGAGATCCCTGTACAGCTCTGGCACACGGTCGGGGTCCACAGGCCTGGGCAAGAAGTGCGTAAATTTCTGGTGCCGCCTGGATTTAGTCCCGTCCCTTGGTGTCCCGTCTTTGTTTAACGCCACAAAATAACGCGTCCCTTTGTCTCCGTGTTTGTAGAGGTTGGAGGAGTATGTGTTGTACCAGTTCTCCTCAAACTGCTCCTTGAAGACACACTCAGCTGTGAGCTTCTCCTGAAAGCAAAAGGGCACGACATTAAAAGTAGTCCTGACTTGGGATGCACGTACAGATAAACGGCACATTTAATTAATTAAAAAAATAAGTATCTTCTTGAAAATCTAATTCTCCAAATATGAAAATAAAAGCCTTGTGGGTCAAAAATGAGGATTTGGGCGACATGAATAAGCAAAGCTGGTACTTACTGATCCATACAGCTCTCCTTTGTCGTTCATCCCCAGATAGAGTCCACTGTCCACACCTCTAATGCTTATCAACCCAACGGCGAGGCTTATGAATTCCAAAATACCTGGAGAAGACAAACACAGTGGTTCAGTACAGACTTTGACAAAGATGAAAGAATATGAATGAAAATATCAACTATATTCTATTGACACAATCAATTCGTCTGATGTTTTAAAATGAACAGAATATCATCATAATATTGTTATTCGTATCATTCTTATTCACTCTTTTATTGCTGCGGATTCTTTTGACACTCGTATAAAAGTACAATATAAAAGTTGGCCACTTTCTGTATTTTGCCTCATATTTTATATGTACATGTCAAATATGTTTACCAGAACGACTGTGGTCCTTCCTCGTGCCCTGCACCGTGCCGTCCGGAAGTATCTCCAGATGAAACCCGGTCCTGCAGTACAGCTGTCTCCTCCTCAGGATCCCTTGGAGGTGCGTTAAATCCGCCGCGGTGCTGCGGGACAGCCTGTCCCCGGGTAGGAGGTGCTCCCCGAGGAGCGTCGGACCGTCCCCGAGCGGGGTCAGGAGGAAATGGGACCCGACCTGCGCGACACCCTCGATGCCGTGCAAGACGCCTCCAACTTCCCCCAAAACAGCAGCAGCCATCGCGTCAAAAGCTCAGCGGGTAAAGTTCAGCGAGCAGGTCCGGAGGGAGCGCTCGTGCGTAGAGTGGACTACCTGGTTGCCACTGTCACTTATTGCATGTTTACGTCCAGCTCACTTAGCGCGTGCACCCGTTGCGCAAGGACACGCGGATTCCTCTTCTTTCTGACATGAAACACCCACCGCTGCTGCCTGCGCCGATTTCTCCTCTCCTTTTCTCTCTCTCTCTCTTTTTTCTTGCTTTCTTGTTTCACCGATGCGCCTTCATCAGCTGCGGTTGCTGCTCAGAAAGCCCTCATGTTGCACATATACCTGTTCGCGGCGTGCTGCGTCGCTGGAGCCGTGGAGGAGAGGGACCCCCGGCAGGAGAGGATCCAGTAGAGTTATAAGTGCGGAATAAACGCTGCAGTGCAGGTAAAAGGAGCTCCTGGAGGGGTTTTTGCGCACAAAGTGGCAGAGGGTGGTGGCGAGGCAGGTGCAAAACCACAGGACTAGTAATGGGCGGGGCTGTCACAGCCCAGACGTGCCCTGGCAGGGATTTATTTTTTCCTTCTCCTGGGGCATAAAATAAGAGGGAGAGAGAGAGAGAGAGAGAGAGAGAGAGAGAGAGTTGATGGTGGGTTGTGTTAAACTGAGCACCTGCATCACTTTAAATTCAAATAAAACGTGTAAACACACAACTACGTGGCACTTTAAATCAATTCACGTCTCGTGAGTGGATTTAAAGTGCCACGTAGTTGTGTGTTTACACGTTTTTATATTCCACATTTCACGTGAGTGTTTCACACAACACTTGGTGCGACGGTTTCAACACGAGTTTTGTCGATCCCGGTAATCCCAGAGCGACTTTGAAGTACCCACGGCACGTCTCGCGCGAGCTCGGAAGCAAAGCAGCCCCGGCTCGAGCTGCTTTGCTTCCGCTCACTGCTTCTTTTTTTGCGTGCGTGCTTGCGCGCGCGCGCGCGTCGTGTGTGTTATCAGTTACGACACACACCTCAGTTGTAAACAGCCATGGCTGCCCTGCGCAGGCTTATCCCGATGCTCACTAGCAGCAGCTCAGGAGGAGCGGGCACGCTCGCGGCTCGGGGACGACGCTCGGCTTCCTCGCGCGCTGAAAGAGCGCTGAAGGAAACCAAAGCGCGGAGGGTCGCCGCGGCCGCAGCGTGCGTCACCGCCGCGGCCGCAGCTGCGTACTATTACCGCCGCTCGCTCGCCGGGAGACGCTCCTCCGGCTTGAAGAGCCACGTCGAGGCTCGGCTCTTTCATCTGGCGCTGCCGTCGGTTTCCGCCACCGACAAGGTACAAAGTGTGGGACGTCTGTCACGCGTCAGCGACGACGCTCAGCTCACTGTCGTGACAAACGCGTCACTTTACATTTCATTTGTGTTGTTGTTGCAGCTGCATTTCCACCTGATTAGATCTTCTCGTGCACGTGAAACTACAATAACGCTATAATGTGTCGTCAACATGAGGAGCTGTCCCCGACCTTTGGTGCTGAAATGGCACAAAAAAACAAACACGATCAGAGGCGGTTCTCGGATCACGTGACCTCATTGCTTAGCCATAAGTGAGGGTGTTGTCTGCTTTTTCTGAATACATGTCACATAATTAGTTTTTACCGTAAGGAAATTAAGACAAAATAGGTATTTATCGCGATGTATACATTAGAATGTATTTACTTATTTAGGGGCTGGACAAAATAACAAGAACAGTTGACTGAGTAATGTAATCCAATACAATATTGGCCATAGATGGTGTTGCTGGTGCTGGATTTAAGATGCTCCTGTTACACTGCCCCATCCCAAATATATTAAATTATACACACACACACACACACACACACACACACACACACATATACATATATATATATATATATATATATATATATATATATACCAAACAAGCAGCTTTTGGGATAATTGATTAATCGTATAAGTCGTTCAAGCTTATTTTCTGTGTTTGACGTTAGAGTAAAAAATGACAATGGCACAATATTACCTACATTAATTAATCAAAACAATATTACAGATTAATCAGAAATAAAAATAACCATTAGCTGCTGTTGAAAATGTACCAACAGCACATTCTCTTGTGAAATGTGCTGTTGATACATTTTCTTTCAATTGATTAATCGATTACTTAATTAATCGTTCCAACTTTATACGTTGCAGGTTTTGCATCATTATGATAATTCTTTGCACTCTATCAGGTGTTCATGTTATTTTGTCCGCCTTCTACAATGTGTATCTGCTCCTTAGTAACCCACATACTCGCTCAAGCAAGTATCTAAGTCTCTTCAGCTCAGACACATGCTGACCTTGTTGACAGGATTGTAATAGATCACTGGGGAGGTAAACAAACAAGTAAACCGTGTCTGGTTTGCACACCTCGACCAGAAGATTCCTTGTTTCTTATGTTGGGTTGGAGGGAGGACAGCTCTACCGGCCGCAGGAATCCAGGGACGCAGGAAACTGGACACTGGGCCTTGGCGGAGGGGCTGACATCTGAAGAGAGGTGGGGGTGGTTAGAGGGTTTAATGGTTATGCAGAGGGGGCACATTCCCGGTGTTTTACTCTGTGCCCAGTGGAGCTGGCACTAAGCCACGTGACAGAGAGATCCACTCTGTCCTCACCAATCCAGCCTTCTGATCTGGCTGGGTTTGAACAGTTGTAGGGACATTATCTGGTGCACAGGGTTGACAAATATGGTTTACATAACATGCACCCCATTACTGAATTAAAGCGCGGCGCGGGCCTCTTTGTTGAAGCTTTCAGTGACAAGAAAAGCTGCCATGGATTTCATAAAAAGCATCTTTCAGACGGTATTATCACTGTTGGTATGATTAAACATGTTCCTGATATGTGTGTGTGTGTGTGTGTGTGTGTGTGTGTGTGTGTTTGCAGGCCCCAACCTATGGTCTGGACGATGGAGATGTGTACATGTCATCCTATGAAAACCGGTTCCGCCTCTTCAGTTCGGTGGAGTACGAGGGCCAGCTCTACATGACGCCACTAAGCTTCATAGAGTCCGTCACTTCGAATGAACCCAAGAGTGAGTGCACCTACTCAGCTGCTTCCACAATACTAAACATCCTCTGGTGGAAGGGAGGAATCATTACTGATGCTAGGGCTGAACAATTAATCAATAAGTCTATTGACAGAAAATTAATTAACAACAGATTTGAGGATCAATTCATTGTACTAAAATGTGAGGATTTGCTCATCTTTCTAATGCCAACATGGGCTTTCTGGGGATTTTATTTGCGTTTTCTGTCATTTTATAGATCAGATAATTCATAAATAATCAGTAATCAATAACGGCAATAATCATCCACGCATCTGAAGAGCCTTGCAAATTAGAATGGTAATGAATTTGAAAGTGAAGGTAAATATTGGCGTTATCTGACACACAATCTTCTCACGAGAGGAAATATCAACAGAGTCTCTGGACCCTGATTTTTCAAGTTCTTGAGTGCCTAAGAAGGTTCCTAGGTTCCTGGAAAAAGTTCCTGCGTGGAACCGGGCGAATTCATTTCATCTACAAAGGCAGAGGATCACATTATTTCAAGCCTTCAAGTTTCCTTTCTTTTTTTTATGTGCTAAAAATTAGTTTAACACTTTTGCTATCATCAATCTTTTTGTAAGGGAAGGTGGTCGTTCCCTTCCCGAAGACTGCAGTGAGCTGCACTGCAGAAGCTACACTGCTTCTGTAAATCAGCCCCATTTGTCAGCTCCATTTGCCTAATTACACTTCCGTCAAGTCATCACATAAACCCTCTTCATCCTCTAATTACTAAATAAAAAGCCCTTGTGTTTCTCTCCTGGAACCTTACTCGTTGCTGAGGGCCTGTGAAGTGTCATCATCAGACAATAAGTTGCGGCTTGCAGAGCCTCAGTCATAACACCTACATAAAGATAGGCATCTTTCCCAGCAACCCCACTTTTATGGCTCATTTATGTGGCAACAAACTCGCAGAGACCCAGAGAGACCAAACGACTCAGCATGGATGCCATAAATGTAATGATAAGACATTCGGATCACTGCAATTGATTATGGTGGCAGGTGTGTGTGTGGCCTGCTGTAATGTTTTGGACTTGTCTTCAGTGGAATCTAATGAGGGCGGTAAGTAAGGGGCACTAATGTGCTAGCATACCGCATGCCATTGTTCTCTAATGTGTTGCAAAATAGCCGTGATGGTGTTTTATGGTTATACTGTGGCTGTAAAAAGAGATGTGTTTCTGAGAGGATGGTGGAGTTCTGGCCATTTAGAAGTGAACCATTAGAGTCAAGTGCCGTCATGTAAATTATTCATATCAGATCCATAAGGTATATTTTCATGAAACAATACGTGAAAGGAACAAATACATGCTCACAAACTTCTCACAGCAAGCCATCGCGTGGCAATCATAATCCCAGTTTTAAGCACAGGCTCTAAAATGTGTCAGTGGAGGGTTATTGTCACAGTGGACAGTTTTATTCTTTCTTCCCTTTTACAACACCTCCATCTTATCTTCCGCTTTATTGACCATCGGAATGCGTTCACCGAGACGTCTGTCCACGTAAAACACCCGTTTTCACTTTTGTTTCCCGGTTCTATATTCTTAATATAGAATTCACCGTTGAAATATGTTGGTATAAGTCGCCAGCGGTAGTCAGATCATTTACTTTGGGAAAAGTCATATTACCACACTGTAAAAAAACTGTGGTAAAACTACGGTAAAAAGTTGGCCTTCAAAACCTTTAACTCAAGTAAAAGTATGATCAGCTAATTTGGATTAAAGCTTCCAAAGTCATTGATCAGTCAAATGTTTCCCATCTGGATGAATTTGTTTTACTGCTGTATATGTTTTAACTCCTTTATAAACTGTTGGCTAGTTTACTCGACAGATATGCATCATATTCTATAAGATCATATTCTATAAGATCATCATTCTGTTTGTGGGGTCGCTGGCTTTTCATGAGTTTTCAGCTTTGTGACGATGTATTCCAAGAGGCTTTTTAAAGAGTTTATTTCGCTGAAGAGGTAGAAAGAAGAATTTACTCAACCAATAGAGGTTTATCAGTTTATTAAACAAATTAGAAAATTTCCTTTTTACTGTCTAGGAAAGGTATGAAAAAGTATGATCTGAAATGTAACTAAAGCTCAGACAAATGTAGTAGAGTAAAAATAACAATATTTGCCTCTGAGCTGTAGTGCAGGAGAAGTATAAAGGTGCATGAGAAGTAAATACTCTTTGTATGGTTGTTTTGATTGCTTTGTTTTCTTATTTTTACTTATTTACCTGCTTAAATTTCTTTTTTTCTTTTTTCTTTATGGCCCACTTGACCAGATGCATGGTTAATTTCCTATAATCTTTCTTACGTTTGAAGGTTGTTTTCTTGTTAAACTGTCAAAATGCCTAAATAAAATATCAAGTATAAAAAAAAAGTTTAAAAAAATAGAAAAGTAAATACTCAAGTTAATCACAAGTAGCTCCGATGTGAGTAAATGTACTGTAAAAGTCTTACAACTTGCACTAACTGTGCACCTTGTTTCCTTTAGGTAAGAGAGCATGGAAGTCCCTCACAAAAAAGGTGAGTTGTTCTGTCATCAAAGCCCTTGTTGCTGTTTCACAGAATCTCTTCATCTGTGTAAAACCTCTGTAATTACGGTAATGCCAACACACATTGCATTACTTTGTGATTACTCAGGATTTAGAAATGAATGAGTGATTTGGGATTTTCTTCTATTCTGTCAGGATTTAGACAAGATGCTGGCTGATACCCCGCCTGTTTGGAAAGGATCATCTAATTTGTTCAGAAATCTCCGTGAACGAGGTGAAGTAACCCGCTCGATCTGCTGCGGCTCACAAGCACCCATTGACTTTAAGTAGTTCCCCTTCAAGCTTTTATTTTGAAAGGCCTGGTCCAGAGTGTGCTCTGGTGGTGCGTGTCAACCTCATATAGACTCCAGAGCAGTGAGTGCGTTGTAAATACTATCTTATCTCTCCATCGCAACATGATGTAGATTTATTCTCAAGTAACCTCTGCATGGAACGCTCCATTTAGTCTTTACATAACGATCCTGCGCACTTTCTTGAATAAAACATGCGATAAGTGTGAAGTTTCATGGAAGGAACTATATAATTTGGTACAAAGTATTGGGAAAGTGGGAAATTCCTTGAAAGAAGTTGTTCATTTAGTTTTGAATGCTTTATTTTGAATGCTTTTTTTAGTGCCAATGCACTATATATATATTTTTTTTTTTATTAATCTAGGTTGCACTAGCAATTAATAGAAATAATACATTTGACAACTTCTCTATTTTCCCTATAATTTATAGCAAATTGCAATAAATTATTTGGGAGATTGGAAAATGCTCTAAACATATGGATGTAAAATGGCGTCAAGTTTGCACATTTTGATCACAATGAAGACTGTTAGTGCTGAAACACTCAGATTGGGGTCATTTAATCAATTTGTTGACTATATCAATTTAAAACTATTTGGCATCCAATGCACCAGGAGAATCTTACTTTACTTTAAGCGGCTTGTGAAATACGACTGCAACTCTTCGCCTGCAAACTCAGATTCCTAGCATTGAGAAAATTAAGTTGTTAGTGTGAGTGAAGATCTTTTTAAATATGCCCACCTGGGCCTGTGGCCTGCCGCTCAGTGTGCCAGTGGAGCATCAGATCTCACTGTTCTGCTCTCTCCTCTGTTGCTTTAGCTAAGTGCCAATGCCGGGATTTGGGGCTTTTAATCCTGCTGTTAAACGTTGCGGCTTTGTCAGGGGGAAAAAAGGACTGGATTGATCTGCGAACAAAGCGTTGCTTTGGAGAATGAGGGAGCTGTTTGAACCCGACTATGTCGAGACACGTCCCACCGGCCACCCCCCTGATCACCACGGACATTATGAAGCCTAAGAATGGCATTGGATTACATCTCCGGGACTGCCACTCTGTATGAAGTGTTGCTGTGGAATTCTTTGTATTGTCTAACAACATCTACTTGAGCTCAGAGGCTGAGCTGCAGGGAGGAGGAGGGTCTCCCTCCAGGAGAGTGAAGGTGTGTGGTATTGGTGAAACATGGCTGGAATCTTAAAAGTTTTTTTTCTCTCTCTCCTCAACCCATTTAAGCTTTAAAAGGCTTTGAAGCCAGAGATCTGTTGTCAGTATAAGGCCGTACCTGCCAAACAGAGAACTGGGATGACAAGAACTTTTTTCCCCAGATTAACTTTGTCTAATGGCATGCATCACTACTTTTCTTTTCACACCTCAGTTTGAACATGTGTTTCAAAAATGACATCTTTGTTTGCTAGTTTAGTTTTTTCCCCCTTTGCAGCAAACCCCTCCTCCCGTACCTGACTTCTTTTCCCATAACACCCAGAGCAGTCACCCAGAACTATCTGCGCTCGATTCTCTATCTTCCCGAGCAAACAAAAGCTTGGGAATGCTTTCAGAGTCAGAGGGGAGAAGCCTCCAGAGTCGCCCGAGATGTCTCCTGACACTCACTCTTCCCTTCTCCGTGTCACACAACAAAGGGAGTTGAAGGACGCGACACAAAAACCTGAATCGGCCATTCCCAATCAGTGACAGATCACTTGAGAATGTATTACACCTTGTTACCCAAACGCGATCAGAAGCCGTGGGCCCTAAATTTGTTTGGGTTTGTGTCCAGATAGGTCAGCTCAGTTGTAAAGCCTGTGTTTGTGTGAGGGGGAACACCAAGCACCAGGTAAAAGGCACCTTTTAAGATGTTATCAGTGAGGGCAAGAGGATTACTCTTGTCTCAAGGCGTGCACTGTTTCTTTGGATGGCTTATTCATCTCGGGCGCATGACTTTGAACATCTGTAAACACCCTCAGCTCACCGGTTAATGCCATCGGATACGTCTTGTGTGGAAAAGGGGTCAGTTTAGCTTAGGTTTGTCAGCTTGACAATTCTTTTTGTTCTTTTTTCCCCAGGTGTCATCAGCTACACAGAGTATCTGTTCCTGCTCTGCATTTTAACAAGCAAGTGTATATTTTAACAGACTCAAAGGAGGATCATTTTTAAACGTATTTAGAGATTAAAAAGGTGACTATCCATTGTAATTCCTTTTTTCCATTTGATTGCAGAGCCCCATGCAGGCTTCAGGATTGCTTTCAACATGTTTGATGCCGATGGGAATGAAATGGTGGACAAAAGGGAGTTCATGGTGGTGCGAGACTCGTTGATATTCAGATGTGATGAAATGCATTTGATCCATCGTGTCATATTTTGCATAATAACTTATCATCTCTTCACCAGCTAGAGGAAATTTTCCGTAAGAAAAAGGTCAGAAAGGAAGTTGCCGAAGATAAGCAAAGATATGCCATGAAGGTATGAGTTGTTTTCAAACTTGTAATGTATTAACAGCATGGCAAGCGCAATGTAAAAGGGGTTCCTGCTAATTATGAACACATGAAAGATTATTGCTAACTTTGCAGTTCCCCTTATTGTTTTTTTCTTCTTCAGTTTTGTTGTTTTTAGCTTGACTTGTCTAAAGAAATGCCAGAAAAAGTGAGCAGCTAGCCAGCCAAAGGGCAGATATTGGTGGAGACTGAGTTGGTGTAGACTAGAACAGAGCTAAAAGAAGAGTGGATATTGGACTTATATTTGTACGGTGAAAGAAACGTGACTCTAAATCAATGCTCATGTTGCTCAGCGTCTGCTAGATGTGTAAACAAGTAACTGTTTGCTAACACTTTATATGTCGAGTCCTTTGAGCTTGGTCTGCTGCCCCCAAGTGGCCAAAAAGAATATTAATTTAAACCTGCATTCATTCATTTGGCCACTTGGGGACAGCGCAACAAACTGTTAATACAACAAGGACATATTATCACTGGAGTTGATATGGCTCACATGTTTACACTTCAAGCAGACACAGACGAAAATTTGCATTTCTTTGGAGTTGTGTTTCTGCCAGCTGTCCAACATCCAGTCTTCTTTTAGCTGTTTGAGTCTCCGCTAAGTCCTGAGGGAAATATCTGCCTCTTTAGCTAATAACGACACCTAAACACCAGCAAGTTGCTCACTTTGTCCGTCTGCTGTTCGGTGATAAACAATGGGTTTATCAAAGCTTTGAAACAGTAAAGTTTTGGGCCTGAAAACAAAACAGTGAGCTGAAAGAAGCTAAACTACGCCGTAGCGCTGACAGAGACAGAGTCAGGTGATTCTCTTTGGGTTCGTTACTATGAGTGACACCTTTTACACGCAGTCCTTTTATCCATTACTAATGCAGCTTAACATGCTTCTGCATCTTACATTTGAACTAATGTCTCAGGACTCGGGCTGCACAGAGGTGAATGTGGTCATACAGGGTAAAACATGTCTGAGGCTTTCATCTCTTTAGGGCCGCTTTGTGCCGCATGCAGGTGGATGTAAACAGGCAGAGCTGAACAGAGCGATAAGAGCGACTCTTTGAGGTGTTATCGCGCACACACACAACATGGAGGAGCTTACTCTGCCGGGACAAACGTTAGCATCTCTGGACGGTCTTGCATTAATCTGAAGCCCGTATAACACATCAAACAGATCATTAGAATGGGCACTCTAGATTTGGAAACATAATGGTGCTTTTGCAAGAAGACAAAGTTGAGGGTAATGTCCCGTCATAGACATTTGACGGCTATGACTTGAAGAAAATCAATTGATGGCTTCAAAACTAATTTCCAACCAACTTCCTGTTCTAAAATACGCTGTGAATTATAAATGAATCTTCTCCCTCTGCTCGTTTTTATTTCAGAGCCTGCAGCTGTATGGTCCATGCTCATCCCAGCCGCACAGTGTATGTATTGTTCTCCCTCCCTGAAGGGAAATGGAACCGTTCTGCTGTTGCATGCATTTTTGACATGTGCTTTTCCAAAGCTGAAATTTATTTTACGCACAGAAAACCCCTGCATGTGTGTCTGTTAACAGAAGATAACCTCATAACAGGATCTAAAATACACCACTGCGTAATTCAAGCATTATCTTGTGTGTTTGCGTGTGTGTGTGTGTGTGTGTGTGTTTAGTGCAGATGATTCATGCACTTGCCTTTTGTCAGCATTGGGCGAGAGATTCCACCTCAAAAAGCTTTTACCTGAAGAAGACCCCCGTGTTTTATTTTTACAGTTTCTTGAGGAGTGGTATTTGGGCTCAGGTTACCTTTTGTGATGGGTTTGACCATGAAGATGCCAGTCAGAGAGGAACACTGTGAAGAGCACTCAACACACACACACACACACACACACACACACACACACACACACACACACACACGTCTGTTTGAAGACTTTACCTCTAGGTGTGTCTTTTTTTGTTTTGATTTCTGCTGTCGTACTGTAGGTACCTTTCCAGCAAAAAGTTCAAAAGTCAAAATCTTTTCAAAAACACGGGCTTTCCCCGAGAATGTTCTAATTACAAGTGTTTCGGGATCTTTTCATGGGATGAGTTGAGTAACCGCGCGGCGCATTAAAGACTTGTTCCGTAATTAGCTGTGAGATCACGTCGTAAATCTCCCCTTCTCTCTCGCTGGTGAAAAGCGACGAGGCGCAGAGGATGAGCTGTTTAATCAGCTGGCTCACATTCACCCTCAGGCTTGAGAAATGAAAAAAATAAAGAAGTTGATAAGAGAAATAAATATTATGAAATGAAGCAAGCCATACTTAGGAACACGTGTTGCCGCCAGCTGGCTGTTTCTGGTTGGCTGTGTGCTGATGTTGCTTTTGAATGAGGTGATGTCGAGACTTGAGCAACATCGGGAAGAAAGAAATGATGGGGTGAGAAAACAGAATGAGAAAGAGAGGTTTATAACCGGGAGTTGGAAATCCTAGTTTTTTTCTGAACTACTCAAGACAGAGTCCCTGTGATCTTTTCATTGCACATGACACAAATTACAAGAACATTGTTGTTGGTGGTGCCTCAGTGTAGCTGTAGTTAAAGTTGTCTCACAGCCGGCGGGAGAGTGAAAACAGTGTAAACTGTAATAATGATAATGATTGGTTAATCAGAGGTCGGGAGCCTGACCTCATGGGGGAAAATAACTCTTTTTGCTGCAGACAAATCTGCACAGTCGTCTTTCTTTCCTTAAACTCTGAACCACAGACTGTTTATAAGACGTGTACCTAGTTGTCGTGACTTCACCCATTGGTTTGTGGACTACAGTTTTGAAGTCTTGAGTTTGGAATTTTGTTGCCATTTAATGGAAGTGACCATATATGGGCCGTCGGGGTAAAGATGCCGTATATGTCTCTGGTAGCAACCTGTCAATCACAAGGTAGCCCCTACTTAATGGTCTATTTCACTCTAAATTGACCATCATTTACTAAATGAACATAGAAACTAGCTATTGAGACCATTAACTCATATTAACAATATTTACTGAGGTAATAAATCGAGTAAGAAGTAGTCTCCTTTTCTCTGAGACTTATTTTTTTGCAACCAGAGGAGTCGCCCCCTGATGGCCATTAGAGGGAATGCAAGTTTAAGGCACATCAGCATTTTTCATAACCGGAGTGCATTTCTGAACACAAGAGTAGGCGAAACAATGTCTGAAAACTTGCATTTACCTCTCAGCTTAGCGTCAAATGATGACAACCTGGCATGAGCCACCCTTTGGCTCTCACGCCTTGCATGCTTTGGACATGTGTCGGCTGTGTCGGCTCAACGTGCTGCCAAGAGGCTGCATCATGGCTGCAGAGCGATGGGCCTCTCAGATACAGTCTGTTTCTGCCCTACTGTCCCTCTGTCTCTGATGTTTTTTTTTATCTGACTCTTCATCTTCTTTCCAGTCTGTGCATCTCTGTCTTCCTGCTTGCCTTCCAGTGCGATCCACGTTTTTCCGTCCGTCTTCCTTCTCCAGATGTGTTTTGTCTTCTAACAGCTGTGCTTCAACTGCTGCCACAGGTTCTTGAAAAAGACAGCCAGCATGTGGAGGCCCGGGGCATGTGGGATGTTCTCAGACGTGGCACAAGTCAAGTTCTGTTTTCTGATCTCACCGAGGTAGCCATGCCCTCATTACTTTGGTTATACGGTCAATACTGGGAACCAGCGGACTGTCCGTACGGAAGGGTCCATGTTAGCACTGTGGATTTATTTATTTAGTCTTAGTTAGCAAGAATAAATACTGACTAATATTTCCTCTGTAGCATGTTTAATGAATCTATTGCATGGCACGTGTTTGTATCGTGCAGAAATGAGAAACACTGGCCCACTGTTTGGTTTCAGGCACAGTGAAAAATTAATCATTAACTCTTATTCGACAGCAGAATCTGGGTATGGCTATTAACTAAGATCTTTGCTTCAAGCTTCCGGTGTGGTTAGATTGTTAATGTTTACCTGGTGTTTCCATGATACACTCTTATAAACTTATAAAACAGCTCAGATTGGGATTTTTTTTGTAAATGTACTCATATGTTTGGATAAAACATTGCGACTTCAAGCTATGAGAAGTTATAATTAAGTTATTTCCCCTCTGTTAGCAGGTGAATGAAAAGACAGAGACAACGCTGCTGGTGCATTTCTTTGGGAAAAAAGGCAAAGCTGAATTGAAGTTTGAAGATTTCTACGAGTGAGTAGAAAACCCCTTTGTTCACTGTGTGATAAATCAATATGTTCCCGAGAAAATGATTTTCTCACAGTGTAATAAGGTCATTAATCATTTTCATGCCTCGGACGGCTAAACCGTCAGTGTTTTTTTTTTTTTTTTTTTTGCGACTTTGTTAAGTGTTCCTTTGTGGATGTGAGTTTGTGGCGGTGGCGTTATCTGTCAGCGGTCCGTCTCGCTCCTCCAGGTTCATGGACAACCTGCAGACAGAGATGCTCGAGATAGAGTTCCTCTCCTACTGCAAGGGCCTGCCCACCATCAGCGAGGAAGACTTTGCTCGGATCCTCCTTCGCTACACCAACGTGGACGACGTCAGCGAGTATTTGGAGAACGTGCGCCACGGCTTGCCGAACGAAAAGGTGCGCCCTTTTTTTTCACCCTATCTGATTTGTCATAACATGTGATGACACGAACATGCTAAAACAGACGCTTCTTCTTTCTTGAACACAAATTGAAAGGATAAAAATAAAATGTTCAATTACAATGTGTGGTCTTAATAACGTGAATTACATGTTGCAGCTAATTCTCTGCCCAGTAAATCAAACATCACTATATTTTTGACCAAATACCTCCATACCGATATTGCGACAATATTCCATGCCTGAGATTTTTTGATAAATAATCATCAAGAATGTGGATATAATGACTAAGCGGGTAATGAAAAATAATAGAACAGCTAGGTAGAACAGTCTAATTTGAGATATTTACATGCAGCCTGTGAAACCAGGAAAAGACAAGACTTATGCCACATGTAGTAGATTGTAATTAAGCCCTTGTTCCACGGCGTAACGCTCAGTAAAATAACAAATTGTTGTTTTTTTGGTGTGGTTTTTGTACAGCTTAAACACACTATAATTTGTTAATTATTGTGCTTCAGACATCCTGCTAAGTCTTCATGTTTAGCACACACACATGTATGCTACCTTCTCATCTAACTCCCAGACAGAGAGTTTGTTGAACTATTCCCTTAAATGAGTTTGTTAGCTTTCATCGACTTGCACTCTGTCGTTTTGTGTGAGCGTGGGAGCATTTATTTATCTGTTGAGTGAAGCATCCTCATTTTAAGCTTTGATTTGTTTCCCCTCTTGGCGCGCTGAAAAGACGGCGGCAGCTCCTCGAGTAGCCTGTTGCTAGATCTCCATTGACGATGAAGTGGGTCTCGTCGTGAGGGGCTAAGAGATATTTTATGGCCCTCTCCTTGTTAAAACAGCAAAGCGACAGCGATTAGTCATTACTCCGTTTGTTAGCCCGTGTGTGCTGCCTGCTTGGCGAGGCCCCCGGCGAGAGAAGGAGCTCGTAGCTGCGGGACGGTTGAGTGGAGATCAATGGACTCAGTGTTTGAGTCATCAGCCAAGCCTGAGATGTTTGGGGATTCATCACTTTTGTTGTTTTTGTTTATTCAAGTATCAGGTTAATCTGCCTTAGAAAAGTCTGCAAACGGGCCTGACCTCTTTCCAAAAGCTACAATCTTCCCCCCGCTGCTGACAGCTCAGCGTGTCCATACTGCACAGGGGAAAATCCAGCAATGTATACTCTGTCTGTTTGGGTGTGTTATCTATCTGCTGGCTTCAAGGTCCCACACACACTAAAGGATTCCCCCGCAGGATGAAAGGAAGCAGACGATGTGCCGGGTGAATCGTAGCGCTATCCTTTTTGCTGGAGTGTTGACACACGCAGCTGCTCGCTAACATTTTCTCGCATTGCATCTCAAAAGCTTTGTGTTTCGTGGATATAAAAAGGTGTCGTTTTGTTGTCGTCATCTCTTCGCAGGGAATCACCTTTGAGGAGTTCAGGTCCTTCTTCCAGTTCCTCAACAACCTGGAGGATTTTACCATCGCCATGCAAATGTACAACTTCGCCAACCGCTCCGTTGGTCAAGGTGAAGACTTGCAGTCTGTAGTCACAATGCTTTCAAATGGTTTAGCTTTGCTTTTCTGTTGTAAGTCAATCAAATGAGGCAAGCAAACCATCCAGGTGACCCACAATCTGTTCGATCTTATCTCAAGCTAAAGTAATGTAAATATTGGTAGCAAACGCCGGTAATAAAGACTACTCTCCTACTTCTCCTTCCCTTCCAGAGGAGTTTACCCGCGCCGTCTATGTGGCCACGGGCATCAAGCTGAGCCGCCACTTGGTCAACACGGTCTTCAAGATCTTCGACGAGGACCGCGACGACAGACTCAGCCACAAGGAGTTCATCGGCGTCATGAAGCAGCGGCTGCACCGCCGTGGCGGGGTGAGACGGCAGAGGCCATGTGTCGCTCTTTTATGACTCTGGAGGTGACAGAGGTGTCGCTGTCTTGTCTCGGCAGCAGCACTGGCTGATGTGAATGACACCGGCGTTGTTAATCTTTATGAGCTACTTCTTAATGTCAAAAAGAGGGTGCCACAAAGAGCTCACACGCGGACACGTGGATGCAAAGCCAAGTCAGATTTAACAGGGTGGAGGAAAAAAAGACCAATGTGGGTTGTTGCTGAGCACAGACATATGGCTTTATTTTCAGAACAGAGTACTTAAGCAGCTATTAGCATCACAAACACCAATTACAGCTCTCAGTAAGCGCTAATTATGTCTCTTTTTTTCTTTATGTGCTGGTAGACTTAAGTTGCTCCACACCACAATGTCTAAATTACACTCCTGACACTTTTTATTACTAAAACACATCTCATCTCTGAGTCGGCAATTAGGGATTTTTGTGAAATTATACTGCCATCTAGTGGGACACCATGACACTGACCCTCTAACAGCATTTCTCTCTCTTTCTCCCTGACACACACACACACACACACACACACACACACACACACACACACACACACACACACACACACACACACACACACACACACACAGGGCGTCAGAGGGGAGGAGAAGTTCACCTCCTTTAAGTCCTGCATGAGGAAGGAGCTCTCAGGCAAATAGGTAAAGTATGTTCTCATCCCGTCAGCATTCTTTGAGGCAACAATGAACGAACAAAGCTTCATGTGAGGTTGACAAATGTCACATGATTTGAGTTTCTAAACTGTTCCGTAACGGTGTGACCCAGTCGGTCTGTTCAGATGTTATTTTCGAAAGGTCCCCACTCTGCTCGCCCGCAGCATTGAGTTACACTGTATTATTAACGCCTGATCAACTGCCACCAGATACCAGCTTAGGCCTGCACATGAGCAGTGAGCAGCGCACTTTAAAGCTGCGTGGATAAATGTTTCAAAGGAAATGCACCTCCTGGGAGAGGGCTCCATAATCTTAGGAGAAGACTTGATCTGGATGTTTGTTGCAAACATGCGATAAGAAAAATGTCTGTTTTGAGAATTTTGAGAGAAAAAAACTAAAAGAATGCTACCATTTTGCTTCATTATTTGTTTTATTTTACTATATGAAAGTGGGGTGGACAATTCATATTTCACTTCGGTAGCATTTACATTGTCTGACGTGACTGTGTAAGCTATAGAGAGGAAGAGAGAGCGAATAACAAGAACAATGTGAAGAAGGAGGGTCACAGACCTGAGAGAAACAAGGCCTCTTCCTCCCCCTGGACCTCTGTTAATGCGCATTAATTATTGGATGCCTGGTGTAGCGTCCGGAAGAACTTAGTCAAACAACTTCTCTCGTTCTCTGAATTTATTTTCCTTGATCACGAGTAGCGTAACAAGCGCTGCAATCGCGATAGCAGGGAGTCGTCCAGTCAACACGCAGGTTGACCGTCCAAAAAACACCCCGAACAGCTGGAAGTTCGGCTCTTTAATACACGGTTTTCCGTCATGAACATCTAACATTTCTATTGGCTCTAACCTTTCTAAGAGGAGGAGAATCGCGTCCTCATCTATTCTCACTGGGCTGGAACGTGCAACGACCAGTCTGCTTCCCTAATGTCAACATACTGATAAACAGGTGTGAGTGTTGTGGTGCAGAGCGTGGAACCTTGAGGAACAGACAACCGGACTGTTCTCACAGAAACTTCTCACAGAAAGTATTTGTTAAACTGACCTCGCACAACCTGAACTCTAATAGACTAATAGAATAATAGAATAATGAAATGAAGAATATCTACAGAATATAACAATTTATATTATCACCTCTAAGAAACTTTTTTTAAATACATTTTCTGAAATTGTTTTATAATCATCATCTGAACCATTCCATAAATTGCATAATTGCTGCCAAGAAGTACATTGTTTCGTGCTTTGTATGTATTTTGTGCAGGTTTAAATTTGACCAGATCCATGACCTTCAAAGCATGTGACTAAAAACATTAGCGTGTTAGTGCGAGGTGATCTATCCAACGATCACAACTTAAATACTTTATCGTGATACAACAACGCAATATAGTCCGTGAACTTAAGATGGACACATCAAATGCAAAGAACAATATACGACAACAAGCACAGGAACAAACATTTTCACAATCCAAACCACAGAAAGAATCCGAGGGTTTACAAAACCCGGGAGCTGTGAGCAAAACCGACTGGTTACAGTTTATGTACCCACCTACGTTATTGTGGCAACAGGGATACACAACTCCTCGTGGAGCAGCTGCTCGGCCGGAGGCTCAGGCTCATGACAGAAGTGACGTACTTTCAGCTCGTGACGCTAACTCACAATAATAATCAGTTATATACTTGGGCTATGCATCTTCTACAGTAGGCCCATTACACACTAATGATAATATTCCAACTAAAACATTATAGGGGTGGTGCATTTGTGTATTTATTCATAGTGTTAGTACTCTATACTACTTTATGTTTTAGGAGCAGGATACTCGTATATATTATACAGCAGGAAAAAGACACACATTCTGAATTTATACAGCAAATAAAAGATACTCTGAGGTATTGGGTTTGGAAAAATAGGAAGAGTTTTGACATAAAAACAATGTTCTGTAAATCTAACGAGCCCAGATATGTTTCTGCACACTTGCAGAACTGCCGCTGCACCCCATGACTGTTTGATGAAGAGGTGTACTGGTTTCTGTTTCCCTGTAGTCGAATGTAGTCTTGTTTCTCGGTATCTACATCTATGAAATGATCCACAGCGTGTCCCACTGGACTTGTATTTATCTTCTCTCTCTGTGTCTGTCAGCAGGTGGACATCCCATCATCAGCGCCCGTCTTAAGTGGACGAGCGGTGCCTCCTCTTTGCTCTCTGCCAGGGACAGAAGGGTTAATGCATGCTGCAGAATCTTATTGCACTCCGCTAGAAGCTTTTAAACGAACCGGATGTGGCACTAACGGGACGTGGTCGGCCTGATGGGAAGTGGTCAAGTAAACTTCAGTGTTGCAGGACTCTAATGTGAAGTACTCAGTTTGTCGACCTGCTTTTGCTTGCTCGGAATATATTTAACTATTTATTGATTGTAAATATGTTGATCAGTTTTAAGATTTTAAACACTGATTATATTGTATTTATTTATTTAAAAGTCCAACGTTGTCTTACTACTGCTCTGCCAGTGTGCGTTGTTCAGTACGATTCTCCTTTTGTCCCGAGCTCCGTCCGGTCCAGTGGCGGCAGCATTGCTCACATACTTCGCTCTGCAGCCCCCTGCACAGATCAGCTCAGGACAGCACTCCCCTCCTCCCTCCTCCTCCTCCTCCTCCTCCTCCTCCTCCTCCTCCCGCTGCAGCTAAAATCCTCCAGGATCCCCAGAGCCGCAGCAGGCTTGAACAAACTCATTCCGTCTGTGGCTTTTTCACTGTTTAACTACAGGCAGCTAACAGTGTTAATCATTTCTGAGCTGGTGAAAGAGAAGTGCTATTTTCAGGCCACTGGCAGGGATGACCTATATAAATAAATATGCAAAAAAGATTGAAGCCATGTGTTTGTTCCACTCTTGGGACACTCAGCTTAAATTAGTTTTGGAGCAATACATTGAAATAACCTTCCCTTTATGCTCAAAAGAAGCATTTACCCTTTATCTTCTTTATAGAAATATACTTGTTCTTGATGGTGTTGTTTCCTGGTGTAACGTTTGCTTTGGGTGGAGCTATGTACTGAAAAAAGATATCAACATGTTACATGCTGTAATATTTACCAGATTAGTCGGTCTACCTCTTGAAGACTTTTTAGAAACTTCCCTCTGTCACTCTTTTAAAACGGGTTTGACTGTTACACTGATCCGTTTATAAAGACATGGTACAATAAACATATTATAAAACATTTGGTTGTTTTGTTTTGTGCTCTTTCTCACATACAAACACACACATGCCAAACAGCTAATAACCTGTGAACGGGTCACACGTTCTCAGCAGGCCAACAGCTGTTAACCGACCCTCCTCTGTAGCGACTGACATATCAGGAGCACAGGAGAATAAATTAGACGTTTTATTCTAAACCCCAAGGCCAATCATTACCAGTATTAATCATCAGGAACTGAGGCTGTGTGGGTGTACGGGACTTTAATCAGAGACTTTTTTTAAATCTTTAAATGATTAATTCAGCAGGGTAATAATGTGCAGTTTCACACTCTAATCCTGAACTTCTTGAAGTAAGATCAATGAGGTTCTTCTGAAATGTAAAAGATCCCTGAGATATAATGAAAAGTTCAATTTCAATGTTCATCCATTAACTCTGAGCAATTTAATGTTCACGCCTGTTTAATAGGATCTTAGTTTCCTAAATGATAAAACAGTACCTTGAGTTCATATAATTAATGTTTTGTGACTTGACGCCGAGGTTATTGTAATATTGCTTGTGATTTTTACACAGGCATCACATCACGTACCCCTATGTTGTAGTGGTTTCACCCACTATTGCCCAGGTTTCCCCTCAGTAGGAGCGATCCCGTTCACATAAACACAAACAACCTCTGAGTCTGAAGGTACTCAAGCTATTTAGCATTCAGGGTCCAAAGATTAAAGAAAGAATGATCAAAACTGATGCAGCAGAGGCCAAGATGCCATTTGAGTTCAAAAGACATTGGAGCCTACAATTCACAAAATAAAGCTCAATAGTGTCTTTCCCCTCACCGACAACAGAGACTCCATCGGAGAGGAGATTGTTTGAATGATTCACAGCAACAGAGGGATCTTCATAATTCCATACCATTGTCCTATTTAGGGTCGTGGAGCTGATCAGCTGAGATTGGGCGAAGGGGTTCACCTGGACAGGTCGCCTATCGCCTCTCATATTATGCACGAGTAATGAATGCCCACTGAACGTTCCTGTAAGACAGAATTGAAAAGGCAGGTTTAAATACTAAACACCTATAGTCAATATCTACATCCTTGATTTGGACATTTTACTCTGGCAATATGACATAAATGTAATGTGGACAGCAGTGACTAATAATAATAATAATAATAATAGGACGTTTACACACTCCCTGCCTGAAATCCCCCACAAATGTTGTGTGTGTGTGTGTGTGTGTGTGTGTGTGTGTGTGTGTGTGTGTGTGTGTGTGTGTGTGTGTACTTTTTGAACAACATTATATTTATACAAAGAAATATGTTTAACACTTTACTGAGCCATCTGTTCTACTAAGACCGAGGCGAGATGTGCATATTGTTAGTTTGCTGCAGCGTGCCACCCACCCACAGATGGAAAACCCCAACTTTAGTCAAACAGCATTCATGATTTTTTTTTATCAAGTGAATATGTGAAATGTGACACATAGTGCAGCTTTTACAACTTATAGAGCGGCTTGCGGACTGTTTCTGCAGGTGCAGTTGCGCGTGAGGCAGCAGAAGGTGGATCTCAGACGTCCACCTCCACTGCAGGTAATAAAACCCAATATGTTAGCACACCAGTATCAGACCGAGTTTACTAGAAATATGGTATAATATGAGAGGATATAATAACCTCTGAGAGTATTATAGCTTCTTCTATCACATACAACGGACCAGTCGTTCAACAGAACCCACGTGCCTCTACGGCGTGCGCGCGTGCGCGCGCGTTTTGTGTGTGAACAGACCGCCGTTTCCACTCCCGCGAGTCTGAACTTATTGAACCCATCTGCTCGCGGTGGAGAAGAGGAAAAAAATGTGCCAGGCTTGCAGCATCCCGCGGACGTCATGGCAACCTGTGGGGAGGCAGCAGGGGCGGCGCAGACTCTGTGCGCGCGTGTGTGTGTGTGCGTGCGTGTGTGTGTGTGTGAGCTGTCTGACGGTGTGTTGTCGTCTGTAGAGATCTGAGCAGGACGGTCAGAGGGGAGCAGCGCAGCAGCAGCAGCGGCGGACAGGAGGCTGACATGGGATGTTGCGTTTGAGCTGCCCACACACACACACACACACACACACACACACACACACACACACACACACACACACACACACCCGCACACGCACCCGCACACGCGCGCGCGCGCTCACACACAGAGGGAGAGGGAGGGAGAGTAACACACGCGGATGCGCACGAGAAATGATCCTCTCCTAGACTATGGCACCGTCGGGCTCGCGTAGTATGAAGAAGGGCTGTCAGAGAGTCCTGTACTGGATCCCGGTCCTCTTCATCGCACTCATAGTGGCGTGGTCATACTACGCCTATGTGTTGCAGCTTTGCATAGGTAAGAGACCAGCTGTCTGGTAGTATGAGGTGTGTGTGTGTGTGTGTGTGTGTGTGTGTGTGTGTGTGTGTGTGTGTGTGTGTGTGTGTGTGTGTGTGTGTGTGTGTGATAATGGGATGGGAAGACATTTGTGTTGAAGCAGTTTGTGGTCCAGGCTAATTTGTATATATATTTTTTTTTTTTGTGTGTGATGCAGAATATATGGCTTGTTGTTCATGCAGTGTGTGGACAGTGTCAGTCACATGACCACAACAGTTCAAGCAGGAATTGTCAGCATATTGTGTCTGGTGTTGTGTCCCTGCATGAAAAACAGAATTAGGAACATTTTTGACAACCTGGTCTTGCTGTAAAGGAGCTGGTGAACAGAGTGGGATCAGGTCCATGAGACTCATTATCTGTAGTCCACCACTACCACTCTATCAGCACTATCTTAAAGACTTACTGTATAAGCTTCGGGCTCATGTCGTCGCCGAGCTTCATTATCTGAATTGATATCCTCCACCACAACACCGCCAGCATTATCTTTTGGCAAGAAGTCTGTAATGGCTTCTGAGTCAGGACTGCCTGCTTCCTTCCTCGCCGCCTGCGGCTGCTGAACGTCGGATGTTGCGGCTGCAGACGGCGAGGCTTCTCCGTGAACGGGGAACACAGAGTTGACCTGGATAGTGAGTAATGGTTTCTTGGATGTCTCAGAGGACTCTCAGCAGCCGACTCATGTGCTCCATTGGCAGCTTGTCAGACCACTAGGAAAGCAGATCTCCTCTGTCAAAGAAAAGGAGGGGAGGGGATGAAATGGAGATGGTTTAATGAGACCAAACAGAGGAAAACACGGAGGGAGGGGGTTGTTCCTCGGTCTGATCTTCTCCAAATAGAGCCAGCTATGCTATCCAGCTTTCAGTGAAAGGGCACACCTTTATGTGAGTCTTTCTAGCCGATCAGTGAGACTCAATGAGAGTCATAGGGCCACGAGCCTGGGTTCACCAGCAGAGCCCCCCTGAACTCGGTTGGCCTCTCTTGGTGCCGCAACTACCAGTCAGAAGGTAGCTGTTGGCGTGTTAGTACCATGGATGGATTACTGAACGGGCTTGTTGTCAAACAAACACAAAGAAATGCAAAAAAAAGGGATGCAAAACAACCGCGAAGAGATACCTTTTTTTTAATGATCAAAACATTATCAAACAGTGATGAAAAACGAACACCAAGAGACACAAAACGACCCTAAAAAGATGAAAGATGACCACAAAGAGATGCAAAACCATCATGAAGGGATGCAGAACGGCCACAAAGAAAAGAAAAATAGCCTCAAATGGCCAAAAAAGGATCACAAAGAGATGCAGAAAGACCATAAACAGCTGAAAAACAAAAGACCATGAGAAAGAGGACCACAAAAAGACAATAAATGTTTTGCTGCGTTGAAGTGTTTACGGTCTAATCTCATCATAATCCCCCCATGGCTGTAGCTATTTGGAGTTAAACAACAGCTGCTTATTGATATTAGTTCATCAGTACATCTAAAGTTGTTTATTTGGCATTCATCCATTCATTGCGATAAACAATGTAGCTATTAATAATGTACAGTTTATTATTGCCAAGCCCCCCCCCCCCCATTGAAAAGTTTCTCAACCCGCCCCTGCTCACCAGGAGGCCAGCAGGGTGGATGTCCTCTAGAGTTACAGGCCGCCGTGCGTCCGCTGTGAGATGTTGAGTCATCCCCTCAGAGAGCAAAGTCACTGTTTCACCCGGCTGTTTTAAAACCGTCTTGTTTTGCATCCCGCAGAACAAGAGCGACATTGTGATGCACATGCGTCACATGGGGCGGACAGAGGGGAACAGCAGCGGCGGGGCGGCGGCCGCTCGGGGGCCCGCAGACACACACAGAGAGACAGCTGTGTGAAAGTCTCGTCAGCTGATACCTCTAGTTGGGCGGCTGAGTTAATCCCATTGTCTGGTTTACATAATTCACCCCGAGCGACCTGCGGCTGACCCACTTTCTTTTGAAGCAGCGAACATCAGCTTTTGAACAGTTGGTCCTTCCCCCCCCCCCAAAGGGTTGTAAAAAAATGGTGAAATCAGGTGGTCGTTGGCTCCGTCCGTGCGTCGTAGGAAGATTGACCTCTTTGTGGCGAGAAGAGGAAAAGAGACAGGGAGCATTACAGGGGCCGTAGTGCTCTCAGAGACGCACTGATGTACGTCTCTTAATCACACACACACTTTATGCTTCACGGTCAGACTCCGGGGTTTTTAACGCTGGCAAGGCATGCTGCTGCACATGGTTGTTGGCTGCACGCCTCGATCCAGCATCTTGGCACACCTTTCCTCGGTTTCTGCTTTGTGCATATGTGTGTGTGTGTATGTGTGTGTGTGTGTGTGTGTGTGTGTGTGTGTGTGTGTGTGTGTGTGTGTGTGTGTGTGTGTGTGTGTGTGTGTGTGTGCGTGTGTGTGTGTTTGTACATCTGAAGATGGATTAGTCAGTATGCTCAGCTAATCATTGCTTCGATATTGGGACAAATAAAAAAACAGTGTCAGCTAATATCTGCCAACAGGTTTTTACTTGTGAGTCCAGATCTTTGTGTGTGTGTGTGTGTGTGTGTGTGTGTGCAGGATGCTCCTGTTGTTTTCAATACCTTATGATAATGCACAGTAATGCATATCTACATGAGAGCAACAATGCTGCATATTGAGCTTGTGACTGGTTTGGTGAGAAAGATTTACAGATTCTGCACTCTTCAGTCAAACATGTGTATGCGTTGCCTGTGCGGAGGATTTAAAAGACAGATGAAACTTGAGTTTTCTTCATGTTGACCTACTCATTTGGTGTTTCGCCGTCTTCAACCAAAACCTGACTGCGTCCTCTCCTTTTTCTCTCTTCAGCGTCTATCGAGCACACCGGAGAGAAGGGTAAGTGTTGAATGCTGTTTGACATCAATCACGGGCGTCTGCAGCTGGTTGTGAATATTCAACGAAGTGGCAAACTGTGTGTAAATGGTGAAGCGCGCCTGACTCGCGACGGATGATGATGACAACCTGTTTCTGTTCCTCTGCCTCCAGTGCTCTACTTGCTGGTGTACCATGTCATCTTCGTCATGTTTGTGTGGGCGTACTGGCAGACCATCTTCACCAGGCCCTCGAACCCCCTGAAGGAGGTGAGCGTGTCCGTCAGGGAGGATGAGGCATGGCGGGGTGTAGGTTACAGCCTCCCCGTGTGATCGAACGCTGCATTTAAACTAATAACACGTTTCAGTGGAAGTGCAGCTGCAATGGCTGCGATCCTGACCTCAGCACATGCATCTGAGAGAGGACACTCACGAGATGTGATCGCCGGCTCACTTGAGGCTTTCGAGATTGTAATAAAAGTCGTATTTCACCTGCTGCTGCGCCGTTTGTCACCGGCAGAGTTATTTTTGTTTCCAGTCTTCAATCGTAAATCGTGGAGAGTGGCTGAAAGTAATATCGCAGCGCTCTGCTGCTTTGCCTGCTGGGGTAGAAAGAACCAAAACAAATGGAAGATGCAGATATTCGCTGCCTACTGAGCAGACGTCACAGCATTACTGATACCGACACGGCTTGTAAAAGCAATCGACTCCATCAGGATACGATTCACCGGGAATAAACGCCACCGCTCACAGGTTGAGCTTCTGCTACATCACGTTGTTGTTTGTCTTCTGTGTTCCGCTCTACATAGTTTCACCTGTCCTACTCTGACAAAGAGCTGCTGGAGCGTGAAGACCGGGGGGAGTCCCAGCAGGAGATCTTGAGGAGGATAGCCAGGGATCTGCCCATCTACACACGCACCAACTCTGGAGGTACAGTACACACACACACACACACACACACACACACACACACACACACACACACACACACACACACACACACACACACACCTCTTACAGTGTTACGTCTGTGGTCAGTTGTTAGAGCTGCTGCTGAGGGCCGTCTGATTGAAGTGGCTGTGTCTCCCCAGCAATCCGTTTCTGTGACCGCTGCCAGCTGCTGAAGCCTGATCGATGTCACCACTGTTCCGTCTGTGATAAGTAAGGAAGGCTCTCTGCTCCTCCTCGCGCCCGTATAGAGAACAGACCACACCGTGCATTGAGTTCTGGCAGGCAGAGTAAGATTCAATGACACTGACGTCTGACCCTGCTGCGTTACAGATGCATCCTCAAGATGGATCACCACTGCCCATGGTACGTATGTTCTAAACAAGTATCAGTGACACTGCACTCACAAGGTGGCGTTAGTTTATCATTTCCTTTTCATTAACCTGATAAGCCACAGCTCATATGACCACGATATGAATACCAGACCCGATTGTCCTTGATCTCTAACGAATCCACACCATTTAAAGCCGTTTACGGGAATTATTAAAACTTAACGATGTTTAAGAAAAAAAGTAAACCGACACGTCTCTTCTCACAAGGGTTACGGTACTTTAGCAATTTAAATGAATTAAATCGGAACTGTGGATGAGGAGATGGGACAGCTTTAGTTTTTAGAAAAAACAACACAATTCTCATTTCCTGGGAGAAGAGAAAAAAGAGCTGTGGGCTTGTAAGGGCCCTGCAGGCTTCGGGGTATCGTCATTATTCCAGTTAACGGGTCTTGTAAACACACGTCACATCGAGGGCACAAAGAGCTTGTTCACTGTGACCTCCCATCCCGCCAGATGACACACTTTGGCAAATCAAATCAGATTCCAGGCGGCGTTTTTGCCAAACGTGATCCTCTGCTGCTGAATGCAATGTGCCACAAGCTCATAAAGCAATATGATCTCTCCTTGGTGTCCACAACTGGTCCCTGATTGGCTGAGAATAGCAGGTCCTCTGATAATTCACATGAAACGAACCTGCTGATTGAGGGTTTTCTTGCCAAACATTTGTGCTGCATTTACCTGTTTTTCAGCCCAAAATAGGCTGGAAAATGGGTCATTTTTGTGCACAAACACCTCATCACATTCCCAATATTTACTGCTCTTCTGCTCAAATGTTTAAAATAATCTCTTCACCTCTTGTATCTCTGCGTGTAGCAAAGGTTTTAACGTGCTCTAATGACAACGTTCCCCGCACTGACCTTGTCGCAGGGTGAACAACTGCGTGGGATTTTCCAACTACAAGTTCTTCATGCTGTTCTTGGCGTATTCGCTGATCTACTGCCTTTTTATAACTGCGACAGATCTGCAGTACTTCATTAAGTTTTGGCTGGTAAGTTTTCACCAACAGAACACGAATCATTGATTATATGATGTGTTTTTTTATGTAGGGGCTGGGTCAGCAGCACAAAATATATCCAATCTGAATGGATGTTTAAAGACATGCATTCTGTGTTCACTCTGGTATTTGATGTTTTATTTTTGTTTTCACAAGGCTGGAGGTAGAGCACATTTCCGTCTGAGGGAATACCTGGTATGAAACCAACGAACTGCTGTAGTTAATGTTAGTGGCACTGGGATAGAACCTGCTTCATCAGCTCTAACCACAGATCCCTAGCAGAGTAGACTTCTCTCAGATCCCACTCTCTTGGTGTCCACTCTGTTTTCCGTTGTGTTGATTGTGTGCTTGCTGTCCCTCCTCCCTTCAGAACGGCCTCCCAGACACTCAGGCCAAGTTCCACATCCTGTTCCTCTTCTTCTCGGCCTCCATGTTCTCCGTCAGCCTGGCGTCACTTTTAATCTACCACTGCTGGCTCGTCTGCAAGAACAGATCCACCCTCGGTAGGTGGCGTACACTTTCCTGTCTGTGTGTGTTCTGCTTGTGGATGCCGTGCCTAAACACCCTCTGTTGTGTACGCAGTCTCAGTCTGCTCCCAGTGCCGTCTTCTCTCTCACGACGCAGGCTGCTTTTGTTGCATTTTTCCCACCATCAGTCACCGGCGTCCTCATCAGCGCCGCTCTGGGCCCGTTATCAGACGGAGCGGTTTCTCATTATCTGTGCACAGTGGCACACTTTGTGCGGAGAGCGGATTATCCATAGGAGTATGTTACAGCGTAATGCAAAGACACAAGGCTCAGAGTGGTAAGCAGCTTAGTAACAGACACTGCGAGGAAGAGAAGTCACACATGGCGGCACAGTCTCAGATCTGCGTCTCCTGTGCAACAAAGACACTTTTCATCCAGAGTTGTTCATGGATGTCCGTGTGCCGTGTGAACGAGCTCCTGCTAATAGTCTGAATAATAGATCATGTAGAGACGGAGTGGGAGGGCTGCGCTTCTTCATCTTCACTGACTCTCCTCCTCCTCCGTGTGTCCTCTCAGAGGCTGTGCGTGCTCCAGCGTTCCGCCACGGCACCGATAAGAGCGGGTTCAGTCTGGGCTTGAGTAAGAACTTCCGCCAGGTCTTTGGGGATGAAGTGAAATACTGGCCTATTCCTGTTTTCTCTGGGTAAGTTCTTCTGGGCGTTTGTCAACAGGGATTCAAAATAAAATGTCTGCAAAGACTCAAGGAGGGCAAACTAAAGAGAGTCCGATAACACAAGTCAAAGTGTTCATTATTGAGAATGTTCCCTGTCAGCTTGTTAGACAGATCACCTCTCATTTTGAGTCTAGACTGAAGGACGAGCAGGTCAAAGACCTCAGGCTCTGTTCCACCAACCACAACTAAGTGCAACTGCAGTGCGGCTCTTACTAAAAATGAGATCAGTAGAGCTTATAAGTTATATACCATATACATAGCATATATTAAAATCTAATGCCGAAGTGTTTTAAAGCCTCAATTGCATCTTTAACTATGAAAGGTGCACTCAGTCGAGTGCAGATCTCCGCCAGGTGTGTCTGCATCGACCACTACACATTATTGGACTGTGAAGCGTCGTAAAACGCACTTCATTTAAACTCAAAAACAAGCAGTGATGTATGCAGACAATCGGTTCTAAGTCGTAGTATCAGACACGTCATACAATCTTGCCATAAAGTAAATGAAACTCACCAGGCTCTGTCTGTCCACGAGGCGGCGTTGTGGTGAGGTACTCAACAGTGAGGGTTCTGGTAGTTCCACTAAACTCGTATTCTCCAGCTGCAAATCAGCGTCAACGTTTAAAGCAAAGTTTCACATTCTCTTCAGAAAATGCTTCTGTTGTTGAAACAGTCTTACTAAGAATGTCAGAGAAGTGCTGAATGAATGAAGTCAGGATTAGAGAGCGCTGTCACTTATTTAGAAACAAAGTGGTTCAAAAGAGGGAGAAGTCCCAGAGGAGACAAGTCAGTAAACAACAACAACATCGCCACAACAGTGAACTCATGCAGAAGCTCCAGCGGTGCAGAAAGATTTGTAATTCATGCTGAGAGAAGGAATAATATTATAAATATACAACTTTCTGGCAATCACAGTCCAATTATTAAAGTACAAACGCACATTTTCTGATGTTGAAACAAAACACGGTTGACGTAAAGAACACATTTCAGACCCAGAAGACTATTTGTTCCATTATTTGCAACAACTGGTTACTATGACTTTATGTAGCTATTATTTATGTAAACTAAACCCCTCTCATACTCAAAGACATATAGTTTTAATTATAATTGTGGAAATAGTGAGATTAAAGTGAGACTGTAATTTATACAAATAAATAAAAAAAGAACATATCGTCTTGTAAATGAAAAGCTAAATTCATAAGCAATCGATCGCACCTTTGCTCAATTGAACCCACTCAGAGGTCTCGCTGCTCTGGCCTCAGTCTGGTCTGACCAGCAGCTTATGGTGGCTAACAAGGCTCTTTATGAGTCTTCTTTATTTCGGGATAGTGCGTACACTTATGTTTTAGCATTTACCACTATCTCATAATTGCCACTGGCAGTCTCACTTTAACGTAATTTCCACATAAATAAAATAAAATACACAATGCTGATAAAATATCACCTTCAAATCACAGCTATTTAAACACCAAGCCGTTCTTTAAACTGTGTTTTCTGCCGGCTTTCCAGTTTAGGAGACGGCTGCTCGTTCCCAACCTGCCTGGTGAACGTGGACCCGGAGCAGCCCTCCACCTCGCCCACTGGCTCCAACCCCGCCAACAAGAGGTGAGGAAAGCAACACAAACAAGCAGAGAGCTATCCATCCCTAGTGGTTTATTAACCCTGTGAGTTTAATGATGCAGGAGAATCCCCTTGGCTTGCAGATTTAAATTAATCAGTCAGATAATTTAGGACTAATTTATTCAAAGAATAAACCCCTGCTTAAGTGTACCTGTGTGTTTCTCCAGTGCAGCGGAGGGCCGCCAGTTCCCCTCCAAGCCACTGACGGAGTCTCAGAGTCGCCTGCTCACCAGCACCCCCTCCTGGTCAGAGAACGACAGTGCAACAGACCGGAAGGGTGAGACAGCGTTGTCATACTCCTCATAATGTGTTTCTCCACAGCCGCTTGCTTACATAGACACAGCCTTTTTTCATTTTAAATTATTATTTAGAGTTAAAGCTGATTTTTGATGGCCTAAGGGACATACATTATGCTCATTCATTCATACTTGTATTTTGGTTTCTTCTAGACTAGAGCATGTTTACATGCTTTAATGTAAATATATACAGTCAGGTCCATAAATATTTGGACATTGACACATTTTTCATTATTTTGGCTCTGTACACCACAACAATGGAGTTGAAATGAAAAAAGACTTTCAGCTTTAATTTGAGGGTATTTACATCCAAGTCAGGTGAATATGACACATTCAAATGTGGCCACCCCGTTTTTAAGGGACCAAAAGTAATTGGACAAATTAATATAATCATAAATCTAATTGTCACTTTTAATACTTTGTTGAAAATCCTTTGCAGTCAATGACAGCCTGAAGTCTGGATTCCATAGACATCACCAGACGCTGGGTTTCGTCCCTGGTGATGCTCTGCCAGGCCTCTACTGCAACCGTCTTCAGTTCCTGCTGCTTCTTGGGGCATTTTCCCTTCAGTTTTGTCTTCAGCAAGTGAAATGCATGCTCAATTGGATTCAGGTCAGGTGATTGACTTGGCCATTGCAGAACATTCCACTTCTTTGCCTTAAAAAAACTCCTTGGTTGCTTTCGCAGTATGCTTCGGGTCATTGTCCATCTGCACTGTGAAGCGCCGTCCAATGAGTTCTGAAGCATTTGGCTGAATATGAGCAGATAATATTGCCCGAAACACTTCCGAATTCATCCTGCTGCTTTTGTCAGCAGTCACATCACCAATAAATACAAGGGAACCAGTTCCATTGGCAGCCATACATGCCCACGCCATAACACTACCTCCACCATGCTTCACTGATGAGGTGGTATGCTTTGGATCATGAGCAGTTCCTTTCCTTCTCCATACTCTTCTCTTCCCATCATTCTGGTACAAGTGTATCTTTGTCTCATCTGTCCATAGGATGTTCTTCCAGAACTGTACAGGCTCTTTTAGATGTTTTTTGGCAAACTCTAATCTGGTCTTCCTGTTTTTGAGGCTCACCAATGGTTTACATCTTGTGGTGAACCCTCTGTATTTACTCTGGTGAAGTCTTCTCTTGATTGTGGACTTTGACACAGATACACCTACCTCCTGGAGAGTGTTCTTGATCTGGCCAACTGTTGTGAAGGGGTTTTTCTTCACCAGGGAAATGATTCTTCTGTCATCCACCACAGTTGTCTTCCGTGGTCTTCCGGGTCTTTTGGTGTTGCTGAGCTCACCAAGGAGTTTTTTAAGGCAAAGAAGTGGAATGTTCTGCAATGGCCAAGTCAATCACCTGACCTGAATCCAATTGAGCATGCATTTCACTTGCTGAAGACAAAACTGAAGGGAAAATGCCCCAAGAAGCAGCAGGAACTGAAGACGGTTGCAGTAGAGGCCTGGCAGAGCATCACCAGGGACGAAACCCAGCGTCTGGTGATGTCTATGGAATCCAGACTTCAGGCTGTCATTGACTGCAAAGGATTTTCAACAAAGTATTAAAAGTGACAATTAGATGTATGATTATATTAATTTGTCCAATTACTTTTGATCCATTAAAAACGGGGTGGCCACTTATACATTTGTTGTAGTTCCTACACTGTTCACCTGATTTGGATGTAAATACCCTCAAATTAAAGCTGAAAGTCTGCACTTAAAGCACATCTTGACATTTTTCATTTCAACTCCATTGTTGTGGTGTACAGAGCCAAAATAATGAAAAATGTGTCAATGTCCAAATATTTATGGACCTGACTGAATATATATATATATATATATATATACATCAAATAAATGACATGATACAATGTGATCATCTCAAAGACATTTATTGATCATGTAAACCTGCACAGACAACAAGTCATGGAACAAATCAAGCTAATACAATAACTAATTTAAAGGCTCAAGTCAGGCTTGAAGAACTTGAAGAACTTGGACCCACTATATATAAACACCTCTCTTTTTCCAATATGGGACCTTTACATGATGAACTGACATGTGTTTGTGTTTGTTCAGGTGCCAATAACCCGGGGATGACCATTGAAAATGATGCGTGAGCAGTCAGAGATAGAGGTGACGCCTTCCACCCAGAAAACGTGAGTTGACTGTCATGTAGAAATTATGCACATCTGGATACAAGTCAACATCTGTCACCGTGTTTCATCCATGCAGGTCAACGCCGCCTCCTCCTCGTGACGTGGTGGTGACATCAATATTTGTTGTTTTCTGCTCCCAGAGAGGTTTACCTGACATCACCTACAAAGCAGAGGAAGAAAATAATCATCATCATCAGTATTACTCTTATTGCTATCGGCAACAACTCCTGCTGCCATCTGAGAGTATTTGGGCTTCAGAAGAAATGAGAATTGCATTCCGACGATCACATTTTCTTTTGTTTGTGTATGAATAAGCACATTGCAGCGATGGAAGAGACTGTTTTGCACTTTGCATACGAGGAGATCGATCTGAGCTGCTTTCGTGTGTTACAGCTCATGTAACAGAAACTCTCTGAATTATTTACACGATTTCTTGTTTTACCTTGTTTTCGCAGCTTAGCACATTAATAAATGTTGTTACGAGTTTGCCAAATGTTTGCACACATTCAGTATCGATTAGTAGTGGCGATAATGTGATGTAACTGATATTCCTTTAGCCATTTTCTTTTTCAGTGAAGGATCTTTATTTGTACTGTTCTCCATCCACCATGCTGCGTGTCGTGGACGTTGAACCGATGCATGCTCTCATCTCAGGGTGTCAACACACACACACACCTTGTTGTAGTGAACTGTACACAAGATGCTCTCGCCTTTGCTTGGTTAAAGAAAAGAAGAAAAGTGTAGTGATTAGTAATGCCATTTGAATAAGGGCTCTTCTGATATAGCATGATTGAGGATGTTGCTGTCACACTGAAACACCTGAAAGTGGCTGCTGCCAAATATCTAAAGCACTGTCTGGAGGCCGGCGGTACACGACGTACAGACGCTTCCCCGGCTGTCTCTGGAGGCACATCAGCCAGCAGAGCCTCTGATGCTGCGGATCTGCTCCCCATCAGACAGCAGACACGCTTGAGTGGTTTTCTAACTTGCAACACAAAGTGGTGGATCTGCCGCAGAGCAAAGAAACAGAGAAAACGTCTCCAGCTGCTTCTGAACAGTATATTTTCAACCGTCACTGACAATTACTTGGTATAGAATGTATGCTTGTTTCAAGAAAAAAGCTTCATTGTGACAGCCAGTGTCAATCTATATTTTTCTATTCCTCTGTCTGTTTGACTCGAGAGACAATATGGATGTGTGAGGCCATGTGCTGTACAGTTGTGCTGCCTTATATGAATAAAATGAGCTCATCTTCACCTTTGTCACACCTTGGGAGTCATTAAAGGCCATTTTATGGTAGAAAAGTTTCAAGCCTTTATTTACAAAATAATCTAAAAACAATCCTCTTGTATATTGCATATTCTTCTTGGACTCCGTTACAGTGTGAAAGATGTGCTGCAGAAAGAAAAAGTGCTTTGGTTGTCGGTCTTTGCAACTCGGCGAGGTTCATAAATCTTGTTGCGACAATTCAACACACACACCTATGGAAGTTCAGGGTACTGCTATTAACAACACAGCATTTATTCACACATTCTAGTACATGCTACGCAGCATGAATGAGCTGTCGGGCAATACAAAATATATATATATATATATATATATATATATATATATATATATATATATATATATATATATATATATAATAACCCCAAAGGCCAGGAGTGGAATAAACTCCACTGGAACAAAAAGATGCACGTTAAGTCAAAGGTTTGTCATCTTTTATCACAACACTAAAACTCATAACCTCAAATCCAATTAAAAGTGTTTACTCTCAACAGAGTAGTTCAGGGTCACCACTGCATGTCTTACTGCAAGAGAGTTTTTATACTTTTTAATTGAGTTTTTTCAAGGTCTGGTGAAGTTGCCTGAAATCATTGCAAGACCATGTAGAGGGTTCTATATGTGCTCGTGTCAACGACGGTGTTTACATGCACAAATAATCCATATTCCTAATGAAAACAATGCGTATGCATCGAGTACATGGTGTGTGTGTATATATATATATATATATACACATATATATACACATATATATACACACACATACATACATACACACACACACACGTGACCATTCTTAGCATTATTATGAATACAAACAGTAACTAAAAGTAAGTTTTAGTATCCCGTCTACATACTGTATAAGCAGAAAACACCAGCGTAGTTAGTTTCAGGCTCATCACAGCGGGATAAAGGCGCCTTCAGGGCGTTACAAACATCATCTTTATGTGAACGAATGAGGAAAAAGAAGAAATATTCATGTGCGCGCAGAACACACTGACTGAGAGCTCCCTCTCTCATTAGCAGACAGGAGATCTAATGACAGATGGCGAGCGTACCGGCATGTGGCGCCTCGGTGTCGAACGCAGCGTCTGCTCAATGTCAGATAGCCAGCGCAATAAATTAGAGGTTAAAAGAGAAGAAAGCAGCAAATATTAAGGCCGAGCGTGCAGAGGTTCTTGTGCAATGTCCACAAAAGGTAAATGGGAACGCAGAGAAGGCAACAAAGACAATGGAAACTTTTGTTCAGCTTTCCATATAAAATCAGGTTAGAGCTTTAAAGTGCAAAACATTTCTACAGAACATTTTAGGAGAACTAAAAAGGAGGGATTCGGAGTGGTGTCATGACTGCTGCTTGTTGGCCTCCTCTTCGTACGCGTTGCCCGTGCCGTTCTGGACGTAGGTGGAGCCGGAGCCCAGCCCGTACAGGTGTCCACAGTACTTTGCATCGTCGATGTGATCCTCAAAGAACATCTGAGGGAGAGGTTAAAGAACACACAGGCAGCTGAGAACACACACGTTCATTCAATACCAGATTCAAATGAATCATCGCTTTTAAATTATTTTTACTTCAAGTCTTTTCTTCTGTGAGCATCATCATGTAAAATACCGGCGTTGGTGTGTTTCTTCCCAGCTAAATGTGATGGTGAGCGATCGAATCTTGTAAATCATCTTTTCTTCTTCTTGTCTTTTCATCTTTTTCAGCCTTGTAAAGCATGTATGATGTAATTATGTATTTCATTATGAGTAATGTAAAGATTTCAGTGCATCGTTTTTCTAGTAAGAAAACTTTTTACAAAAGAGAACAGAGAAACAAGTGAGTGGTTCATCAGTCCAGTTCAATTGGATGCACTATTACATCAATTTATCATTTTGTCAATAAAAAATAAAAAAACAGTCAGCTGAATGTTTAGTTTCCAGTTCTCAAAACGGGAGGATTTGCTGCAATCTTTAACATTGTAAACTAAGTGTATTTGGGGGTTTGTACCGTTGGCAGAACAATTGACAAATCAATTAAAATGGTTTTGCAAAGCAGATCGTTTGAACTCATTAGATTGATGAGAGCTTGAGTTAAAAAAAAAAAGATCCACACATCTGTAAACTCTGGTCTTCCTCCTTCGTCAAGAAACTCATCCCTCCTTTCAGACGTGGTAAAAGTAACATTACCGGCTTCATCACTATAGCATATTTCCATTCAGGCATAAAGTGACTTAATGCTTCTCACGCCTTCATTCAGACTCAAGAGCACACTTTCTGGAAAGAGCGGCATGCTCATATCTGCCACCTGGTGTGTGCAAGAGAAAGAAAGACGAGTGTGAAATGTTACAGCGGGGAAGAAGAACGTTTTCCCATCGCTCTCAGGCTGCAACACTGTTGAAGTCTTACTGACCATCATGAGCGTGAGGGAAGCTCGCCGCCTCTTATGTTGAATCCACTAAAACAGTCTCACATCAATGTCATCCTTTAACGTTGACAGAGAGGTGAAGAGAATATTTTCCAACATCCGTGCACAAACACTGAATAACGACACAAAGGTGGGACTCATTCATTCTTATTTGCTCACATCCAGTGTGTAAAACCTGTTGCTGGGGATGTCACCTTCACATAACACTTATATTCCATGCGCTTTATTTTAACTTTCATTTTATCAGGGTTCATACACATTTTGACCAATGGATTTCTAGGACTTTTCCATGACTTTAAACCAAATTTCCATGAATAAACATTTTGTGAAATCTCAGTGTAAACATGAAAAAGTGAGAAAATGTAATATTTAAACTAACAATGAGAATTCCAAAGGTTTGATCAAAATAATAAACATTTATATAGATGCCTTTATGTATGCCTGCTTATATTTTTAGCATCTTTCTTTTAAAAGCAAATTCATTATTTCAAACTCAGCGTAAATGAACGTCATGAACACATGAATATAACACATTTCCATGATTTTTCCAAAGCTTTTGGGATTGTATTTTTTTTTCAAGGACTTTTCCAGGCCTGAAAATAACCATTTTAAAATTCAATGACTTTTCCAGGTTTTCCATGACCGTAACAACCCTGTTTAATATTCTACTGTAGATTCAAGTGTACATATTCATGCTCTCATTTATTGAACTCTGTTTATTGCTAAATGTGATGCACCTCCCAACAGGACAAATTCCTTGTATGTGAAAACATACATGGCAATAAATTGTTCTGATTCTGATTCAATATCGGGAGAGACTGTTGGTCAGATAACTGTGTTTGTGTGAGCGTTTTTGTTATTTTTATCCCTTGTAATTTGAAGACGTGACCACGGTGCTTATACAGACATAAAAGTTAAATCGCCCTCAGATTACCGTGAAGGGGCGCAGGTCTGAAACAGGAGCCTACCTCTCTCATCTTGAAGAAAGCCATGCCTGTGAGTAGAGAGTCAGAGCCGGCCTGATGCTGCGGGCCGATCCTCTCCAGCTCCAGCTGCTCAGCTACTTCCTGCAGACCGCCCTGAACGCAAAAAAGAACCGCCGTCAGTAACTGGAGACGCACGCTTCTAGTCAAAGTAAAACCTGAGGGCAGCACTCGCAGAGGATCACAACAGACATCAAGGTGTGAGGCTTCAAATTAATAAAACAGGAGAAACTCCGTGCTACCTGCTGAAATATTTATTTAGGTACCTTCAGGTTTTTACAACTCTTCATGAGGTACTTGACATCATAAATGACTGGAAAGTACAAGCGAAGAATCTCAAAGAAGTCCACCTCCTCCTCAGGCAGGTTAGCGTTGGACAGAATCTTGATCAGGTATCCAAAGTCATAGCCACTACAAAACACATATACACAAACACATGCACACCTTTTAACTAGGTTTCATTCAAAAATAATTATTATTATAAAAAAAAAAAAATCAGAACGTAGCAGGAGGCTTCAAGAGATTTTGTCACTTCCAATCTGCCATGACACAAAGATAATTAATAGACGTTGTTCTTACGCCTGTATCTGCACATGCAATTAACTACACAGAGCCACTGCTTGCTGATTTGGGACTTTGAAGTATTCTACTAGGCGAAAACAATGAATAAGATGCTCAGTTTGTTCACACCAGACCAATCATCCAATGCGATTAATAGTTCATTCACAAGAAACCATTGAAAATTAGGATGAATTAAAGAAATAAGATGACAAAAAAACAGAATAACCACCAAAAAAAAGTAACATAAATGAAAAACAACATGACATTAAATCCTAAAGGTGTGTTCTAAATACCTGAAAGATGACAGTGGTGTTTCAAACCTAAGCTCTGTTTATTTTCCAAAGCCTGGTTATCTTTAGCCTCAGTTTGCCATGGAGACACAGTGGGAAACTGAGTATGAAATGAAGATGTTAAGCAGCAGACTGCAGGGGGAAAAATGGTTTAAAAAACAACAAAAAACTGCTACTCACTAGAGACCAATATAAAAAATACAAGTGTTCATTGCACTTGAGCAGCAAATTTAATAGCATATTTCAACGGGATATTTACTTGTTGTAACGTGTGTGTGTGTGTGTGTGTGTGTGTGTGTGTGTGGCAAAACGACCACAGTTCTGCGTAACATCTTAATTCTCACTAACACACAAAACAAACCCAACATTTTTTTTTTTTTAAACAAATATCTTTGGTAAACATTTAAACACTTTGGGATGTCTGTGTGCAAAATATACCAAACAGAGAAATAACATGCTAGGTGGTGAGCAACACACTAAAATGATGCCAACGTGTTTCTGATTAGTTCTTGTTCATAGGAGATGTAGTACCTGGGTCAGACAACTTGTGATTTCTGTAAATACTGTGGGGAAAACAAATAAGTTTCCTGTTGCTATGCAGCCATCTACAGCATGTAACTGACTGCACACCCAGAAAAACACAGCGACTGATTGCAAAAAGCTGAATACCTGTGAAAAGACAGCCACCTGACCCCGTCACAGAGCACCACCCCTGATGTCATCAGCAGCTCGGCAAAGTACAGCGTCTCGATGCCTTCGTCCTCGTGCTTCTTGAACTGGATCCCTGAAGTGGTCAGGAGCTCGATGGAGTCCTGCGCGTACATATCTTCTCTGGAGACAAGAAGACACGGTCATCACCTCCACCCACAGGACAGTCGAGTGGGTACCAGACGTCAGGGAGATAAAGATAGTGATTCGTACACTGCGTCTCAGGTGTTGTGCAGTTGAAAGAGATTTACATTTTGCCCTCAAGCAACATCTGAACTGACAATGTGCATTTTGACGAGGCCGTCTGAACAATAATCACTGCAGACGTTGTGCCATCGCACAACCTGAGACACAGCAAAGCGGACAGCATCATCACCCACAGAACACGCTTTTTCAACAGCTTCTTCCCTGCCACAGTCAGACTGACGGCAAAACAAAACCGTTGGAATAGGTGTAACAATAACCAGACATGACCTCACTTCACTCATGTGCAATATGTGATATATTTTGTCTGTGAAATCATGTGTCATATACCTTCTGATGAAGGTGCAATATTCTAACTGTGCAATATCCCCACATAACTTTCTTCCACCTCTCAAAATATGCAATATTTCCATATAACTCTCCTTTTCCCTCTTTTGTCGATTTATTACTGTTATTTAACACTTTTTTTTAAACGTATCTAATACCTTTCTTGTACATATACCACCATATGTATAGTGTTGTCATATTTTATATTTTTTCTCTTTCTTATTATAGTGTGTTTTTATTTCCAAAACTGTTGACTCAGAGCCCTGCACACAAAAAATCCAATGTGTCTGGACTGTTGGTCTAGGCACAAGTGGCAAAATAAATAAAAACTTGCAATGTGCAACTCACTCCAATGTCTCATCTGTGTGTGCCGTTATAAACGTGCTGAGATACTCTTCCCCAACACTCCTGTGCACGCCCCGGAAGCACTTGAACGCCACACGAGAAGCGGAAAAGAGAGGGAGAAGCACAAAAGTCATCTTACGTGAGGTTGAACTTAAAATTGAACTGCCAGGTCGATGTTCCCGGAGGGTATTCGCCCTGCTCGTTCATAAAAGTGAGGCCCAGCTGGATTATCTTGAGCAAGTCCACATTGCAGCGCAGGAGCTGGTACTGATAGTCGGCGTTGCTCCTGAACTCTCCGATCGGTCTGGCTACCACACCTGGAAACTCTGTGTCCTGCAGGAAGGAAAGACAGCGAGGCTCTTTAAGCGGGACAGACGCAAGGTGAGACCGTCTGCAGAGCATCACTCACCATGGCAATGTAGTTGTATTTTCGGATGACGTGTCGGATCCTCTTCAGCTCCTCCTCCAGGTTGTTGGCCCAAACCTCACATATCTTTTGGTTGTGATCCACAGTAGCAGCGGGCATAGTGCCACTGTGTGTGAGGAGATAGATGCAAGAAGGAGGGGAGAAGAAGACAAACAAACACAAACAGACAGCTGGTTCACAGACCTACCCCAACCTGCTGACCCGTGACAGACCACATGATGAGGTGGCAGGACACTGACGACTCATTAGGCCAATAACTCGTTATAAAATAACCTGCAGGAGAAGACAACCTGCTCTGGGGATCAGATCACACATCTCAACATGAGGGAAGCCAGCCTGCGCCTGCTCTCATCCGGGATACTTCACATGCACGCGAACATGCATGCTCACAGTCAAGCCGGTGTGTGCAGGACGTGTGCTGTAACATTAGCTCGTCACAGGCAGGTTCCCAGCAGCACTTTGGGCTAGCTAGGTGACTTGTAGCGGCTAGCAGACTGAGCTAACGTGCGGGGTCAACACACCGCACATAGGAGCGCGTGCAATACATGACAGAGACGAGTAACGAGCGCCCTGCACACACACTCACATACTTACACACACACTCACTTTGATACAGCAAAGCTCGCCGCAGCTCGTGCACTCACCGTGTCCCCGGACCGGTGTGTGTGTGTGAGTGTGTCGCTCTCTGAAAGCGGGTTTGTTTGTTCTACGTTATTGTGTTCGGGGCCTTTCCGCGAACTTTTAAATAGTTTGTATTCAGTAATGTGTCGATGTCAACCCACGGGTGCCATCATAGTTGACTTGAGCCTACAACACGACGTCATCGCGTAAAAACGGAAACGTGCGCATGCATGCAGGCGTGGCGGCGTGGGCAGCGTCCTATTTTTTCACGGGGAAAATATTTAATTTAGTATATTTCTAATTGGTGGTTGGACAAATTCTAACATGCAAGAATTAAAATGATTATTTTTACTTTTTTAGACTTACAAATTTGACCAGCCACCACCCTCAATTATCCTTCTTAAATTCTTCCTATTACACACATCATGGTCAACTTGTTTTACTGGAACTACTTTCTATTGAAAAAGTAATCCTTATGAACACTATTGTTTGTATTCTGTATATTATCCATCCTTTGGGTGACCTGATTTCAGCCAGGGACACAATCACGATGATCGACAATAATGGATTTATTTATTTGAAATGACAATTGACACAAATTACAGACATTTGGCTCTTATTCCACATTTAACACAAACGCAGCAACATAAAGCTCTTTCTTTTACTAAGAATTCCTTACGACTGGACATGTTTTGTCCCTCTCACACACATAAAAACAACATGCACTGAAACAAGTAGTCAAAAACATACGTCATAGTACAAAAACATGCTTTGCTTGATACCCTTGGCATTGTTCAATTGCAGTATTGGAGCACACCTATTGTGTTCTAATTTGAATGCTACCTTTACAGTTGAGTTGGCGCCAATAGTCAAAAAGTCAGTCGGTAACCTGCTGCCCAAAGCAGCAGTTGTATTTGTGTTCACGTGCTCTCGTCTGCTGGTTCAGTCATCAGTAGCGCAGAGGGTCGGTTCCCTTTGGTAAGACTTTTGGTTTGATCAGAGCAAATCTGGTGTTGAAATATTGTGGACAGAAATGTAAGGAGTTGCTTGTTCGATAACATTTGAAAGCGAAGACATTGTATATCAAGTTGAAAAGCCCAGGTGTGTGTGGACCCCATGGCGTCAATTAACTACCCACTGGTCATTGTAGGGTAATGACACCAAACCCCAGCAGAGGTCACTGTAGTTCAGTCACTATAAATCACCTTTGGGGTTGAGGCAGCACTACATTGCCATGACAGCATTTAAATTAGGTATCTTGAAATTCACCAAAACCCTTTACAGAAAAAGGAAAAACACATTTTTGCTAGTCAAACAGCCTATTCTGTACATATCTGTCATATCGTTGTCGAGTCTGCTGTTATCATGTTTCATCCCCCCCTTGTTATTATTATTATTCTCATAATTGTTTGCCATCTTTAAGCACAAACAATGCAACTAAAGTGATGATTATGTCTCTTTGGAGCTCTGGTTGTTGTTTTGTGTTGCTTTGAAAAATGTGCTTACAAGGATTACATCTAAATGGCTTATTATTAACTTGATGTGATGACACCTTTACATTGAAGTGCATTGAGTTGTTTGTAACTCACTCTTGACTTTGTTAAAAATTGCAGAGACTTCGATCAAATCCTGAAATGTCTCCAACATGAAACTGGTTATTGTGTATTATTATACTATCTTCCTATGGAAGCACTCATGGGTTAACCTTCAACAACAGACATGACAGTGAGCAATATGCAGCGTTGCTTCTCACCAGGGGAAAAGAGGTGAAATGTGGTCGACTACAGTAAACAACGATCAACTCGTGGCAACAGGGAGAGTCCGCTACAGCACATGTAAACAAAAGTGCAAGTCACTTGAGTCACCCGAATAACACTTTAGCCAGTAGCTGGGTTACATGTAGAGGTCTGTTCAGTGGCACAGTGGACGGCTGGTCGCTGCTACACCTTCCATCAACTGCTACATTTGCCTCAGGCAGCCGAGTAGGCGGCCTCGTCAGAGTCGGGGTCCCCGGCGCTGTCCTCGCTGAGAGGCGAGCGACAGCTCACATCTGCAATCCCGGACTCCTGGTCGCTGCCGTTGGACAGGTTGGAGTCCTGGGTCAGGAGGCCCAGGCCGCCGTCTGGTGCCTTCAGCTGACAGGGGCTGCTGGGGACGAAGCCCCCAGTATAGTCCTGAGGGGTGTTGGCCAGACCCAGGTCCTGACCAAGAGCCCACGCCGTGGGGCTCTTATCAAAGGAGACGGCTTCCTGGGTAACACTCCCCTCCTGCTCCAGCTGAGCAATTTTCTATTGAAAATGCAAGACATGAAGACAGGATAGTACACCTTCTATAACCAGGAAGAACAAAAATGTGCGGTAGATTGTGTTGAAACTTAAAATGCATTTGTTTTATAGCCCTGTCCTACCTGTTTGTGTGAAGCCAGCTGCTCCTCCAGCTGCTGCGTCTCCTCCTGGATGGCACTCAGATAGTCCTCCACCGACTGCCGAGGATGCATCCCTCGGTCAAACCGGTTGTACAGCCCCCTCCAAGACCTGTGCGAAGCATTTACCGTTGATATGGATTCATTACTAAACAGTCTAATAGCTCTGACTGTCTAATGCCGTGGTTCTCAACCAATTTTCAGTGATGTACCCCCTGTGAAATATTTTTTTTCTGTGAAATAACCAGTGCGAAATCATTTTTGGTTGAAAAAATAAAAATAAAAAATGTAATACACAGCGCTGTGCCATCAGTGTCTGATTTAATATAGAATGTATACAATTATCTTCATGAACTTACACTTATATCGTATTGAATATTTATTAAATAACTATTTTTAAAGGATTTTTGAATGGATGCTAACTTTTAATATACTTTTTTTTTTAATCTCACGTACCCCCTGGAGTGCCTTCAGTACCCCCATTTGAGAACCACTGGTCTAACATACCAGGAAACACATCAGAGATATACCAGGTTTTAAAACTGAGTTGGATGGGTTGCTACTATCTGCCAGGACCTACTTGAAGCAGTAGGGGGCGGTAGAGGGCCGGAGCAGCCCCTGTGTCTGGCTGTGGTCTGGTCGGTACAGAGGGTTGATGTAGTCGGTCTGGTTCTTCCACAGATAACTCCACAAAGAGTGAGTCCTCTCACGCAATCTGCATGAAAGGCAACAGATAAATGTCAAATCAAGATTGATGAAAGAAATTTATTGATTTAGAATAGCCTGTTTTCTTTTTTTTTTTTTAAGCACAGAGTCGCCTCTATTTGCATAAACCCGGGCGATGCAATAAACTGCGAGCTGTCACTTCCCCGACAAGATGTCTGCGCTGTGAAAAGGAAAAGACACTGCAGGTCTAAATCTCACCCCAGCGCCACTCTCTCCCGCTGGTTGTTGCCAATGAAGTTGCCGTACTGGCAGGAGTAGATGTGGCTGTGAATGGTGATGAGGAACCTGGCGTTGAACTCAAAGGCACAGGGGAACTGCTCCATGAGCTGCCACACGCACTCCAGGAACTGGTCGATGACGGGGGACACCTCCTTCGGGTCTCCGACCAGGTGGTTGCATCTGGAGAAGAGGAGAGGACGGTTCGATCAAAACTAAGAAAAAAGATCTGAAAATCCAAGTATAATATCTTCAGAGTCAAACCTGTGAGAGAATTTGTGTCCAAACGAGACCCAGTCTTTCTCAATGAGAACCTAAGAGCAGAAAAAATAAATAAAAATCACATTAATTTGCTGAGACAGCCAGTCTGAGGACCACAGATTCTGTACAATTTCCGCATGTCATGATTAAAAGGTTCAGACAAAGTGCACAGTTAATCTCTGCAGAATGACTGAGGCTCTTCACCCTCTGTGGGGGGCATTTTCCTTTTGACTTGAGGGACAATTCCCAAAAGGCAGGCTTCTCTATTATAATTATTTTCCATAGTGGATTCCAAATCCTTCCGATCAAAGAAACGAGCCTCATTAGCCCACTGCGGACGACTATCAGCTAAAGACATCGTGTAATTAGATATATAAAAGACGATAAGAGGGTACCAGAGGGGAATGTGACGTTCACAACTCTACTCTGTGACTTAAAAACACACAGAAAGGTAAAAGGTTGCTTATCTACCATGAGTCCTCTGAGGGTCCTGTAGTGAGGGTCCAGCAGCACAGAGGCCACTGAACACACCTGGGCAGTGCGGTCCCACCCGTCTGAACAGTGAACCAGGACACTGACGCCCTCCTCTGCAACAGCCTGCACACACACTCACACAAATAAATAAATAAATAAATAAATAAATAAATAAATACAAAGTCTATGCAGTTCCACAAAAATACTCTCCTGTCATCAAAGTGTAAATATTATCATTGATCGGTGCCAGAATTGTAGTCAGGGAACTTCAGTTGCCAGAAATGGAGTCGTGAACACATTTCTAAAGCCAGCAACTTTTGGTGAACTTGGTTTTCTGCCAGTTATGCATTAAAATATACTAACAGAAACATTACACTCAGGGAGGCCTAGTTTGAACGACACCATTAGCGCCGTTGCTTTCAGATGGAATTTACCTCAAAACCTCCAGGCTAAAGTATCACAGGTACCCTGTGGAGTCTTCAACCAAGAGCTGGACTATGAGTCCCCTGATGTGATGCAAGAGGACGAGGAATTTCTGCCACGGGTTTCATGCTTTTGCTACGGATCCGACGTCTGTGGCGCCAAAATGCACACGTTGCATGATTTGAAATACATCTCTAAAATCACAAACAATAAAATAAACAACCCGGCATCGGAGATAGACGGTTACATCAAGTTTCTCTTTTCATCCGTTTTCAGAAGATAAAGAAGACGCTGGCTGTGCTATTTCATCAATAATTAAAAGCTCTCTGGTAAATGTCATCAGATCACTTATGTTCCTTGATTTGCACCTTTCAGACACTCTCTTCTTCCTGTTAGACTACATACAAATCCTGTCTCTGTTGAATTGATTGATCCGTAACCATTCCCTAAATTTAACAGGGTACATTGTCAAGTATTTTTAAGAGCAAGTATTGTCTCAAGTGCAATGTCAGAGGGGAGTGAGCTGATTAACTCCTTTTGGGATGCAGTTGAATTGTTTTGCATTATACTGATGGGTGTTTCTATATTTCGTCCAGCCCATGTACAGTATGTATATCTGTGAGGGCTGGCTGATGGATTTATTGCAGGACTGATCAGACAGTAATAGTTTGGCCAGGTGCGCCTAATAACGGGCAACTGAGTGTCACACATACAGGCCACACACACACACACACACACACACACACACACACACACACCTAAACTAATATTGCGTGGCGCGGTGAGGCAGACAGCAGGGATTAACCTCCAGACTGACCTTGGCGATGAAGATGCCTGCATCCAAAACAGCTTTGATGTGCTTCAGCCAGCCTGAGCTCTCCAGACCTTCCAGGAAGTCAGACATGGAGGGGGATCGCAGCTCACACACTGAAAGCACAACACAGCTGTCTCACTGGCAGGAAACACGGAGCATACCTGATCACTGCACTTTATTAAACCCCACGCTCACTTTCGCATCACTGACAACATCTGCGACAAGCGATTTCTCGGGAATCTGTGCACGGCCTGAGAAAATATGGGTCACACTGTTTTGTGTTTTTCAAAAACTGATTTCCTTTAGCATGGCTGGAGGAATGGCAATGACTTGAACAATTGAACATAATGGATTGTCACACTTTTTTTTAACAGATATTCATGTTCCCCAGAGGATGAATCCGACTGATTTTGGTGATCCCAAGTTGACTTTTCCTCCAGACCCATTAACCAGTTAAAGTTTTCACTTATGAAATATCTACAACACGGATTGGGCACAACATTTTGTGCATATATCCATAAATATTTGGACATTGACACATTTTTCATTATTTTGGCTCTGTACACCACAACAATGGAGTTGAAATGAAAAAAGACTTTCAGCTTTAATTTGAGGGTATTTACATCCAAATCAGGTGAATATGACACATTCAAATGTGGCCACCCCGTTTTTAAGGGACCAAAAGTAATTGGACAAATTAATATAATCATAAATCTAATTGTCACTTTTAATACTTTGTTGAAAATCCTTTGCAGTCAATGACAGCCTGAAGTCTGGATTCCATAGACATCACCAGACGCTGGGTTTCGTCCCTGGTGATGCTCTGCCAGGCCTCTACTGCAACCGTCTTCAGTTCCTGCTGCTTCTTGGGGCATTTTCCCTTCAGTTTTGTCTTCAGCAAGTGAAATGCATGCTCAATTGGATTCAGGTCAGGTGATTGACTTGGCCATTGCAGAACATTCCACTTCTTTGCCTTAAAAAACTCCTTGGTTGCTTTCGCAGTATGCTTCGGGTCATTGTCCATCTGCACTGTGAAGAGTTCTGAAGCATTTGGCTGAATATGAGCAGATAATATTGCCCGAAACACTTCCAAATTCATCCTGCTGCTTTTGTCAGCAGTCACATCAATAAATACAAGGGAACCAGTTCCATTGGCAGCCATACATGCCCACGCCATAACACTACCTCCACCATGCTCCACTGATGAGGTGGTATGCTTTGGATCATGAGCAGTTCCTTTCCTTCTCCATACTCTTCTCTTCCCATCATTCTGGTACAAGTTTATCTTTGTCTCATCTGTCCATAGGATGTTCTTCCAGAACTGTACAGGCTCTTTTAGATGTTTTTTGGCAAACTCTAATCTGGTCTTCCTGTTTTTGAGGCTCACCAATGGTTTACATCTTCTGGTGAACCCTCTGTATTTACTCTGGTGAAGTCTTCTCTTGATTGTCGACTTTGACACAGATACACCTCCTCCTGGAGAGTGTTCTTGATCTGGCCAACTGTTGTGAAGGGGTTTTTCTTCACCAGGGAAATGATTCTTCTGTCATCCACCACAGTTGTCTTCCGTGGTCTTCCGGGTCTTTTGGTGTTGCTGAGCTCACCAAGGAGTTTTTTAAGTCAAAGAAGTGGAATGTTCTGCAATGGCCAAGTCAATCACCTGACCTGAATCCAATTGAGCATGCATTTCACTTGCTGAAGACAAAACTGAAGGGAAAATGCCCCAAGAAGCAGCAGGAACTGAAGACGGTTGCAGTAGAGGCCTGGCAGAGCATCACCAGGGACGAAACCCAGCGTCTGGTGATGTCTATGGAATCCAGACTTCAGGCTGTCATTGACTGCAAAGGATTTTCAACAAAGTATTAAAAGTGACAATTAGATTTACGATTATATTAATTTGTCCAATTACTTTTGATCCCTTAAAAACGGGGTGGCCACTTATACATTTGTTGTAGTTCCTACACTGTTCACCTGATTTGGATGTAAATACCCTCAAATTAAAAGCTGAAAGTCTGCACTTAAAGCACATCTTGACATTTTTCATTTCAACTCCATTGTTGTGGTGTACAGAGCCAAAATAATGAAAAATGTGTCAATGTCCAAATATTTATGGACCTGACTGTATATTCATAGTTCCCATATAATGATCCTCAGGACATTGGAGATACCAGACTTTTTTTTTTATGCCACAATAAGGTTAATTTGTGGTTTTGGAGGAAATGCCTCATCAACTGCATAAAGAATCAACGTGTTATGAAGCGCAGACATTCACGTTCCCCTCATGATGAACTTCAAATCACTTTTGAAATTCTCATAACTCAACATGTAAAAATGTGTACAACGATTTGTGTACATTTGGAAACATATACTGTGGTTGTTGACCAAAATACCTGCAAACCACCATCCCTTGTGTCTAATGCTAATTAGCAGAAGAACCACAGTTCAGCCTCACATTGCTGGAGACTCTTCCTCTTGATATTCTGTATTACAAAGTCATACTCAAATACAAACAACACAGGCAAAACAGACAATTCAATATGGATCCATTTATGTACATAAGGCTTCCTGCATTCTGTTTGTTTATCTTGTAAAACTGAAACCTAAAATTCTCCTTCTTTTCCCGTCTTCAGGGTTCAACATAAATATTTGCAAGTTGACCGAGAGGCCGAGCGACGATTGTACCACATTACCTCAGTAATTCAGACACACTTTAACAGAGCCGTGTGCAAACATCTGCTCGCTCATTAAGCCGTGACAACGGACTTTTTGCTGACGCCGTATCAGTGTGCTAACCTGAGAGAGAGAGAGAGAGAGAGAGAGAGAGAGAGAGAGAGAGAGAGAGAGAGAGAGAGAGAGAGAGAGAGAGAGAGAGAGAGAGAGAGAGAGAGCTCTGAGGCCACTGATAGGAGAGCAAGCAGGTGAATGGGTTCATTCAACCTTTTTATAACACTGGCTTTCCACTTGGAGGAAATGTTTGAGGTAATACAGCCAGGCCGGGGGGGGGGGTCTCTGAGGTCTCACTCAAGTGTGTAATCGGGTAGAGAGGGAGGCAGGCAGGCTCCGAAGGGCAGTTGCTGTCTCCATTTTTTTTTTTTTTAAAGACTTCCCCTGTGCTGCCAGGGGGCAAAGAGTTATCACAACTTAGAACAGCTATAACTTTTCAAACTTGAAATCACATCATTCTCACGCCCTGGGTCTCTCTTTGGGGGATAAGGTCCCGGATTGTCCACTCCGGGAAACCAAAATAGCTCAGAAATAAAATCCAGATGGATTCAAAGTCTTCCGAGGAGCACCCCTGCACAATACCCAGAAACTCTCCTGCGGGCTCATTTGAGGCCTGATTGTAGCAACGCACAGTCCGCATGAGTGCATATGAAAGCCACAGGGGGAGCAGGGGGTCCCGCTCTGCTTCAGTAATGGGAAGAAGCAGCGGGCTTTAAAGCCGACAGATGCCCGAAAACAATACATCTGGTTATGCAAACACCGATGTGGTGGAACCGTTCCGACACTGGGCGGCTCAGGGGGATGAGTGGTCGTCCTGCAACCACAAGGTAGCCGGTTCGATCCCCAGTCCCCCCATAGCTCACATGTCGAAGTGTCCCTGAGCAAGACACTGAACCCTTAACTGCTCCCCGGGCGCCTCACAGGGCTGCCCACTGCTCCCTATCCAGGGATGGGTCAAATGCAGAGAAGAATTTCCCCAAGGGGATTAATAAAGTGCATGTTTCTTTTCTTTTCTTTTTGCTGTGACTCCCAAATGAATTAATCTAAAAACCAGTACGAGACCTCATCGCAGGGAAATAATTACCTTCCAGCATTTTCTGTTGGCTGTTTCTCATGACGTGGATGTTCTCGATGGCGATGAACTGGAATTTAATGTTGGAGTAGTTGTCCTCGTTTTCGTAGCCTTTTCCCGCAGCTCGGTTTGCGATTGCATTCAGCTGGAAAGACACGCAATTAATGCAAGATACTAATAAAAAGGATGGTTTTACCCACATGTTGGTTACACAATATTGGTCACGCTTCAACGAGCACATAGCCAGGATGTTTTCAAGGCTTTTGCTGTGAGCACGTCCAGCTGGCAAAACGCAGCGTAGAAAATAAAGCCCACCTGAACACACAGCATCGGACTGTAACACTTGTGTTTTCGTAGGGAGTTCCTTGGTCACAAAAGGGGCTCACCTTGGGCCTGGTGTCCACCACATACATGAAGTCGCTGCGGGGATTGGACCTCAAGATGGCCTCCAGCATCTGTTCATCCTCCAGGCAGCGAGCGCTGAAACCCGACAGCGGCTGGCTGCTGCGGCAGATGGCGGCCTGGGAGGAGGCGAGAGGCGCTCAGGCTTCATACGGGGAGGTTTGCTCGTCTGACAGTTTTATTTTAAGGAAATTAATACTCTTGGTCACATTTAGAACAAAGAAAATCCAGTATGTGAGAATGTGGGTGATTACAAATTCACAGTACTTTCTCTTTCCTTGCATGTTCAATATCAATTTCTCATATCTCCTTTTTTTAGTATCCACAAGGGAGAAGGCCAGAGATCGTTGAGCGGAGCCCTGTTGTAGGGACTGAGCTCCACACACTGGACCCTCAACCCTGGGAAGATGACCTCACACACATAAAGCACTCCCAACTGTCCAGTCAAGGATTAATAGAAGGGATTATGGATGTTGAGGCTTATTTCCTGATTCAGATGGAGAAAATAGTAATGACTCACGCTTTGATTTAAAGAGAGCGGGGACGTCTCCTCATGGGATGTTTTTTTTTTTAACTTGACAAAGTGCCAGTTTCAATGTCACTTCTACAAATCTCCTCAGTGTCGTCCTTTTGTGTTTCTTATTTTTATTGATATATTTTCAATTTAAAATCAGTAAAAACTGAAATGGCAAACAGAATGGACATCTGCTTTTTGCTCTACGTCTTCATGAACTTCATGACATTATTAAGAAAACCCTTAACCCGCTTGATCGGCCAGGCAATCAGACCAAATTACACCAAACAAAATAAAGAATCTGGGGCTACTTTGGAGCCATCAGAGCATCATCAACTTCATTTATTACATATTATATTATATTTTTGTATACATCCAGCAGCAGTGATTTAATGTTTACTTTGAGGGTTTGCGACATTCAAAACTTTCCAGCTTGCATTCTTTTGTGAAACAAACACTTTTGGCTGCTTGAAAAGGGAGGATGCTGCCAATCAGTCAACGGTCATTTCGGCCAAAAATAGCAAGCAAAAAATTAAAGATAAAAGATAATTTTGCATCTTAACATATACAATCTCTTCTCGACATTGTCACGTCGGTGACCAAATAACCACTGACAGGCGAACACCTAACAAGCTTCACACCCTCCTGTGCAGGGTCTCAGTCAGAGAGATCAGTTCCTTTGTATTAAGATGAGCCGTCACATGTCGCATGTGGAGAAAGAAAGAAAAGGACACATGTCTGCAACTTACATGATTTTCTTTGGAGTAATACGACAGAGTGGGAAATCTGCCTCTGCTCCTGAACTTGGAGCTCCCGACTATGACCGGAGGTGTGGCGGACTGAGGCACGAACAGGTCAGCGGGGTACGTGTCGCTCACCTTTGAAAAAAGCAACAGGAGGGTTAAGCTCCTGCCATGCCCATATTAGGGAAAAAACAGCCTGACTGGTTGTAGATGTCGGCTCACTGACCTTGTAGTGTTGGTTGACAGGGGAGAGTTTCCACAGGGAGTTCGGGAGTCCCATTCTGCTGTAATCAGCCTTGGGGTCCAAAAAGTCCCATTCCTGCCGCCTCTCCGCCTCATCGACGTTGGGTTTATAGGAGAAGCAATACAGCTCCTGGCAACTCTCTGCAAAGCACAACAGTGGCTGACAGCTCAAGTTTGACACAACACCTACAATGTGCAGGAGCTCGATAGACCTAAGTGCTGCGAAAGCAGAGGACATAACTAATACCCAACTTTGAGGGCTGCCACTGATACAAATAATTGAGAGTAAACATGTATTTAATGAAACAAAATGGTCAGATATCATTTATTATAGCGTCACCAACATGATCCTTCACCTGGCTGGGAGAGCCGCTGTAGGGACAGGTGAACATCCTGGCACTCGCGTTCCCGGGGCACGACGAAGTGAAGGACCTGGAAGTTCTTGCAGCGAACCAGCAGAGAGCATCCCGAGGCCGTGGCGGCTTGCTTCTCCACGCTGCTCACCAGACTGTGAAGCACCTGGTAGGAACAATGAGAACAACATGGACCTTGTAATGTTGCAACCACAGCACTGATGCATACAGTGACTACATCCAAACATGTCAATCCACAATGCATGTATGTGAGATCTCACCCATCCTCAACATGTACGGTGCACGTCCTAACTGACTGATGCCACTGAGCTGACGCTTACCCATGTTTCATTGCGCACTCCAGCCTCGTTCTCCACAAAGATGGTGTGCGTGGCTGTCAGGTAGAGGGTGCCCACCCTACTTCTTCTGGGGGAGACTCTGTCAAGCAGCCTGACGTTGTCCACCTGCAGCAGAAAGAGGAAGAGGAAGATCGACCTTCAAGCAGCCTCATCCTCCAACACTCATGCGTTAACTGCAGTGATAAGCAAACAGATGATAGCGGCGGGAGGACTATGACTGCGGACGTGTCCGTCACGCCACGCATAATGAAAGCCTGTATATTTCACATGATTAATTGTCTGCATTAAAGCTCTGCAGTCGCCGTGAGCGCGCATGACTGTTTTGTGTTGAGGTGACATTTTGGGGATGTACAGTGCGGAAACTGGAGCTAATCGCTGCAATCAGATCCTCGGTTTACCTTCGGTAGTCGGATGTGCTCCATCTGCAAGAGCCGAGCGACGAGCCGCCGCTTCCTGCGATCCCTGAAGGCGTCCCGACACAGCTAGGCGCAGCAGCACAGCATGTGTGCAGAAGTATTAGTATATAGCTTAAAGGCTCACGGTTGTACGCTCAGCAGCGCGCAGGTAACCGCTGCCATAACATTGCGGTTGCCTAAAAGTCCACATATGAGCTGCGCCGCTGGGTCCTAACGCCCGTCCTGTACCGGGCCGAGGCGGCCTGAGTGAGACGTCAAAGGGCGTTTCAGGCCGCAGTGACCAGAGTCAACGTCATGTTACTGACGTCACTCATGACATTTCAGACACACGCGTCATACTGCACACCTTGCACACTGCAGTTAATAATAATAATAATAATAATAATAATAATAATAATAACAAGGGCCGGCTCTAGCCCTTCGGTTGCACTAGGCGAGATTGAGTTTTAGTTCGCCTATAGCAATCGCCGGCCCTGATAATAACAACATATCAAACTTGTTTAATGAAGTAGCTTAGTGGTTTATTGATGATAAGATAGCTTAACATTGAGATAAACTAATGAGGGTCACATTAGCATTGTTCAGAAAAACATGTTAACAAATTTGAAGGTGAATCAAATTTGCAAATTTGTATATTAAGAATTTCTGTCTTCTCTACTCTCAAAACTAACCTTAAAACCAAGCGGCTACGCATCATCTTTAAAAAAAAATGGCTGACCAATAAATACAAATTAAAGCTGCTCATGCCCTGTTCTTTACAGAACAGTGAGCACTTTGTTTCTCTAATTGAGGGCAACAAAAGGTTGCTGTTTTCTTTAAAAGCATTCCGTTCTGCAGTAATTTGGTATCTGAATGGTTGGAGTGCATTCTACGCAGTTGCAACACTCGCTGCTCAGATTCCAGCTGATCTTAATTGCATGTCCTCCCTCTTCTCCCCCTCCGCCTCTTTGCTGTCATGTATAATAAAGGCACAAAATGACAAACTAAACTTTGTCATCTTAAAAGCTTTCTCGTAAGCTGTCGGCAGGAGACATTCAGAGACACAGCTCTTAGTTTTGAGATGGAGTAGCCGGCCGTAAATGAGTCTGTGTTTTTTTTTTTAAGAAACCTCCTTATTTGCTTGACACTATTCTGAGACGGATATCATTTGGTCAACCAGCACTAAATGGTAAGGGGTGTGTCACAAAGTGGGCACTTTAAAATGGTATTTAAAGGTTACAGTGATACACTGTTGTACAATGTTGGCCCTGAGCATAAAATAAGTTATTGCCCCACAAACAAAGCGTGAAGCTATTTGAGGAAGCTCCCAGTGCAAACACAGATTGATTCCATCTGATGCTTTAGTTTATCAAGTTCTTCTGACGTCTTTTGTAGTTTGGGCAAGTCGTACCAAATTTCTAAACATTTTTTTAATATTCGGCAGTATTTTTGCACACCAGTGAGCCGTCTGCCATCTGTTAGAGGACAGTAGGCAGAACAAAACAATAAAAGTAGTTAGTTAAACTAAGCAGAAGTGATTGACTTACTGACGCCTGACGGCTTTGCTGCTCACCCACTCATTCTGCACTGCATTCATGTTTGAGGAACCCAAAAATGCTTAATTGTCCAATGATTAAATTAAAAAAATGATTCAGTTATGAGAACATCACACGGATCAGATAGCTCGCCTCTGTTTAAATGAACAATCGTGTTATGTGCATTGTACTAATTAGGACAATCCAGCCTTGATGACTGAACTAATTTTCAGTTTGTTCATGGTTGGTGTCTGTTTTACGACTGGTTCATGTCAAGTAGGTGCAATCGCCTCGTATAAAAGGCCAAACAAGATATGGAATGATAAGGATAAGGCACAGGGACGGTTTGAAACCAAATATTTATTTAGGGCTGTAAACTTGTGATATCCCCCAGTTTTACTTTAAGGCACGTTTTAGCCTTCTCACTGTGGAATTCATATTTGGAAGTCAGTGTATCCAGAGGGACTCAGAGTAAAGTCAGACATGGACGTCGCAGATCATATCTAAAGGAATCTCTTACTGCGGCCAAATGTTTCGAGACAAAAGATTGATGGCATTCAACAACACAATACTTTAGACTACTCTGAGATTGTGCCGACTCACATCCAAACCTTTGACCAGTGTGGTTTCCTAAATCATTTAAAGGTATTTATTACATTTGAATTTGATCAAATCTATTCTCCTATTTATTTTTTGTTCCACTACACAAAAAAACACTGCAAGTGCTGTATGTACGAGGCTTGTACTCTGACCTAGATAGAGACAGGAAATCACTTTTAGCAGAGAGAGGTAGTCTCCAGTGAGGATGAATACATCCATAGATAATACTCCACCTCCTACCTAATAAAAAGAGTATTAAGTCAAACTAAGAACAGGTAATGTCTCCAGGCTTCAGTCCCCAGACTGTTCTTAAAATGCAATATGAAGAGACTTTGTGTCGTTCCATTAGGTTTAACTTAGTTAAACCAGGGCTATTACTGGCCTCCTAAACAAACGTCTAACCTATTTTTACACTTTGATTTACAGTTTTTTCCCAGTGAGCTACACTGAAACCTGTGTTAGCTGTGGTCCTTATTTGACTCTTATGGTACATCAACATAAACTAGTAACATTCTTGTCAAATCGAGGTCCGAGTATCTTTCTGCCTCAAAGATGCTGTTTTCAATCTGCAGGTCACTCTCACTTGTCTTGCCTCTTCTTGTCTTGCCTCTTCTTATCAGTAATTGTTCACTCTAACATTTCCTGGCGACACCAGTGTTAACTGGAGCGAACAGTGCGCAAGGCAAACACCACTCAATCTGTTGACCATATCCACGTTTTTGAAGCTGGGTCACTCAGCCATCGGAGGGCAAGTGCATTCAATTGGCTTCACAGAATTAGCGCATGTCAACAGCGAGACACGGGGAGCCAGTGAATCCTTTCCATCCTTTCCATGGTTACAGCGACCAGCTGCATGGGCGAAAGCATCACGCACACCTTCAAGAGAGTATTTCTGTGGTGCGGGAGGGCATCAAAAGTCAGTGCAAAATTGTTTGGGGCTGTATTTGTGTTGAATGTGATAAATGCATTTAGGTTCACTTTGTACAGCAGATCAATGTGTGTGTGTGTGTGTCTGTGTTGAAGACACACAGCCAGCGTTAACAGTAGTGTCTCCAGCAAGGAAAACATTGACTTTCCCATCAGCATGCAGGTCAGATAATCAACCCTGCAGCCAGGGTTTGGTGGGCACTGGGCCATGATATTTGACTGCTTGGCTGGATGGACAAACTCAGGGAGAGTTGGCTGTTGTCATGCCGGATTGCGCGGCGTCTAGCTGCCAGCTGCCACCTTCCCACTGAGGTCTTGAGCTGGTTTGAGCTGGTCTTGGCAGAAACGATCACCACTGCAAACTCAACCGTAGTTGTAATTAGCAGGCAGTGTTTGATGGAAAAATTTGCCTCTTTTTTTCTTCTTCTTTGAATTCCTCCAAGAGCTCAACTGAAGTTGCCGTGGAGATGCCAGGCTCTTGGTGGTGTACAGTGGGCCGTGTGTTATTGATTTGGTAATGTCCATGGGTCCAATAGCTCAGGGAACATTGAGCAATACCTGCCTTCCATTAGGAGGACTTAACCCCCCCTACCCTCCCAGGTACTGTAGCTCCTCCACCCTTCATTGACCAATCAGCACCCATGCTTTTAGCAGCACTCCTGTGGACTGCACTGGGTAAACACAAGTGTCTGCCTCAATGTTTGTCAACGCCAGTTGCCTAACCATTTATCAGCAGCCAGCAAGCATCTGGGCAGCTGGGCTCTAAGTGCGTTAGAAGTTACAAATACTACCATGAAGATTCCTTTCTTTCTCTTCTCTCTGTCCCGCTGTGTGTGTGAGCCCACGGCGAGAGCTGACACAGTTTTACTCCCCCAAAACCTCAAGCATGGAGGTGGAACACCCCTCCCACCCTCACCATTCCCCAGGGCCCCCTCCTCCTCCTCAACTTCTCCTCCCCTCCCCTCCCCTCGCTCAGGGGACGTCACTCCACTGGCAGCGGTGGGACTGGAGGCTGGAGTCTAGAGGCAAGGCCAGGGCGCAGCGTATGAAGAAGCACTGTGGACAGAGGGGCGGCGTGAAAGCACGGCTCCGCTCAGTGTACATGCCAGCATATGAATAAGAGTTGAGAGCAGAGATTCTGAGAGGCAGCAGTCCACAGGGAGCAGTGGATCTAATTTGACATTTACCTGAGCTGAGCTGCTGTGCAAGAAGGAAGAAGACGCACCGACACTTCTGACTTTCTATCAGACTCATTCACTCACTGTCAGTCTAACAAGGTAGGTGCATGTGTTTAATGAAATACAGTGTTGGGTTTTAATAGTCAGACTTCTGCAAGAGCTGGGAATTGGAAATCTTTGCATAGAAATTCAACATCATGCGTAAGATATGACCTGTGTTGAGGTCACTGTGAAACTTAAACACACATGACATGTATGGAATAGTAGTGCAGGTGATGTCTTACCTACCCTAAATTACTTTGTTTTGTAGGTTTTCAAAACAGAATTTTCACATGCTTAAGTCAGATTTTTGGTCTTTGCAAGCTTCACTTTTTCATTCACTGTATCCTTGGAGATGCTGCTATACAGCGCACATTGTAATGCTAATGAGCTGTCACATCCACAACTCATTTTCCACCACACTTAAATGGAGATCAATGCATATCTGGACGGTCGTCAGTGTTCATTTACGGTCAAGAAAATACAAGTTTGGGTTCAAAGCAGAAGCTTAATCTTCAAAAGCAAGCTAGACACTATTGTTTGGACGTCATATTTCATTCTTCATTTATCTTTCTCATTGTATTCATGCACATACTGTATGTTTGGCAGGATCCCCAGCAATCTCTCTGATGAAAAGAGACATCTATAGATAAAAGACAATGAAAAACAAAGGACACTTTACAGTTTGTCTTTTTTGTCCTTTTTTCCCCGCGTAATTAGTAACGACAGATACTGGAATGTCTAGTGGTGCATTCACAGCCCCCTTATGAATGCAGCTCTTTGAGTATCTGCACCCTAATTCCAAACAATGGACTTTAATGGGACATTTACTGTACAAACCTCCCCACTCTTGGCAGCGTTCCTATCATCCATGTCGTAGCTTAAGGGCTTAACATCCCTCTCAACAGTCCCCATCCCACCCTTGTGTCATCCTGACATGTTATGCAACTTATACTCTTCAGCATTCTCGTCCGGAGAACAAGCTGAAGTTCAAACTGCTCACAGACTTGACCTTTGCTTTCACGATTCAAATATTGATGCTGAGATAAGGAATGGTGATTGGATGAGATATCAAATAATCTTCTTCACGTGTGCCGAGGAACACCTGCTCACCCACGTGCACATTTTGATTCATACACATGATCTCATACACACTCATTGCATTAAATACCTATTTCAGCTTGTGGCCTGGCTAGAAGTGAAATGTCTCCAGCTCTGACCGAGGCTAGACAGGTATTTTCAGTTTTCTCTCTCTCCCCCCGTCAGCAGGAGCCGACATGCTGGAGCAGGTTTTGTCATTCAGCCGCTCCCTGGTGCGCAGGAAAGTGGTCGACATGAGCCTGGAGGACTCCAAGCTGTGCCGCTGCCTGGGAACCGTCGACCTCATCGCCCTGGGAGTCGGCAGCACTCTGGGCGCCGGCGTCTACGTCCTGGCCGGCGAGGTGGCCAAGGGAGACTCGGGCCCCAGCATAGTCATCTCCTTCCTGATCGCTGCCCTGGCCTCCGTCATGGCCGGCCTGTGCTACGCTGAGTTCGGAGCGCGCGTACCCAAGACCGGCTCTGCTTACCTTTATAGTTACGTGACCGTGGGAGAGATCTGGGCCTTCATCACCGGTTGGAACCTCATTCTCTCCTACGTGATAGGTGAGTCAGTGACTGTCTTTGAATCACAGGTTGTTTAAGGAAGATGCTGATTCGTTTCTCTTTTTCCCCCTCCAGGTACCTCCTCAGTCGCCAGGGCTTGGAGTGGCACATTTGATGAAATGATAGGAGGGCACATAGAGGTGTTCTGTAAGACCTACTTCAGCATGAACTCTCCCGGTCTGGCTCAGTACCCTGACTTCTTTGCCGTGTGCCTGATACTGTTGCTTTCTGGTAAGGCAGCAACTAAAGGCTGACAATCATAAAAACCAAGTCGATATGTTGCATCAGGGGCTGGTGAGAAAGAACAGAAACCAGGATTGGAACTGCTTGTTCAACACATACCAACTTTCACGAGCCACAGCTGGCATAATCCAATAAAGAGATGGCACGACAAGTAATGCCTAATAGGCAGTGTGAGTACACTGGGAGACCACGCTGCTGTTTGAGAAACTCCCTGAAACTCCTGCTAGTACTCAGCAGCACCCCGCTTCTCTTTCCCACAGTCAAACACAATCACATCTGGGATCTGCCCATACTACAGTTTCTCTACAACCTCAGGTCACTGACAAGCTCCACTGTAGCAGCCGAGGATACATTATTGCCAGTAGCTGTTGATGCCTTCCTCCATATTCATTTCCCGTGGTCAGATTCATGACAGTCCTGGGATTTGAAGGGCACATGACCCTCAGGCTGAAACTTAAAACCTTATCATACAGTATGTGTTGCCAGTGCAACAATTATGTCAACCGCTAGTGTTTGGTTATTTTTAAGAACCACAGATGTGTAGACCTGATGCAATATATATTCATCAAAACCAGATGAATACAATATCAGCTTTTTTTTTTTTACAAATCTTATCTATTCCTATTGCTCTTTTTGCTCATCTAAGGACTCCTGTCGTTTGGCGTGAAGGAGTCGGCCTGGGTCAATAAAGTCTTCACTTCAATCAACGTGCTCGTCCTCTTGTTCGTCATCATCTCTGGCTTCGTCAAAGGAGACACGGACAACTGGAAGATAACTGAAGAATCCCTAATAAATGTCACCATAATTACAAGGTGATGTATCCATCTAACTAGCACAGTTATGATTGTAAAAAAGCCATGAATGGAAAGGTGTTTTCATGGGCTGTCATGGTCAGTCTGGTTTGTTGTCTCATAACAGCAATTGAACTTTTTTAGTCCAATTGTTGCTGTGAAATGACAGTTAATATGTTTCAGGAACTTGTCGGTGACGGCCAACGTGAGCAGCGACTACGGAGTCGGAGGATTTATGCCGTTCGGCTTCAGTGGCACCCTGGCTGGAGCCGCCACCTGCTTTTACGCTTTTGTCGGATTCGACTGCATCGCCACCACAGGTGAGCCGTCGATAGGTTGCGAGCAGGGGCGTTTCTAGCATCGAAAGAAAGGGGGGGCTTAGCCCCAAGGGAATTGGCATGTCTGCGCAATTTTTTTTAGGGCCCATTTGGGGCCGTGGATATTACATTACATTACATTACATTTCATTTAGCTGACGCTTTTATCCAAAGAGACTTACAATAAGTGCATTCAACCATGAGTACAAACCCAGAACAACAAGAATCAAGTTAAACTACAAAGTTCTATCAGTAAGAGACATTTAAGTGCTACTAAAGTGCTACTATGGCGCTACCTTCCTTATTCAAGGTGTAGTCGAAAAATATGTGTTTTTAGTTTGCGACGGAAGATGTAGAGACTTTCTGCTGTCCTGATGTCAATGGGGAGCTCATTCCACCATTGAGGAGCCAGGACAGCAAACAGTCGTGACTTTGTTGAGTGTTTAGCTCTCAGTGACGGAGCTACAAGCCGATTGGCAGAAGCGGAGCAAACGAGCTGGGGTGTACGGTTTTACCATGTCCTGGATGTAGATTGGACCCGATAAGGTCGTAGCACGGTATGAACTTTTCTCAAATAACGAGAGAGAAATACTTTTCCTGCTTGTAAAGAAAAGACGGATGAACTAGCTTTCATATCCAATGGATGGAGAATGGACCTGACAGTGTCAACTTTTGAGTTGTTTACTTGTTTTATTTTGAGCAGAAGGGAATAAGATTTTGATCAACATTTACATCTATTTTGTTGTCTGTGTAGTTTTTACAAACCAGTGATATTTTATGCTCATTTGGACACTATCACTGAGATAAAGATGAACTAGTTCAGTGTCAAATATACCATTCAATAGAGAGAAAAAAGAACTAATTTCATCTTAAATATCGAATGATACATATTGTATGATGGTACTCCTAGGTATAGTTTACTTTGAGATAAACTCCTAGGCCAGCGCAGCAGCCTCCCCAAGGTCCTAGTGCCCTAAAGTGAAGTAGGCTATTGGATTGTAATTTGAAGGGGAGAAATCATACACAAACCAGAACACACGCACATATGTATAATTTTAGAGTTATAAATAATTTTCCCATGTGAGAAACAATAGTTTAATTTAATGACATCACCAAAATAAAAAAAATAAAAAGATTTTTCTTTTTTTTCAAGCCAAATTAGCTTCAGCCCCCCTAAAACGGGCCTAACGACGCCCCTGGTTGCGAGTTAGCGCGATCGCGTCAGAGCCGAATGTCGACACGTTGGTGTGTTTGTGCGTGACAGGCGAGGAGGTGAGGAACCCCCAGAGAGCCATTCCCATTGGCATCGTGGTGTCACTGACCGTGTGTTTCCTGGCGTACTTTGGCGTGTCCGCCGCGCTCACGCTGATGATGCCCTACTACCTGCTGGACGAGAAGAGCCCTCTGCCCATGGCCTTTGAATACGTGGGCTGGAGCCCGGCCAAATACGTGGTCGCTGCAGGGTCACTGTGTGCCCTCTCCACCAGGTAAACACTGGACACTAACATAATATATATCTTGTTTGTTTAACACTGGACACTTGAGGACACAATATCAGTTTCCACTGCAGACGAAAGCGTTCAGATTTGATTTACAATACGACTTGAAGTTCTGATTGATGTGCATGCTATACATGGGTGATAATGGTGAAGGAGAACTGGTCAAATGTTCTGACCACACATCTCTGTCTATCTGTCTTACGACCGGATTGATTCCTGACGCTCAATGGGACATAGTGGGTGCAGCGCTTCATTCTCTCTGCATGTTTTTTGTAATATACTATTTTGCAGTATCATAAAAAAGATGGACAGGTTTGTCTATAAACAATTTATTGGTGTGACTTAATTCTGTCTTTCTTCCCTGAGGGGTTTCTATATCAGTTCTGTGCCTGCATGGTGTTCAGGCTGTTACTTTTGGGGGTCCGCCCCTTTGGCAGTTATTTTCACGATTGCAAAAACCCTTTGACACACATTTCTTAGTTCTTTCATGTGTTTGAACTTACTCAAGGTCACATGACATCCCTTGAAGTTCAACTCTAAACCAGCTCTTAAAACTTAGGGGAAACAAGTCAAATCTACTCTCAAACATGACATCATAACATTTGACCGTTAAAAGGCATGCGTGTCATGTAATTTTCCCTTAAAAGCAGCTACGATAGATCCATTGATTGAAATTAATTAATGACTGATGTGAAACGTGCCAACAGGAAAGAAAGACACTTGTTTAACTTAAAAAGGTACAGTTCACCCCAAAATAAAAAACATATTTGTCCTCCGCAAGCTGACTGCCATACAGTCACAATTTTATCGGAGATAAGGCAGACGTCCCTCTCTGATTTTGCGGTGAACTGTCCCTTTAATTAAGCATGCTCTGGAGCTTCGATGATGTGATTGTTGGTGTACATGTGTGTCTCTGTGTTTGGGGCTTTTGACTAACGTGTTGGTCTTTGCATGTCTCTGCTGTCTCATGCAGTCTGCTGGGCTCCATTTTCCCCATGCCTCGTGTAATCTATGCTATGGCACAGGATGGGGTGCTTTTCAAAGTCTTAGCCCGAATCAATCCAAAGACGAAGACCCCACTTATTGCCACTATGACCTCCGGTGTAGTAGCAGGTGAGAGCCAGGGAGCGGTCAGTGAGATTACTCCTGCTAATCGTCCTCCACCAATCAAATGTGAAAGACAGACACAGACAATCATTTGGCTTTCTTTCTTCCGGAAACTCACCCACACTTCAACACTCTCTTCTTTAATTAAGTCAAGTTTTTAGGAGGTTTCCCCTCCATACACACATGCTGTTCTTTCACAGTTGTGCAGGTGTCATGTTTTCTTTCCCAGAATGCCCTCAACTTAACCATGAACCCTCTTCTCCCTAGCCTGTTAGGCTCCATGTTCCCTCTGCCGCGCATTCTCTTTGCCATGGCACGAGATGGTATTCTGTTCAAATTTATGTCCAAAGTGAGTAAGCGCCAGTCTCCTGTGGCTGCCACCATGGCGGCAGGTACCACTGCGGGTAAGCTCCCGGGACCAGGACTCGCTTGTGGTTGGGGTTGTATCGTGGACTTTGTTTGGGGATTTCATCAGTGCACGTGGTGGTGGTGGCTGCATGTTTAAACGTAGTGATGGTGTTTCCACGAGCATGTGAGGAAACATTACACACTTCGTCAAGGCTGCAAATTATTGGAAATCATTTTTTGTTCACCACTTCAGTCCGTGACTCCAGGAAGTCACTGCTCCAGCCCAGGAAATAACCCGGCATATGACCCCCAGTAAAACCACAATAGCTTTGTTTCCATTCAGTTGTCAAGCTAATTTGAAGCAAACGTTTGAAATGGAGCAAAAAGATAGGCGCGTTTCAGTCAGCTGGTTTGGAGCTAATACACTTTGCTACATTATTCAGCAAAGGTTGTTCCATAATCCAATTGAGGGAGTGCTATCACATTTTTGCCGTTTCCAAACAGCTTTTCTAACACAGGCATTCAACATGCACATAAAAATATGTGAATGGAAACACGGCTACTACGTTATTTTCGTACAGATTAAACAACGCAGGCGGTTAGCTTAGCTTAGCTCAAAGTCTGCAAACCAAATTAAGTGTACTCCAGGGTGTGTCAATACATCGTGACATCACAGGCGTGGTTACAGTTGCAAAATAATTCTATTCTGACCGCACAATGAAATCGGTATGAAACTTTCAACCTGAGAGGAAATTGAAACACTTCTTATCAGCCTACTGGTAAATTAGCCACATAGTCAAGTAAAAATTAATTTATATCTTTAATGATAGAATAAATACAAACAGTTGGCTTTTGGGGATTGGTGTGGTGCGCATACATTAACAGGTCTACTTCTAAAGCTTGCTGTAAGGTGTGGTGTGTGGTTGCATCGTGCTCACTGTGCTCAGGTGTCGGGGCTTTGACCTTTAAGCTGATTGACCCGGGGAAGTGGCCGGCAGATGTGAACCCTGAGAAGGAACCCAGCACACAGACCACGCACAGAGCAACCGGTAGACCTGGGCGGGGAAGCTTTCTTTGTTATCGTTTGCTTTAATATAATGTTCCGGGGAGCAGCTCTGTGTTTGCACTGTGCCGCTGAGATCAGCTCCATACTGGAGTCTGGTGCTGAGATACAGGAGAGGGCGATCTCACATCAAACGGCACTCGGCACGGAGGCGATTGCAGCTGCCAGTCCGGGGGAAACATTTAGCTCTTTTTTATTGTGAAAACATGTCTGCATGAAGTTTAATTTGCATCTGACGATGTGTGCATCTGTCGGATGTGGCATCTGAAGAAAACTGCTTTTCAAATTATAATTGTGGGTGTAAATGTTTTCATGTAATTGGAGAGACTGATCCTGTTAAATAAATACATTTTCTTTTAAAGCGGAAAGTGTTACTGTTAATTGCATTGTTTTTTTGTGCCTGCCATAGCCATCATGGCTTTCCTGTTTGACCTCAAAGCGCTGGTGGACATGATGTCCATCGGGACCCTGCTGGCCTACTCGCTGGTTGCAGCGTGTGTGCTGATTCTCAGGTGGGTACATTTAGCAAATAACCAAGAAGTCTTATTTGTGCAACATTGTGAAACAGCTCCCCTTTTAGCTTTTCTAAAAAACCCACAGGTACGATTACATACGCCTCATGTTGTTGCATCACTCTGGCGATGTAACTGTGAATGCACCCATTGTGTGACTGCGATGTGGCTGATTGAGTGAATGAAAGTGTTTGCTCAGGCTCCTTGTACCTTTAAACCCTGGACACGCTGTACACCTCTGCTGGTTGCACCGAGGTGACTCATCACCACAGCAGCGTTAACACGGACCCAGTGTGCGTTCACTGGTTTCATCTGGATTTCGAGGCCTCGGTTGTAAAGTAAAACCGAACACGTATTTGACAATGAAAGTGCTTTGTAGCTGCATAAAGGAGGTTGTATATAAACTGGTCGTACAGACTCGTGACCTTTAATCTTTGACTCGCCCAGATACCAGCCAGATTCCAGCCAGATGGAGCGGCGGGCTGGCCCCGGTGAGAGGGACTACCTGTCCTCCGAGGTGGGGGAGTCTGACCTGACGGAGTCCGAGTCCCACCTGAACATGCTGAACGGCGGCAGCTCCACCCTGCAGGCCGTCCTGCACCCTCCCACCTCACCCTCCAAGCATTCCTCCAGCGTGGTCAACATGACCATCTGTGTGCTCGGTAAGCAGGCCGGGGTTAAAATCTTTTTAAAATCTCTTTAATGATGTGTCAAAAGACAGAACTAAATGTGTGTGTGTGTTTTCAAACCACAGTGCTGGTAGTGTGCGTGGTCAGCTACCTCACAACGTACCACATCTACTCCATCGTGTACATGGAAGTGTGGATCCTGGCGCTCCTGACCGTGTGCCTCCTCATCTTCAGCGGCTGCGTCTTCATGGTCTGCAGGCAGCCTCAGACCACCAAGAAGGTCTCCTTCATGGTGCGTGGCAGCTCAACAAGTGCACCGCCTTCATAACGCGTCTTGCTTTATGGGACGAAGCCGATCCAATACAAATACATTGATGGTAGATTTTTTTGGTTTGTCGCTTGTTTCCATCACAGGTTCCCCTTCTGCCTTTTCTGCCCATTCTGAGCATATTTGTCAATATTTACCTCATGGTTCAGCTGAGTGGAGATACCTGGATACGTTTCTCTGTGTGGATGGCCGTGGGTGAGTGACCCATTGTGGACATTGAAAGAAATATAAATATGCTTATTCACTTTGTTTTGGTCAAGACTTAGGTGAGAAGCTCAATACTCTCAAGTGTATGTTAAACACGATGCTAGAGCTGCTACGGTTAGCTTAGCTTAGCATAGCATAAGGGCCGCTAGACTTCCTGGCGTCTTGTTGTCACCATGATTATTGCCAGGCAACCATTGGAAACTTCAAGAAGTCACTGCTCCGAAATAGTTCGGCACATAATCCCTCACACTTTTTTTCCTCCAGTTAAACAAACAAGATATATATATCGTGTTAGTTAATGAGCTGCTGGTAGATGGACTTTGTCATTCGTTCAAGCTAAGCTAAGCTAAGATGTAGCTTTGTATTTAGCAAACAGATATCAAAGTGGTATTGATCTCCTCCTCCAACTCTCAGCAAGAAAGCAAACATTTCTTTTCCAATGGGTTTCCTCAGGTTTCCTGATCTACTTCGGCTACGGCATTTGGCACAGCGAGGAGCGCCAGCGCCGACTCCGCAGCCCGGTCAAGGGCAGCGGCACCCGGGAACACGGCAAGACCGGCGGAGAGAAGCCGGCCGGCGCAGGCGCGGCGGAAAAAGACCAAAAGGGTTTCATCTGCCCGGAAAAGACCAGCCAGTGTTAAAGTGACGGACTCTGTGAGGCGACAGATGCATGAAAGCACACAGCAGCTCTGCCTTGATGCACCTGTTCACACGGGCAGCGTCAGAACTCTGGACGATGTGGGAGCCGCTCTATCACTGCGACGGACTCGCATCCCTGTAGGTCACACTGCGCTTTACGGACAGCACGGAGACTTAAAAAGGACAGGTAACACACTGGAGGGTGATGTTCCTTTAATCCTTAGTCTATGCAAGACTGCAGCAAAGCCTTTCTCTCATTGACTTTTCCTTTTTCTGGTATTCTTTACACTTTAGGCAGGTTTGTGGAAATAGTGTTTTTTTTTTATGTAATGTCTTGGGAATCTGTGCTTTACATTTTATTCCTCCAGAGTATTATTAGTTTTGGATAAACCAATTATGTACTACTATTAAAAGTAATGTTAGCTTGTGGTAGAAGCACTCATTGTTCTTTCTTTAGGTTAGAGGGATGCTGTCATTCATCAAGTTGAAATATGTGTTGTGGGAGGAAAGAACCTGTCACTTTTAGACCAATCTTCAAGATGTCAAATAGATTTGTAGGCGCTTAGCATGTCACGACTCAACTAATGAAAGTCCACTAAGTGCTGGTGGAGAACGTCAGGCTTCTGTAGGCGGCACGCAAACAGATCACAGCAATCTGTAGCGGCCGTTATTGAGTTATCTGTAGCTGTCGTGGTGGCGGCTTTATAGTCAGCACAGGTTTACTTTTGTATTTTTGCTAGGGTGTGTTTTATCTATGAACTGTTACAATCTGAATATGAAGATCCTTATTTGTTACGGAGCTCTGCTCAAGAAGTATTTTTTAGTGGTAGTGTTTTTCACCGTCAGATATATGACTGCTGTATTGTCATGCTGATATTTTGTGCTATTTTGATAGAGACCTTCATGAAATGATTCTCTCTGAACCAGAGCACCTAACAGGAAGCACAATAACTAATTACAAGTCTTACTGCATACATATACTGTATATACATACATATATACACACACACATTATATATATATATATATATATATATATATATTATAAAATGACCCTCAATGATGTGGCTAGACAGACCTATATATATATATATATAGGTCTGTCTAGCCACATCATTGAGGGTCCTTTTATTTATATATATATATATATATATATATATATATATATATATGTGTGTATTTAGGTCTGTCTAGCCGCATCATTGAGGGTCCTTTTTCCAGGTTTATTCTCTTGTGGTGGCGTCCTACTTTAAGGACTGCAGTCGGTGTTGCTTCATACCCGGGTTGAAGAGACTTATTGTGCTGAACATAGAGATGCAGTGCTTTCATTCTTTCCTCTGGGCTTTTCATCCATGTCAGGTTCAGTGAGCTCTAGTTAACGGTAGAAACTTTGGGATGTTGGTGATCAGGGGGATTTAATATGCGGAGCTGGACAGGAACAGTTCCCAGGTTTTGCAACCATTTTAAGAAACTGGCAACCAATTCCTGGCCTCAGTGGCGACCACTTTTTAACAAGGTAAAAAAATAGGGACAGCAAACAACAAAACTAAGTACATGTTTCATATTTGTTGCATCGGCTGCATGTGTCCAAGCGTTGAGGCGTTTACTGTTTGAGAGACAATCTGGAAGCAACTGTTGTTTGACTTTGGGGTGAAACGTTCAACTAACCTGTCAACATCACAAAGAATGCACAACATGATTCATCTGACAAACAAAAAGCAGGCGAACCTGAATGAAAAACAAAAAAGGAAGCTTGACGGAAAATGATGCTGCAGAGCTTTTGTTCTGTTTCTGTAATAAAGCTTTTACTCTTTTGTCATTTTCATTATTAAGCTGACGTATAGCTGCGTAGTATCTTAATTACTGGCAATGCCTTTTAAAAGTTATCGTGTTGAGCCCTGACGTGTGCAGTGCAGTGGTTTAAATGAATGTGGAACAAAATCAGCAGGAGTTTGGAGGCATTCTGCTGCACTGAACCTCTGCATGAACAGTGTGGAGTCTTCCAGTGAGGTTACAGGGTAGAAGCAAACACAAGGTCATGATACAGTTCACTTGTTACCAACTGCACAAGTACAATAAATGTATTTTCCAGTAAGACAGTGTTTGGAATTTTCTTTTCTTTCTTTTTTTGTATTATTACTTCCTCAAGGTGGTTGTGTTTGTTTCTTTTGTCTGTTAGTTAGCAGGATATCTGGAAAAAATCCAAATTTGAATGAAATCTGAAAGTTGTGCCATAAGTCAAAGAACCAATTTATTTTTTGATGTAGATGTCGCCCCCATGTGGTCATTTATGTATAACGTTTGGTTCAGTCCAAACATACGATCCTCACAGTGGTGGAACAAGTACTCAGATCTTTTACTCCAGTAAAATCACCAATAGCCCCAATGTGAAAATACTCCTCTACGTAAAGTAAAAGTCCTGCATTCCATACCCCATTAAAGCAAAAATACAGAAGTATTATCTGCAAAATATACATATCAAAAGTACGTAATGTAAATGTAATGTCCACACCTACGATCCCTTGTATCCACTAAATAGGGGCCGGCCTTGTACCAAAACACCGCCTGCTGCTTGAAAGGCCTATTAAACATAAACACAATCAAATACATGGCTCCTACACCCATACTATCATATTATCTGTTATGCCAGAACAATATTTAGTATAAGATAAAATAAAATAAGATAATCCTTTATTAGTCCTGCAGTGGGGAAATTACAGGATTACAGCAGCATTGCTCACAAGTCACAAGTAAATAAAAGATAAACAATCAAGTAATACAAATAAACAGTAAAACAGTAATACAACAAAATAAAACAAGTAAAGAAGAATATTAAAAATACAGACTGAATACAAAATAAAATATAACCCAATACATTCGAAAAACATGCTTTTCTGGCTATTTAACCCTCTGCACAGCGGATAGAAATGAGCAAGAGGGGTCAAAGTTCAAGCTGCCATGTTATGAGGAAGTAGCTTGTCCCTGCATGCTGCATTGTTACGGCAGCTCCAGTGTGTACAGAAAGTACACATAATAAAGGATGGGGAACGCACTGCACGTGTTGAAAGGTCCCGTTGAGTGACATCACAGCCAGTGATAGTAATCGTCAAGACGTGAGGCGTCCTTGAACATGTCTTACACTCAGGTCCAGCAGAGGGCCCCAGAGTCCGTGCTTCTGCTCCTGGGGTCTGAGGAGAGGGGAGTAACCAGAAAGGGCTCTGAGCTTATTTTCCCCATTCCTCTCATTCTGTGAAGAGGATGGAGCTGGAAATCTAGACAGGGCAGCCGGAGCCTGCAGAGTTCCTACTGAGCAGTAAAACTCCCCGACTCTCTCCGTCCCAGCAGAGCGCGCCGTCCCGTCAGCACGCAGCATGAAGCTCTGGGTTGTGTTTTGCCTGGCACTGCTCGGGTTGGAGCTCCAAAACGGTGAGTACAGTCTCCACGTCTGTCTCGTAGATCTACGGTTGAAGCTAAATCAACTGTTGGTCCTAATCTTGAGAAGTTTGAGTGCAACCTGGAGGTGGAGGGAGGATGAACTAATCTGAGGTCGTGTGGCTGGCTGAGGGCACCAGTCTTCTGTGACTGGGGGCCGAATGGGAGGCAGATCTCCTTCACATGAGGCACTTGATCGACACATCTGGTCAAATCTTTTTTTGTCTCTCTTCAAGCACGCATTGCAACTCATCTGTCCGGTTTAAAATGTATATAATGCATGTTAATTGTAAAAGTTTGCATAAAAGGTTGTGTGAAGTATTTTTTTGCAAAGTATTTCTGCAGACCGACTCAAACCAGCTGCATCTGAGGCAGGCAGCAGGCGTTTCTAATTAAGCAGCCTCCACCGCTGACCTCTGCTTGGAGTTCTCATCAAGTCTGCACGGAGGAATGGAACAACACACCCTGAAAGTCTAAACGGCTAAAGACTGATTTGTTTTAGTCTTTAATGCTTTGTGTGTTCCGTGCCCCTGCAGCTGAAAGAGGTTCTGCACATTTTGTGCCAGTAATAAGGAATCTACACTTCCTGCTCTACTGTTGTCACAGCTGGGGGAAACATCAGAGCAGCTTAGATGGGCAAACTGAACACCGTGTCTGGGCAGAGGGAAAAGAATTAGCAACAGCTGATTTTGTGACTTATCTTCATCATCTCGGCTCTCGGCTCTGACTCCCCCTCCTCCCCTCTGTGTATCCAGGGGCCTGCCAGCAGGTCAAGCGGAGAAAAGACGTAGGAGAGAACCGCATCCGTCCGGGGGGGAAGCGGGTGAAGGTGCGACCGGCCAAACCAAAAGATGGCGGCGGGAAAGGCCAGTCCCTGCTGACCCAGGTTTTAGACAAGGGCCGCTTCCTGCGCCTGGGCCCGAGCACCACTTTGACCCCCGGGAGGAACATGGAGCTGCGCTGCAAGGGCAACTCTATCGGATGGTCGTACCCGTCCTACCTGGACACCTTCAACGACTCGCGCCTCAGGTGCACCCCCTGAAGCGCACGGCAGCTGTTTTTAATCGTGCTATGAGCTCATGCGAGTGTAAAAGTCTCATTTCTGCGTTTGTTTTTTTGGTTTCCCGCCTCCAGCATCAAGCCCAGCGACAAGTTCAGCCAGCTGATCCTGACGTCGCCCTCTGCTGCCGACACGGGGCCCTACAGCTGCTGGGTGATCGTGTGTGACGGCTCAGAGTGTGAGAGGGACCACGAGCGCACCTACATCTCATACATCTATTTCACAGGTGAGGCAGCAAAGCACCCGCAGCGCTGAGCACATGTCACTTTCATCAATGGGTAGGATTCATTGTAACGTGTATATAATGAAGTAATGCTTTATCATCATTTATATGACCAGTAGAAACCCTGGTCCATCAAACACACGTGTCGTGTTGTGATTGGATGGCCTGTCTTCATTTAGGTGTGTGTTTGTCACAGAGGCCAAACCTCACACCTGTCCCCCTAAACAGACAGAGACAACCTCTTCGTCCCGTCTGCCATCCACTTCGAGATCGTGTACCTGCGCCCTGACCGGCCGGCCGTGGTTCCCTGCCGCGTGACCGACCCGCAGGCCAAGGTGTCCCTGCACAGGGAGGTCCCACCGGAGGAGATCCCAGTCAACGGGACGCGGGTGACCTACGACCCCACCAAGGGGTTTGTCCTGCAGAACCCCACTCCGGAGCACCAGGGGGTCTTCTACTGCAAGGCCTTGACCAAGGGCACCCCTCAGATCTCCACCAAGTACCAGCTGCTCTACGTGGAGGGTAAGGAGTCACAGAGAGCGGGATCAGGGACCTTTTCTTCTCCTGTGTTTAAGTTCCAAACACAATAGCTTGAATTATGGTTTTATTGATTCAAAGAACCACGGTGAGAGGCTTTTTGTTTTTTTTACAAAAGGCGTGAATTTTTTTTTTCATCAGCCTCCAGGAAAAGGTTGTATTTCTCAGCTGTCAAAATCGCCCTCGCTCCTCTCTGCTGAGCTCGCTTCATGTGGACGATTTCCAACTGAAATGGAAACAGTCACGCTTTTTCAAATGGGAGGAGGAAGAGAGGTGAATTTATGGAATGGAAAGTGTGTGTGTGTGTGAGAAATTAAGCTCCCGTGGCATGTTTGACTGGCAGGTGGAGAGAGACGGACTTTGGACTGGTGATGGCGGTATAACTGGTTAAATACCACTCTATAAATGTGACACGTTTTAACATCGTTAACCGTTTCTTGTCAACAGTTCCGAGTGGGCCACCGTTTGTGAGCCTCGAAGCCTCTCCGGAGTCGGTGGGTGGAGGCGACAACGTCAACGTGACCTGCACAGTGTTGGGGGAGCCGGAGGCGGACGTGAGCTTCACCTGGTCTTATCCTGGGCAGGTAAGAAGGCAACTCGGCCTAACTGGGCAGACCTTGATCCAGGACAAAGACCGTCAGCAACCTGCATTCATACGCGTCGGGTTGCTTCGATTAAATTGTCCAGACAGACATTTTTATATTGTAAACTGGGTTAATTCATAAATAATCAGTGCGTCATGATAAGAAACCATTTTTAATCAGAGGTCTTGTTGATAAACCATGGTGGATTTTGTGATTACCCAACAGTTTTTAAATCATGGATCCATCCTTTTCCTGCCCGGATTGGCACCAGAAATAAATAAAATCTCATAATGGCAGTAAATCCTGTTTGTTCATTGTGTAGGGCCGTCGCCCGGTTCACACCCAGACCTCCTGGCGGCTGGTCAACAGAGGAATGAGCCACACCACGAGGATCTCCCAGAGCGTCTTGACTGTAGAAGACATGGAGACCATCGACTTCGGAAACTACATCTGCAAAGCCAAGAACCGGAATGGCGAGACCATCGTGACGACCAACATAGTGTCCAACTAGCGCCGGCAGCGGAGCCCGAGTCACGGCCGAGTGGGTTACCGAGCTGGAACACGCCAACGTGTATATACATAAAAAGGGGTGTATTTTTGGATTGCAGTTTGCGATGACATAATAAAAGATTTGCTCCAGCTTTTGTTGACGAGTTTATTCTTAAAACTGGGCCCTTACTGTATGTTTGCAGCTGCAGCGCTCACACGACTAACTGTACATGGCCGTGTGCAAGGTCAAAGCAAATATGCATGAAGCGACCGGCCAAACAGAAGCCAAAGTGTTTCACTCATTTTAGAGATTTTACCAAAAAGCAGTTATGGAGGAGAGGATTCATTTTGCAGCAGGACAATGAGCCGACACATGAATGCACTTAAGTCCAAAGAACAAGGAGTGCCGACAGTCCAGCAGATCTACTGGGAGAGAAAAGCCCCAAACCGTTTGACAACATGCGTCACGCTCTGCAGGAGTGTTTCACATGTAGCTTCTCCAACTCGGCATCATTTCAAGCAGCATTGGAAACGAGAGCGCCGGCCATCGGAGACTTGCTCTGGCTTTGCAGCATGTTGTCAAGAGGAAAATCTGGTTTAAAGCGGCGCCGTGTGGCCGGCTGACGTCCTAATGCACTCCGTATGTGGAATGTGAGCTGCAGGCCCAGAACGAATTTCGGTCCAATGCAACACTTGCTGCAGTTTCCACTTTGCTGAATAGTTATTTGGTAGTTATGATTTTGGAATATGCAGGTTTGTGGTTGAGAAAACGTTTAAGGATATTTGATATCCTGCTGAGTTCAAGGAAAAACTGAATTCCTATCATGTACCTCTTAAATATAACCCTGAATCTCATCTGCTGCAATTCAAAATATATCAGTTATCGACTTTGATACAACAGGTTTAATACAAGACTTTATTATTTGCATATTTCAAAACGGGTCAACAAATCAATAATATAAATTCCACATAAAATACTATTTGAGACATTGCAGTGACATGTACAAGCAGAGCCTCTTCAGGTCGACGCTTTGCAAAGACCCCGTCTTTAAAGCTGCATCAGGAGGGTTCAAAACGGGGCGATTACCAAGACGCAAACACATGCAGAGACTCGGATTGGTCCTGTGGTCAAACAAACACGTGGGAAAACAAAACAATGTTCGAGGCAACAGATGATACTTAAACTGACAAACTAGGTGTAACCTTAAAATTAATCTCAAAGAAATTCTGAACATAGATTGAGACTTGCACAGCCCTGGTGTGATTACTAGCAGCGGTATGTTAGTGACGTGACAGTTAGCTGTGAGAAACGATGAGGAATCCAACGCAAGCAATTCCACATTTCATGACCATTTTAAATAAAATGTACCCGAGGAGAAACAATGTCTTCTGTGTTTACAGCTATTCTCAAATCAGACTTTCCATGGCTGATCTCTAGAGACAGAAAGAACAAGGGCTGTATCTGCACGTGTTGACATAAATGCATTCGTGCATCTCTTACTGCATGTACTGTGTGTCTGTGTGTGTACGATGAGCTTCAGGGCAAACAAGTCTGTCAACAAATAACAAAAATAGTGTATCATAACATAGAAGTCCTGAGATTTCCTTCACCCCCCTCCATAGTACCAGACGTGAAAGGCAAGAAAACAAGGCAACCTTGCTCATTAAGTGCATCTGTGCAACTATATTTAAATGTTTTTTGTTTCTTTTAAACAGTCTGCAGTGTCTGTACAGAAAGTGTCAGAATTCATCCAATCCTGAAGGAAAGTCAGGCTGCTGTGTTGCCAAGCGAACAGGAAACAAACATGGCTCTTTATTCCAGAGGGCTCTGAGCTACAGAGACAGGGAGTGCTTCCTGGAAGCAGGTCCCTGTCGTTATCTGGGCGAGACGGGGGGGCTGGAGAACATACCCGAGCTGCGAGGGGACTGGGGGCTGAAGGCCCGGGACGGGGAGGTGGAGGTAGGGGACACCTTGCGGGGGCTACTCGGGTCTCCGTTGTTGAGCTTCCACATCAGCTCCTCGTTCTCCATCGACAGACGCTTGTTCACCTTGGACTCCTTCTGAAGGGACTGCTGCAGCATGGCCTGCTCCGTGGACAGCTGTCTGATTCATCGACACAACAGACAGTTAGAAACGCTCCGAAGAACAACCGTTGAGATATTCAACCAGTGAACTGAAGCCAAATCAAAGTACTAGTATATAGTAGCAGGGTTCATACACATTTTGACCAATGGATTTCCATGACTTTAAACCAAATTTACATGACTAAACATTTCATGAAATCTGGGTGTAAACATGAAAAAGTGAGAACATTTAGTATTTAAACTAACAATGAGAATTCCAAAGCATACAGTAAACCTTAAATGACAAATGAATGAGAGACAATAGTTTGATTAAAAGAATAAACATTTATATAGATGCCTGTATGTATGCCTGCTTATATTGAGTGTCTTTCTTTTAAAAGCATATTCATTATTTCAAACTCAGCGTAAATGAACGACATGAACACATGAATATAACACATTTCCATGACTTTTCCAAAACCTTTGGGATTTAATTTTCAAGGACTTTTCCAGGCCTGGAAATAACCATTTTAAAATTCCATGACTTTTCCAGGTTTTCCATGACGCAAGAACCCTTGTAGTAGTTCTGAGACATTCTATTTGTTATTATCAATCAATACCATGATAAGACTCATAAATACAGTCATCCATCTCAATAGTTTCTGACTTCCCGCCTGTTTCTTGCTCTCCTCCTGAAGATGTAAAGCAGACTTCATTTAAACTGGAGTGTTGGGGACAATGTCCCCTCTCAGACGGCGCATGTGGAATTAAGTCACAATAAACTAAAGTGCTCATATTCAGAGGGAACCAGTTCAATTGTGTGGCTTATTGATTAATAGTTTGTGTTAAATAACGAAGGAATAATAATAATATAATAAGGAAATGCATGGCACAGAGAAGCAGATGGGGTTGGAAGCATCTAACCCAGGGGTGGGCAAACTTTTTGGCTCAGGGGCCACATTGAATTAAAAAAATTTGACAGACGGGCCGGGCCAGTATCAGATGGATGGAGAGTGTTTGACAAAGGGGGCGTGGCTTATCGCCGTCGGGTCTCTCCGTGAAAAAGAGCTGTCTTTTCCGGTATCGATTATGGAATAAATAACCACTAGTTTTGCTTTATACTTGTTGTGGAAGTCCCAAACATGTCGGAACATGAAACGCCCTTGTGTTTGGGTTCATAATATTATCCGTAGCCGCACACAGCTCGGTGAATTTCTCCGACTGCGCCGGTCTTATCTCCGTAAAACGGATACCGATTCTGCCATCCACCTTGGAAATAACCACCAGTTCTGCTTTATACTTGTTGTGTAAACTCCACATACGTCGGAACATCAAACTCCGTGGTGTCTGGGTTCATAATATTATCTGTAGTCCCACAACAGCGTCTGAATGACAGCCGCTGCACACACGAAAAGCCTAAAAGAGCGCTGTGCAATAAATAAGCATGAAGAAACATCAACGCTGGTCTGTTGTGGTCATCGTGCTTCGGGAAACTGAACTTGGGAACGGAGAAGCGCTACAGCGGTCTTTACTATAACTTATAATTATTTAAAATAAAAAACTTTTTTTTAATATATTTTTTTAATAACTTTTTTTTAATATATTTTTTTAATGTTATAATAATTATAATACTCGGCGGGCCGTATATTAATACTCGGCGGGCCGTATCCGGCCCGCGGGCCGTAGTTTGCCCACCTCTGATCTAACCAGTTCAAAGTCTGGTTTCCATCACTATATAACAGGCGTTCATACAGGGACCTCTTACCTCGACAGTGCATAATGTCTTTCCATGCGGGCTTTGAGGTCCTCATTCTCCTGCTGGACCTTCGTATGGCTCTCATCCAACTTCACCTTTTTCTCTGTCTGGAAACATTAAAAAAAAGCAACACCACATGAAGCACTCAGTGTTGCTCGTCTTGATGCCCAGCAATCATGATCATGTGCCTCGGCTCTCACCAGTGCGTCTATCTCCATCAGCTTCTTTTCCTGCTGGTGGAGCTGTTTGTTTTTGATATCCAGCACCACTTTGAGGCTCTCTAGCTCCTGCTCCAGATACAGGGTGTGGGAGTCCTTCTGAGGGGACAAATGAGTAGCGCCAAGATGTTCAGGGACCGTCAAAGACTTCCCAAATGAGTTCAGACAGCCTCGTAAACGTCACGTGGACATAAATCCAGAACCACACAACAGAGGGCGCCACGCATCACTAACATTATTGGTAAAGAAATGCTCAGGGCTCACAGGGGAAATTAAGCTCTGAATGTTTAGCGTCATACACAATGACATAAAAATGTCAAACACAGTGTGCTCTGCATGAAGGTAGTGTTTAAAGTCCTCCTGGTCCTTTTTAACAGGTTGTTAGTGCATTCTGAGCTGTTGCTGTTCTTATTATCCATCTACTAATAGCAGATGTGGAGCGGCAGGGTAATGTGAGGTAGTTACCTTAATGACTCGACTGTGCCAGGGCAGAATGCTGAGTACATGTGGAAGCCACTAAACACGGACAACAGCACTCAGGGAAAATTAAAATCTACACTCTGGGCAGCGAGGGAGAGCAGTGTTGGAGCTAATGCAGAGTTTAACCCACTCAGACCAGTTCATACCATGTTATGTGGTAAAGAATGGTTCTTTATTCTTTTAAGATAACGTGACATGTTTTTTGTTTCCGTTGGTAGTTTATCTCTTGTAATCATTGGCTTCAGGGTTGCCACCTTTTAGACTTAAAAAAGGCAAACACTGGAGTCATAAGATGTTTCTCAAGTGGAGCGGTGCTATAAAAAGCCCACAGATAAGAGTACCTGATTCTTTTCAGCCAGCTGTTTCCTCCTGTTCTCCACCGCAGTGAGCTTCTCAATCAGGCCATTGTTCTCCACAGTGAGCGCTTGGATCCGTCCCTGTGGATGTACGCAGCACAGAGTTAGAGTAGAGCTTTTACACATGGTTCATCAATTCAGAACGGATCCCTGTGACATGACGTGTTATAGTTTGTGTGAATTTCTTTGATGAAAGGAAAAACAAAAGTCAGGCTTACAGATAGAGCGGCTCCCTCTTCTTTCAGCTTTTCTTCCAAAGACTGCAGCTCCTGAGTGTGGACTTTGCTGACCTCTTAAGAGTTTTATGACAAGAATTATTTCAGATAACTTAAACAAAGCTCAAGGCTAATAACAATTGTATGTTATGATGCAATACAAACGATGCATGCATGTGCTAACTGAGGTATAATATCCAAAGTTAAATACACACAAAGCTTCAGTTTCAAATGAATTAATAAAAGGCAACTCTATAGATGTAGTTTCATTAATTTGGTGAAATACTGTTCACTCACCTTCCAGTGACATGTCATACTGCTGTTTAACAGACAGCAGCTGTTCTGCGTGGCTGCTCTCTAGTTCCAGCTTCATGGCCTCATGATTGGCTTTAAGCTCACCCATCTTTAAAAGAACACAGGAGACATCATTGAGCCGCAACATTACGATCACAAGGCCTTGCATTAGGAGGTTTTGAGTTTACCTCTGGATAATCAGAGGCATGAGTGAAACTTCCTGCATATTATATATATATATATATATATATATATATATATATATATATATATATATATATATATATATATATATATATATATATATATATATATATATATATATATATATATATATATATATATACATATACATATACATATACACACACACATACATATACACACACATTATTGAAAAGGGGGATTAGGGGGAACAACCTGCTGCTGCATGAGAGTCTTGCACTTGTCCGTCTCCTCCTGGTAGGTGAGGTGGACCTTGTCCCACTCTGCTTGGTAGAAGGCCTGAAGCCTCTGCTTCAGCTCCACCAGGTCGTTCTGGTGCTGCTCCTGCAGCTTGTGCAGCGCATCCTGCAGAACAACACGCAACTCATCCTTCTCCTTCTCCAGACGGTCAGATGAATGTTCGGAGCAAACTGAAAATACAAGAACAGAAAGCTAGAATCTTATCTTGGTAAAAAGGTGATGGGACATTTGCAAGGTGTTCAGTGACTGTATGCAACTGTGTAGACTTTAATATTCATTAAAGAGGGCAGAGGAAAACTTGTATTAGTAGCCACATGTGTAAGAAATACACTACGTCCACTGGAAGGAACTCCGCTTGGCAAAGTTCTCCCCTGGTGTAAATGTGCGACACTAAATGCGCTCCAAAAAGGAATGGAAAAACTGACTTTCAAGGGGAGGTTCCTCTTGCACTTGAGTGCATACGCCAACTACACTGCAGTTATTTATAGGCAGATGAAGATATGGTAACAACTTGTCTCCCAATTCTTTCACAATATCTAGAAATCAGTATCAAGTAACAGATTTCTTAAAATCAGGCTTATTCCCTCGCCAGCTGGTAATTTGCCATCTTTAAGTTTGTGCAATTGGTGGCTTCTTTTTTTTTCTTCTTTTTTTTTTCAGTAAACCAGGCTCTCACTGTTACAACTGTTTCCATCGCCATGTGTTTATATCGGCTCTGGAGTGGGTGACGGTGACCGACTCCATAACCTGTCTCCAGTTTAAGTGCTTGTGCACAAACACCGTTTCGACCAGCAAGCCCATGGGAACTTCAAGTCACTAGTGAAGTCATGCTGATGTGTGCAATAAACAAGACAGATCTGCAGAACAAGAACCTCTGCTGACACGTGCAGCAGGTGATCCTCTTTCAAACATTTGGTATTGAATACAGGGAAAGACAATAAACCACAACTATTCAGAACTCAACTGAACCCAGATGTTGCTCTGCTGTGCTACAACACCTTGGTAACCAAAAAGGAGTCATGAAAGGCCATTTTCAACATCTTTTGAACGTATGGAGACTTCCCTGTTAGCCATGAGGGCCATGTGCCGTTTTTAACGTCTTTACTGGTTCACACATCTGTATTGAAGGTTGCAAATGTTGTCATGTTGAAAAACTATGTCACAGACTAATGGTCTCAAATGATGTGTATTCCTGATGCGGTCTGGATGCAAATAAAGTCCCAGAGTCTGTTTTTGCAAACACTGCACAAGCATGAAGATTCACCTTACCAAGAGTGGAATAACAGCAGCAGATCCAGGAACAGAGGCCAAGCCAACAGAGGGACTATCTATCAGGCTTTGGCATGTACAGCTCATCAAACAGAGCCCAGCACTCCACAACCATGTGCAATAGCGATCTGGTCATATGAGCCTTTCTTGTCCAAACCCACATCACAAAAAAAAAAAAAACACCTCATGGCTCATACGGGGGAGGAGGGCCCAGTTGATCTAAAGTTAGCTGCATTCTGGCAAACAGACAGCAGGGTGACGGGTGTTTGGAAGCGTCACAGGTCGTGCAGATCCCTCTTAGATATCATTTTACGTGGGCTGAATGATACAAAGGGGTGTGGTTGTATCACAATTTTGGCTGTGGCCCAAGACTGTAATGTATTGCTGTACGAGTGAGATCACTGGAAGCAGGCAGCGACACGGTCCAAGGAGGAATTTAACTAAAAGCAAACCTATAATAATGCGACTGGACTTCCAAACAGCTTACACTACACACAATAGGTCCGTCTGAGGTCAGTGTAGGTTTCACAGCCTCCATGACGTGAAGAATGTGGTAAAGCGCAGATATAAGAGCAGTCATGTGGAAGTCCCGAGGTTGTGAGGGAGGGGAGGAGCCCCAACACTACCGCTGCTGCCGCGAGTAAAAGATGAAAGCTGGTGAGTGAGTATGTGTCTGTACATACAAGGCTGTGTGACAGCACACACTGGATAAAAAGCACAGGTCATTGTCCCCAAGCCCTCAGGTGGTGTGGCATTCCACCACTGGGAGCTCCGCCTGTGTGGGGTCAGAGGTCATCCTGCCACTCCCTGGGGAATGGGCTGACCAGCAACACTTAAAACACACATTCCTTGACAAATAGGCATGTGATTTTCAGCCGAGGACAAGGCAATCAATGAGTGGAGGCAGAACCCCGGGAGGTATCTATTTGGTGAAAAGCAAACAAGAGTAAGACCTCCCCTGCATACAGAGATGGTAATATTTCATTCATGAAAACTATTGTCACACTAGCTCCCTCAAATAAGAGTACATTTATCATTATGATGTAAAATAAAGATTACATTGAACTGCATGACCTAGTACAGAGGAGTGTGCAATGCAGTGGGTGATTAAATTCGTCAATGTAGAATAATGCCGAACATCGAATTTAAAGCTCCAATAAATCAGATCAATAACCGCATTAGATCACAGCAACAAAGTAAGTGAACCAAGTAAACAACCAGATAGTCACAATGACATTTTTATGTATAGGAACACTTTTTTGTCCCTATTATTTATAAGAACATGACTTTAAATGTTTCCTTATCATCTAAACTGAACAATCAAACGGGACAAAAACACCAGAAAGGGGAACTAAAAGCAAACCCTGTACCAGACGTGTGTGCTTACAACTGATAACAACTTTAAACACGGCTGGTGTGTGACCAAGGTGTCCCAACTTACCGAGCTCTCCTCGAAGGCTGACCAGCTCCTGGGACAGATCCCTGCACTGCCTTGTGGCTTCATCACGCTGCAGAGAGAAAACACATGTAAACAGTCATGCTCATGAAGATGTCAATGCAGTGTTTTAAAGCTGAAATCATCACAAACAACAAAATATAACCATCAGTTTGAATATACATACATAAAGTTAGTCTCTATTGGAAGGAAGGCTCTGCCAGGGCAACACCCTTGATACATAACCATCTAATTAATACAGTTATTCTTTCCAGGATATTGAGTTTGACCAAATACAAGCAACAGTAACACAGAAGTAAGTGAGGGAGATTAAGGAAAAATAGACATTCCTCTTGTGTTTTCAGTCTCAGCACATGCATTCTGTCAGACCAACTCTTTCACTTGTTCCTGTCTGACTCAGTTTTGCAGTAAAGAGGAGGCTGTAGCTGCAGTGCTCTGCAGCTGGCTCATCCAAAGCCCCAAAAACTGTTTACATCTTGTGTAACACCTTTCTCTGAATAAGCCTGTTTACAGAAACATCACACAGCCTGCATAATTCAATTATGAACCCGAGACATAATAACCAAGTAAGACAAGTCAACTATGACTTCACTGATCAGTTCAAAGGAAATAGTCCACCCTGTCCTGCTATATCCCAAATCTGCATCAATTCCTCACTGCAGAGTAGAACAATGTAGAAGCCAGTTACCCTCTCTGCAGCACAGGGAGCACTAAGGCACGCTCTGCTGCCAGAACAGCCCATGATCCAGCTTCAGCCCGGGGCTCGCTAGCTGGAGTCTCCCCCTCCAGCTATGGAGAGCCAGTACTCCAGGACAAACAGCGGTCCAGGTGGACGCACCACCTCCACACACTGCCTCCCAGACTGCTCTGACAACATCTGAGGCAGGACTGAAAAAGCCGCTCTGCTGGCTGAGGAGAGTGACTGCAGAGTGCATTACCGTATTACACCTAAAAAAAACCTAAAGGGGCAGGCTACAGTGTGCATAAGAACTGCCTCCTCATCAGTGAGGCAAGGTCACTTTAAGACCGCACTAAAAGGCAGCTGGAGAGGAGCAAACATAAATTGCACAGGGTTGCCTGACATCAGGCTGATGGAGAAGGACTTGTGCTGAGCAGTGACCTTCCCATGGGATACATGGAGAGGCTTCCTTACTACCATCCCCCACCACTCATCCAAACCTACATTCAATCATCCCCCACCCCTCTGCCTCACTACCTTACACTCTGCTGCATGGCTTCATGGGTACAATCTATACAAAATGCCAACATGCTGAGACGCATCACATTTCCAGCTTCTGTGAGCACAAGCCTTTACAGTCGATGTATAGCATTAAAGAAAATGATGTCACTTTATTGACTCAGACTGCATTAGAAACCATATTACAAACTGAGCTATAAAGTCTATGCAAGTCTGAGGACATCTATCTAGTTGGGTGGAAAGAGTAGACACGTCCCCGGTGTACATCATTATGATACCATGTCAGGCGTCGAATAACACTCGATGGCAGACTAAGATCAATAAATAATTGCTTCAGATCAAGTTCCAAGAAATATTGTAAATATCAGAAAGCAAGTGAAGTAAAGTCGGGACTCACAATCCGTTATCCTTAAAGCGTTTGCCCTCTGAAGGAAGGAGTGTCAAACCAGGTCCAGTTCACACATTCCATCCAAACAGATAAGAAACAGTGCTCAGGCCTCGCCCAGTGTTTGGCTGCTGTTCATAACCATATCAAGTCAACAGATGGGACATTCTCACACCATGCTGGTCAAGACCTGTCTCCTATTCTTGGTCTGATGAATCACCACCAAATTCCATTGCACACTGCATCCAGACAGACTCGGCCATTAACACACAAATCTGTTATTCCTGTGTACTGAATTGATGGTTTCATATTAAATTAAAGTTATGTGTGTGTGATAGAACGGGTCCACTGGAATCACTGGTTTCAGTGCTGCTGCACATTTCAAGTCAATTAAGTTTATTTTATATAGCCCAACACCACAAATTTGCCTCGGAGGGCTTTACAATCTGTACACATAACATCCCTGTCCCGGGACCTCACATCGGATCAGGAAAAACTCCCCCGCTTTGTACAACTGCATACCTCCATCAGTCAATACTCTAAATTACGCTGAAAAAAATAATAATATACTGACTTTGTAATGACTGGAATGAGCACTCAAGTTAGAACATGCAAAAATGTTGAAGGCTCATGGTTTGGAAGGCTCATAAACATCTGAGGAGCAAATGTCAAAATAACTCAAAACACTTGACTGCATTAACAAGATCCAGGTATTTTGTTAATGCAGTCAACTAGTTGCTGTAATCTGGGCCAAATAAGTGCACGAGTGACTGTATTACAACATAATACTGCAGAGAGAATAACACTCCAAGTTTGCTGGCTCAACACTGTGAGAAAAGGATAGTAAAGTCAGATCCATTTCATCTGAATAATTCTATTCAACATTAATGCCAGAGGCTTGTTTACACAGCTCTGCATCCAGATGTACAGTCCACCTCAAAAGTTTTTCAGTGGCCTCTGTGTCTCAGAGCTAAAGTCGCTGTTTAGCATAAAATACAGGCGCAGCCTTCAAGACAAACAAAACACACACACCTACCTTACGGTACCATTTAAATGAATTTCAGAATGTTTTGGCCTCTAATGCTTTAATTTGGTGAACAAATTTTCTGACTGAAATCTGGACGAAGATCATTCAAGAGCAGAACAACACATTTCCATCTCAGTGTCCTGTCTGCATACTTCAAACTAAACACATTTTTGGCAGAAGCCTCACTGAAAAATTGGACTGACATGGACTCACATGTCACAACTGCAACTATCCAGAGCACTGCCACATGGGATCTGTCTGGTGTCTAAATGTGGAGTAAGGCAGGAGTAAAGAGTTGCTGTAAACTAGGCCAAAGGAAATAAATGCACGAGTGACTTTCGGTATTACGATTGAGAGAAGCAGTGGTTTCAGCTGCAGAGAGCTCAAGTGTGCAACCTCGTTAACACATTTGTTAAATTCTCGTCAACAAACATCCCCTTGTTTCTAGGCCCCGTTTCATGTGAGAAGCTAAGAGAGTCGTAGTTTTTGCTTTCCTCCAGAGTCCCTGGCTCTTGTTTTATACATAACTTTTGGAACACACCGACAAGTTTCAAGCCACTTTTCACTTCACGGCAGCAACAAACCAGGAGGAGTAACTCCAGCAGCAACAAGTATATGATCCCTCATTCACAAACACTGCTAATTTGTGTGTGATGACCGCTCCACTAAACTGGAGCCACAGCAGCTAGTAGAGTTAGAAAGAGGATCACTTCTGCACCACTCTGGTGCCCTGCAAGTCTACTGTATCTGCAGGACAGCGATACGCTGAATGAAGATTTGTTTGTTCTAGCCGGGTATCCTTTTCACAACATACATGTGCGATTCATGGATTTGGCCTCAACGCCCTGTGCTGATGTGTCAGAGGAGTAGCAATAATGTGAGATAAGGTCTAGTGGATTGCAAAGGAATGATGCAAGTTCCCAGCGGCCTCTAGAGGACGGTCCTGGCAGACCTGATGTCTGCCCTCTGTGCCACTGAATCAGGCCTCAAGTATTTACAAACACAAAAAAACAGAAAAGAAAAGATATGATTTTATACATCATAAAATAGCAGGAGGGTTATTCAGAGCTGAGATATCTCTGGATACAAACTTAACCTTTACCAAGACTTTCTACAACTACTGCCTCAACTATCTTGGTGTGCTGATGTTTGACAATAGTCAACGCAACATCAGTATTAGCCAGAGAATAATGAAGAGTGAATCCCTTTTGGACATCAGGAGACCCTTTACTGTTAGTAGTTGCAACGGCACTGAACCGCAAGATTCAGTATTTGTTATGTAAAAGTGTTTTGTTCTTTCTCACTTAAAAATCGATTTGTGAATTCAAAAACAATATAAACTATAATTTTCTTGACTAAAATCAAATAAATAAAGATAGTCTCTTGTTGACACCTCAACACTGACACATGAAGGTCTGTAATTATGAAATCTGGATGAGTTAAAAGGTTGAGTGATTTAATCATATGAAGTAAAGACAGGGTTATACAATTTAATGAGCCACTAAATATAATCTCATATATAAATAACATTATGTGTGGATGGTACATTCCATAAATCAACACATGTGACACTTGTAAAGTTAACCAGAGGGACTGAAATAGCTTGTGACATTTGATCAAACAGGGAAACAGACATCTGATTTTATCCTCTAAGATTGATATCCATGTTGTCCTGTAAACATAACTAACTGCGTTGGTCCATTTTAATTGAATAATTCACTCATATTAGACTGTAGAGTCTGAATACATTTACTTAACACAGAATCATAATTTTGCTATGACAACAACTAAATGAGGGAGTAGATGGTTGAGGTTGGGTGGAGAGTAGCTGAAGGATAAGTCTGTTTACACTGACTGTGCGTAGATTAATCCCTTGGGGAATCCAGTTCCTGGAAGCCAATCACATGACACCACTATTTAAACAGATCCAAAGCAAACAGCAAGTTGAAACTTCCATATTTTAAAGGCTCAGTGTTACGCTTTTCTACCTGGATGACCTATGAACGATACAACTGAACGACGAACGAGCTTTGAGATAGAAGCCAGAATAAGTTCAGCTTTTCTCTTTGATCAAGAATAGCCTCAGTTGTTCAGTGGATGACAACAACAGGGCTGTTTTGTGTTGGACAGCTTCCAAGTATGTGTATGTGTGTGTAGCCCCTCATACCCTTATAATAACCCACCATGCTTTTTCTGTAAATAGAAATGCCATTTGGTTTGCCTGGTATCAACACAAAGGATTTGATGTTGCAACACTTGTAGTTATGTCATAAAGATATATTCAGACTTGGTGTGTACTAAACCACAAACTAAATTAAGAGCTCAAGAGGTGATATCTGAAAAGAGTCTGGGATAAAAGGAGATCTCAGCTTTCCATAAAATGAAGTAAAATGGGATGAATAATGCAGTGAAAATATATGATAAAAGATCGGTGAGCTTGAAAGCTGAAGTAATTGTACACTTCTTTAAAAATATAAAAAATAACTTAAAATGTCCTTACCTCAGCCAAAGTTTGCTGCAAGACGATGGTGACGGCCTGAAACCTGCGGTTACTAGCGCCCAGGAGTCCTCTGAGCTCCTGGGCGCTCTGGTCCTTCCCTCCACCCTCGGCGACACTCGCTGGCACCACATCCGGAGGTCCACTGCGCTGGTTCGGTTGGGACGCTTGCTGCTGGCGGGAGCTGGCCTTGGGTTTGCTCTTGTCCACTGTGAAAGAACATGCGTTGAGTGTTGTGACAACGTTGATCATCATAGCCGTTACTGCTGGTCCGCCAGCAGCACCACCCACCCTATACGCTCCCGTCCGGGTCACAGATTCAGCAAGCCCGTGTCAAAGCCACAGTGATGAGTCCCAGTGCTGCTCCTCCAACAGCCAGACATCAAAATGGATCCCCCAAATGCAATTAGTTTTCCGTATCCTAATTCAATCTAGTGTTGTGCAGACACTGGTCACCAAGGACAACTTATTTTAGCGAGGCCTTGCTACTGTAGCTTTGATTTACATCAGCTGTATAAATACATCACCCCCGTAAAACAGCTACCATTAATCCAACTAATGAAGAACACTTTGTTTACTCCTCTACAATACAGATATCAGAACTGAGGGACACAAAACTGACAAACTCACTAACACGAGAGTCAAAGTTCACAAGAGGGAAGAAAAGGACACCTGTGTGTTTCTTTGAAAGCACAGTTTATTTATGAGACTGCTGTTTTGCATAACGCTCACTCCAGTGAGAATAGCCTGACGGGGAATATCAGTGAGTGGAATCTATTGTACCACCTGTGAGGATACGCACTCAGCCTGCTGATTTATTATTGAAATATAAAAATGACAGTGAATTTGTAAAAAGTAAAACCAGTAATAAATATAACAAACAAAAAACCAGTACTGTAAGCGAGTACACCACGTGTGCTCCCATAATACTATGAAGGCACAACTCCAGCTTAAGTGTTATTATAGTCATGCCCTTTATGAACCACAAGACCTGGAGCATATTCAAGCTAAATTTAGATGCACTAAGCAGCGTAGCAGTCTAAAGCATCATAACATCCCAGAATAACACCAGCATGTAACTGTGGGATGTAGACATCTCTCAGCGCAACGTAATGCTGCATATAGTGAGACGCCGTTCAAAATAAGACCCTGTCGTTTCTATTGGCAGTGAGGAGAAGGTATTTAATCCAACCAGAGGAAATATCTTCCCTGCCTACTGTAGACAGCTGATCCAGGAGCTGCAGAGCCATGGCCTGATTGGGTCGACATAATACTGCAGAGAGAACAACACTTTGGTGATTGAGACGAAGAAAAAAAACCTTCCATGTGAGAAAAGGATAGTAAAAAGTCAGATCCATTTCATCTGAATAAATATATTCTACATTCATGCCAGAGGCTTGTTGACACAGCTCTGCATCCAGATGTACAGTCCACCTCAAAACTAGTTTATCAGTTGCCTCTGTGTCTCAGAGCTAAAGTCAACAGCATAAAAGACACATTTCAGAATGTCTTGGCCCCCAATGCTTTAATTTTGGGGAACAGTTTTACACGTATGCTTTAGAGCGTGTGAAATTCAAGAGCAGAAAAACAGATTTTCATCTCAGTGTCCTGGCTGCATTTTCCCCCCCAATTCTTTTTACAGCATGAGAAATGTCAAAATAGAAAATGCTTTATCTGATCCAGAGTTGAACTGTGCTGCTCAGCTTTCAATCATTTTGATGATGCTGCAGTTCACCAACAACCCTACAAGGGTTTCTTTAAATGAGAGTGCCCTCTGCTGGCTGTGCAAAGAGCACAAAGGTGATTCCGTCTCAAGCAGCATCACACGTAACACAAACAGCCTTCAGAATAAAGACAACCTCAGTGACCGACTGTTGAGCTACTGCAGTGGCAGTATCACTTCATATTGTGGAAATATCAGATTTGTCTATGTGATAATGTAAACCAACATGTTGTGAAACATAAGTAGTTGTTAGTAAGTGGCATGTGAATCTCTTATATTGCTGTAATACGATGGTCGTTTATTTTCATACAAGTGCTTTCTTTTTCTCTGGGAAACTAAATGTAGATGCAACGCTTTTGCTTTCACTCTTGAGACCATCTTAAAAAAATAGTGGGATCATAGTCAAGTTAGCTGATGCCCCTATTAACATGTCCAGATAAAGAAGAACTGGCAGTAAAATATTCGCATTTGTGTTCATTTTCCCCAGCTAGTATCTTATGCTTGTTTCCAAGACCAGTAGTGGACATTATACAACACATTTCTGCAAAATCACCTTTTTGAATAATTCAAAATGGTCTAAACAAGAGGCGGAGGGGTTCAGAGAATCACATAGTGAACAACATTAAACTCAGGTCGATTTTCAGGGTCCAAACAAGAATCCTGTATTTGCCTTCAGAAATACATTTCCTCTGGAGGCCCAGTGTAATTCTCATATGTAATCACAAAACAGAAAAAATAGTCACGCATGAGCAAATGTATAGTTGGTATCATATGAGGCTTTATAAAAGTATATTTTTTAACTATAATGTGGTTTTGTTTTCTGATACAACACAAATCTGTGATTTCATTTTAACTTCATATAAAAGCACATAGCCATAGGCCATCGCTCCCTTTGACTGCTGCTCCATGGCAACAGAGGCTCTGCAGCTATTTTCATCAAAGTGTCTGAACTCATTTGATGACACATGTTGCCCTCATTTTGTAGCATTTCAACATGTACACTTCACATCAAATACTGAGTGACTCCACAGCACAGTGCTGCTGTAAAGAGATAGCACACCATAGCACAAAGCATGATGGGTGACCCCTCACAATCAGGCATTTGTTATAGTGCTTGGTTGACACAATACAAGACAATAATGGTCAGTACAGCATTCACTGGTCATTTTTCTAAGATAAATCAATATGTGTTTTACGACTTGATTCATGGGACACCTTGTAAATACTAAAACGAGACTAAGACTTGAGTAAACTAATAATCATTTCCAATATTTAATAATAAATAGTTACTGTAATTGCAGAGTTATTGAAACCTTTGAGATTATACCAATAAATTACCATATTTGGTCAGAATATAAAAATATAAAATAAAAATAAAAACGGAGAAGAAAGCTTTAAATAATGTGGGAACCACAGGAAGCTACCGTTTCCCACAGTCCTGTTCAACAGGGTTAAACCTAGAGACCAAGAACCAAAATAACTGGTGTATCTCAGGGTGAAACAGGAGTACTCTGTCCCAGTAAGCAAAACAAAGTGCATCGCATAATAAGGTGGCATCAAAAATAAGAAAAGTAATTCTGAAAATACAATATGAAACTTCTGATATTTGTTGAAGTACAATTATTACTGAATTAAGATTCATATCCTATAATATTTCTGCTCAGGGTTGCGTGTGTGTGACCAAGGTGGGTCACAGAAAGATGAACCTCTTGCTTTGCCAGCTAGTAAACAGCCATCTAAAAATAGATTTTAGCAACAGCGAACTGCACAGTTCTACGTGTGAGAAGCAAACACTGGTAGGATTGGAATAATATTATAGCAAAGAGGCACAAAAACCACAATAATGTTGGTAGAAATATTCAATAACGGAATAACTGACAGACCTGCTTGGAAAACCACAGTGTTCTTCCTGCATCCTGACAGCAGCTGAAGGTTTCGCAGTAAGCCCTTGGCTGTCAGACGCACGTGGATGTTCGACAGGGAGAGCTTTGGCGACCATAACATCTCTCCAAAACAAGGAAGACGGCCAATGGTTTTAGCCTACAATTACTTTAAAAAAAAAAAAAAACTGTTTCCAAATGCAGAAGCTTGATGCTGGCTATGAACCACCACATGCCATGGTGTGCCTCAGTGCATCATGCCTCAGGTAAAAGCAGAATTGACAGCCAATTTTTTTTAATAAAAAATAAAAAACACTAGTAAGAGTTACACCACTGAAACAGCCCTGAAAAAAAGCGAAGGCACCCAGTTCAGCATGGCATATCTCCCAACTCAAAATGTAAATCCAAGCTGTAAAGGCTGGAAAATACAGAGCAGGGTAAAGGCTGGCCAGTGGTTTGTGGTGCAGCCTAATAGATGTGATAGGGGCCTGGAAAAAAATTAAAATCCCTTAATCCTCTTGGTAAAGCCAGGCTTCAGCTTATTCACCAAACGCATGAATCTCCCACAGCAGAGCAAAGCAGCATCTCCAAGCGTAATGATGGCGGTGCTGTAGCAGAGCCAGGATGCTAGGAAGAGAGCAGAGGGGGTGGGGTGGGAGGAGCTAACGGCATAAACAGCCAATGGGAATGTAAACCCATTCCCCTCTCTCTTCCTCTAATCTACGCTCTTTCCTTGTGTCACCAGCAGGAGGATGGCAGGAGATAACAGACTTCTCATGACATGCGTTTGGTGAAAACAGCTCGGTTGGCACAGCTCTGTGAAAATGTGTCCTCAGCTATGACTGTGAAACATTCAAGCTAAGAATGAGCCGATTCATTTAGTGTTTAATAATGTCATCTAGTTTCTGCAAAACTGTAAGCTTAATACTGTAAAAGATAGGACACCTACGAACATATGCATCTAGCATTGTATGTGAGCCGCAGAGAACAAAAGCAATAAAACGAGAACACACATTACCGCTGTAAAACACAATTTTTTCCTAGCACTGAGCAGCACAGAAATTTAAAATACTAGTTGTATTTGTAGTAGTTTCAGCTGAAGGAACTCTCTGGATACAAGCCACAAGGGCGACTTACCTTTATCCCCCTCACTTTTATAGTTTCAGGTTAATTTTCTTACCAAAACCTTGACACATTATTCTCTTACTGTCAGCTACAATATCTAAATGAGTTGACAAAAATATTGATTTACTTATATTGGGTCACTTTATTATTATTATCATTACTGTGTTATTAATTTTAACAAGCATTTCCAACTTGTCAGCTTCCCCCACCCTCAAGTAAAAAACCCCAAAGTAATCCATATTTGTTTTATTTAAAGTTAATATTCCTAAAAAAAAAGAAAAGATGCTAGACTTGAAATATCAATTAAAAAGATGAGGCAGCCAAGGTTCTTTGTAGTCGACAACATTACCATAATGCATCAGGTCTCTAGTCAGAAAACTAAAGTGTTGTCACAATAATAATACAGGGGCTTAAATTGTATATCTATTATGTTGTTAGACTACATTATTACAGAAAGCACAATATCGCCTGAAAACAAGCCCGCCTAAATATTTTGCTGAAACACTGACAAACATAAAACAATCTAATGGATGCAGTTGAACTCTTACCAGTTCCACTGGAAGTTGGACGAGCAAGTCTTGCAGAAGCGGTCCTTTCCAGAGGACTGACCGTAGAATTTGAAGTGCCTTTGCTGGTGGAAGCAGCAGGTTTGCATGCTGTGGCCAAAGCTGCTGCAGGTGAGACAAGTGGCTGGAGTTAGTCTGACCATAATGGAGCACAAACTGGCTACAACCGCTGAGAGCGTTTTTGCTGGAAAGAATTTACAAGGTTTGAACAAACAAACAAACAAACATTCTGTTCAACTGAAACGCAACGATGTAGCTAATTTAATTAAATCAACATCAAAAGGCTCTCATCAAATATGATTACCACACAAGATGAATAAACATTGGGTAGTAACAATAGCTTTTTGTGTTTTGGGAGTGTTTAATCACGTTCAACACAAGTCAGATTTAACAGGGACGTTTCCTTATAATGTGAGGATTTGCTAGTGTTTAAAAATGAAAAAAATAAACAATGTGATATCCCTCACATGAACTCGACAAATGGGAATTCAGAAAGAAGACTTAAATCGGATTAATATTCAAGCTCAATGGCTTCAACCTTAAATAAAAACAAAAACCCTTTGAAAGGAAAACAAGATTAAGGAAAAAGTCTGAAATGTAAATGTGTGTGTAGAAATGTATTCTCACATGGTCCAGTGTTTTTCCTTGGGGTTGTGAAGAGTCTAGCTTTCAGCACCGTTTTGAAAGGGGATGGTTTATGTGACGGTCCTCCTGAAAGTTTTGAACAAATAGAGAAGCGCTGGTAAAAAAGAAATAAAAAACACTACAAATCAGCACATGCTTTTCCGCAACGCATTTGAAATTCACTGGGCACCTCAATACCTCTTTGCTTTCAAATGTAGTACTGCTGTAATCACCACTAACACGTGTGGATGGACCATAACAAGCACAACAGTCAGTACAACAAGAAGTAGGAAATTATTCTTTGTTATTTTAAGGATGTGCTTAAGTATAATCATTTAGGTAAAAGATAATGAATCAGATTAACAATGTGTCATGTTACTCTGACCATCATGACAAAATGTACCATAGCAGAGGCAGTAGATATGGAATAAAATGTATAATAATGACTAAATGAATATCTATCATGCAAAACAAATATGCATTTCCTCTGAACTAAAGCTCTTTTAATTGAACACGTCACCATGAATACTACAATTAGGAGTCAACTTCCAGTCTCACTTCTCCAAAGCTTTCTATCTTTTCCATTAAACGCAGCTAACAAAGAGATGATACAAAAACGATAGGATCCAATGAGCAGGCATGTCAGGAGGGTGAGATCAAAGTTGGATGCTGCACTGCGCTATTAAAGAGGAGCTATTGAAGACATGAGATGGAAAAGTCCAAGTGCAGCTTCGAAGTCCCGTGTAACCAGCCATTGGTTTTTAAGAAGAACAGCTGCTTTACGTCACCTCAGACGACATCGGTTGTAGTCGGTCTGCTCCCTTTCCTCCAGGCAACTCTGTGTGTGTGTGTGTGTGTGTGTGTGTGTGTGTGTGTGTGTGTGTGTGTGTGTGTGTAATAGAACCCGTTGCCATGATAACCACAAGGGGGGTCCCCAGTGTGGACTACAGGTCCTCTCAGCCAATCATAGACCTGCATGCTGTTGAAGATGCTTGTAATAAGAGAGCCTGCTGTCTAGCACCGTCCTCTATCCTAATACAACTTACCAGTAAGAATATAAAATGCCATCAGAACCACTCGAAGCTCAGCAGCAACACAGAAGGATTTGTGACATTGGACTGGAGTTTATGCTCATGTGCAGATTTTAAAAATGAAGAAATCAGAAAAATTATTTCTTCATTTTAAAATAAAATAAAATGCCAAGTTCCAGTATATTGGCAGATGTGGAGGTATTAGATCAGACATTAGAGCAGACAGATTTGCCTGAGGGAGATTTACATCCAAGCCTGATTCCTGAAGTGGGTCACCATTCAGAACAGGCTCCTCCCCTCCATGTCCAGATGTGTTAAAAAGCACAATGAACACCTGCATTAAACTGAATTTATACCTTGATGAAATAGCCTGTGGGGACTGAACAACCTAGTTCTACTAGAAACAAACCTACGTAAATCCTTGTTAGGTTTACCTTGTGTACTCCCAGCACCTTCACTCAGCTCAGCGTGAACACTGGCCTCAGCGAGGGTCCCGGATGGCCCCGGGATCCTGCGTGGTAGTCTAGAAGTAGGAGTAGGGGGAGGGCCCATAAGAGAAGGCCGAGTGAGACTATGAAGAGGTCGGGATCGGAGCAGTTGAGGCTTGATACTTGCTGTTGAGGCAGTTCCAAGGGATGGCTCTGCTGTTGCCTGTACTCCCTGACTCCCTGGGATGCAATGGAGCACAAACATTAAGGTCAGCTGCATGAACCGCTTCATTCAGGACAAATACACATACTAAGCTTACCGACGGTCAGGAGTACAAACATTGGCAGTAGAAATGTCCACAGAGCTTTCAGATTGGCCAAGTCAGGCTTAGTAAAGCAGCCAATATTATTCTCATAATGGGTAGTAATAAGATTAGTCGTTTTCATGGGATATTTTAGCAATATTTGTCAATAAGTAAGACTATTTAAATATTGAGTTTTTTGACAGTGTAAAAATACATTTCTGCACAAATAAAATTATCCCCAGCAGCTTACCTATATCTTGTTACATTTAATATATAAAATGTACAAAACTTACCTGCATGTATCTTACTCACAACAGCAAACATGTGGAATGTGATTTAATAAAATAAAAAATGCTAAATAAAACAATGCATCTCAGTAAAGCGTCGGTTGCCGGTGCATGAGAAAGTTAATGTGTCGCTACGGAGCTCAGGGCGCTGGTTTTAAACATGGTGTTCTCACTTTGATACTATCAGTGAGCTCTAAACCTCCCTTTCCTTCCCCTGCTTGTTCCACTCGTACAGATGGCTTCCCATCAGAGGAAGAGTCCCCCTCCTTCCCCAGAACTCTTACTATGAAAAGCAGAAGGCCAAAGACCTGGACAAGAGACCGGAGGTGACATCTGTATCCAACACTGTTCCTGTGGAACATGGCTGAGCTCATGAGGACAACAGTAGGTATATTAGAACCGCTCAATGTCACCCTCTGATGGTGAGAATGCTTTACTACAACCCGAATCATTTCAGTTTACAATGGCATGTTTACAGATGCAGCCACATGATAGGGCTGAGGATCTGTGCCAAGAGAGACACGAGTAAAAACCACAAAATAAACGTTTTGTCCAAACCATGTACCTCTGGTGCCACCTTTAAATCCCACATGACCAGTCAAGTACAGTCCAAGTCAACTTCTCTACTGTAATCGTTTCAAATACAAACAGGGTTTAACAGGCGTATTACACAATTCTCTTGGTTTACACAGAGGAAATGGTTAAGAAATCATTAGCTTAGTCAAAGGCAGGTCACAAGACTCATGAGGGTTGATCGTGACCTACTGTCAATGTGTATTTACCGATATTGACCGGTCAACTTTGGACATTTTTGGAACAAATGAAGGAAAACTTTAAAGTATACCTTCAGTGCACCCGATGTAATAATTTAGAAAAATGCAAAAAAAAAAGTGGGCAAGGCAAGCCAACTTTTGTCAACCAAAAGCTGCAGTAGCTTGGGCAATAACAATGTAAAAGGTGTATTGCCCTCCCACCTGCTGGGGGACTACTTCCAGCGCTGCTGCCGCCGCTGCCCACGAGCCCACAGTTTGTCTCAATTTGTGTTACCAGTGTAACCTCAGCACGAAAACATGGTTGAATTAGCAAGTCAACATTAGCGAGCTAGCCCGTCGCTAAATGAGAAAAATCTGACAACTTAATACAGTCTTTTCAAAGCATAGTGAAGTGAAATGCAGTTTTCATAAATTTTCAGCATTGATGTGTTTCACACAGTAAAGTTATGTTATCATAGGCTCGGCTTAATGCAAAGCATGTACAATATTTAACATTGGTCAGTTTTATGAGTCTTACCTGTGCTGCTCTTCCGCTTGGACTGTGGTGTGCCCAGAGCGTTGGAAGTCCTGTATTCATCCCTCAATTGGGCTCCCTGCCACTGCCTGGTTGACAGAGTGGCTGATCTGGGACTGGCAGCTGGAGGTTGTGAAAAAGGTAGTCCTCTTGATTGTCTAGGAGATGGCCGTCCTCGAAATCTGCTCCTACTCTCGTCTGACGAGGCTCCTGCTGTTGCCGATTTGCTGGCCTCTGCCTGCGAAGAAAGCAATTTCTCATTCAATCCCATTCAAGCTCTGTGCAATTGGCCCCAAATGGTTCATGACAAAAACATTTTCCCTAAGGTGTCAAAATATTTTGATTTCATATGGCTTACGGGCTAAGCTGCAAGAGCATGAATATTAACAGTATTGAAAGAAAGTTTATTGTTTACATTACAAATCTATACTCACCACCAGGCTGATCCTCTTAACCTCTCTTGGGGAGATTTCAGCAGGAACGTTTGTGGCCTCAGTCTGTACGGCCTGTTTATTCAGGGGAGCGCCGTTCAGGTTCCCTAGTTTGGTCTGACCCAGGTGGGCTTTTGGATTGGTAAAGCTAGTTGACAACCTTAAAGTTGTTCTCTTCTCCCTGGATTGCCTAAATGACAATGATACACCGTCCGATGAGCAGCGTGGCCGCATCTTCAGCGCAGGAGACTCGTCCTGGCCTAAAGCCGAGCCTGACCTGACCTCAATTTTGTTCAACACGCCCTTTTTTGGAGTTTGTTTGGGATCCGTTTGGCCACTTCCATTGTTTTTTTTCTCTGAGGATGAGAAGCAACGGGTCTGTTTGCCAGAATGCAGCACTGCGGCGTCTGCTACTTGGCTTGAGGCCGCCTGTTCTGCGTCAGAGCTGCTGCATTGGACTGTTGAAGCATGTTTATTTGCAGCTGGGTGTTGGTCAAGTGGGGATGCGCTACTCTTCCCCTGTCCATCCACAGCAGAATTCCCAGACAACTGTATAAATGTTTGGCCCAAATTAGCAGCCCCTGTATTCATTCGTCCCTGAACATCATTGACCAGTTTGGGGCTGGTAGAGCGAGCTGCAGCGCTACTCCTAAGGTTAGCAGGACTACTCTTGATAGGTGCTCCGCTTTGTGCTTCAGTGTGTTTATTGTTCACGTGTTTGTGCGGTGAAACCGGGCCTGACACTGACCTTTGATGCACAATTCTAGTCAAAACTTTAGATTTTACACTGCTGAAGTTTAACCTGGGAGTCTTCTTAATTTCCATTTTCTTAACTTTGCTGGCTGAAGGTGGAAGTCCTGCAACTAAACAGTTAGCAGTCACAGAGATTTGCTGCAGTTTAACGGGGTGGAGTCCTGCGCTGCCCGTGTTTCCAGTGCAGGGAGACTCGGAAAAGGAGGGGAGGCTGGGCATCATGTTTCCAATGTTTTGCACTGGAGTGGAAGTATGAATATCCGTATCAGTGTGTTGTATTGCTGACAGAGGGGAGAAAAAGGTCTTGCCTTGTTCTGGTGTAAAAATCAACATCTCTGCTTCAGCACAAGCAAACGGAGCCTCTTTTCCACAACCTGCAGGAGATGATTCGCAGAGAAAAGTCATCAAAAGATCTCCTTCATTCTCACTTGGGAAAGCTACAAGAGAGTTGGATGGTGCCATATAGTTTTCCTCAGAGAGAAGGCCTGCTTGAGTGAAAGTCATGCCAAGACACGGGGAGTCCACGTTCTCTTCACAGACTCCTGTGGATTTTTCAAGGACATCTGGCAAAGTATTTGACAGCAGGTTAGATTCAGCAAGGAATGCTGGATGGCCTGCAACCAGAGAGCTAAAGGACTCCTCCAGGGAAGAGACTACCAAGAACGACTGATCATCCTGACAAAAACTGTTGCTCCTCATTACCATTTCCTCAGAGCTCAGGGAGCAGAAGTCATTCTCTGTGGATCCTCGACGGGAAATCTCACTTGAACCCAGTTGGCTTTCCCTCCCAGCAGAGTCTGGAGACATCACGGCACTGCTACTTCCATTCTCTGTGTCTTTACTACAAGACTGGTACTTATCTAATCCCATCTCATGGTTGCTCAGGCTTAAGTTTTCATTCCAGAAATTCACACTGCTATTAACAGGTGTGGCGATAAAAGTTTGATTCAGGTTCACGCCACAGAAGTCGTTATCCCGTGGTGAGGTGGTGTTGAAGGAAATATCCACAAAGGAGCCGTCGCTGAGGCAGCAGTCCAGCATGTTGACGTCAGGGGAGCGGTCGGCTTCTCGGTCACTCAGGTTTGAAACACTACTGGAGTCGGGTGAAGGTGACAGAGACGTGTTGCTGTACTGACTCTCAGGGGAGAGTCTGTGAGGCAGAGGAACTGGGCTCTCAACTTGGTCGGTGGACATGTTGAATGTCGTATTTGTTCAGAGTTCAGACAGGATTTTGCCTACTTCTGTAGCTTAAAATACCCTCACATTTGGTTAGCAGCACAGTAATCCATAATTTTTTTTGATCAGGAATGAATATCTGTAAAGAGAAGGAAAAGGTAAACATTTTTATAACAATATTACCACGTACAGTTTGTGCTGATTTCTTTTTATTTCACTGAACGTTAACAGAAGCCCCTCAAACTGATATTCCAGTGTAACATTTTGCTCAGGGCTCCAAAAAGGCTTTGGCTTGCCCTGGTGAGTCTTTGAAGTCATTGGTCATTGTAACAGTATCTGGATACTCAAATAATTCATGACTTGGCTCAATGAAAAATGCAAAACTCATTAGGATCATGCTTAGGGCATACTGTAGTGCAGGTCTGTAAACAATCTCCTCGTTGTGCTAAGCGATACAGTATGCAGACGACCCGAGTATCTAGACTTTCTAAAGTCTCCTTCTCTCCTGAATCATAGTTTCATTAAAATATCAAATGTGAGGCTGGCCAAGCAGTTACAAGTCAGGCATCTACTGAAACGAGCCAGCATGGGTTTGACATGAGAAGTATACAGCAGTCTTAACTGCTTTTTTGGGAACTGTTGTGTTTATTTAAGCTGACTGACTGCTAGCTTGCCTGCTACTATGACAACAAAAGCACCATTGTGGTATGTACAACTGGAGAGTGAGATATCAAGTCACCGGCCTGAACGTGTTCCAGTATGCAGACCCCAGACATCCTGGTGCATAGCAGAACACTCATGAGGTAAACTTAAGCACAATAAGAAATAATCTGATTCATGTTTTGTCTTAATGTTTCTATCGCAAAAAGTTGACCATGTCCATCTTTCCAGGTGTTAATCACCCAATAATATGGAATGAAACACTAGTCAAGGAGGAAAAAGAGAATACTGGTTGAGGAAGAAAGGGCAGTCAGAGAGGCTGCATGACTTTCCCAGGAAGCACACACACCAAAATGCAGAAAACATAGTACACACAACTTAGTTTAACCTGATGCTTTCAGTCTAGAGTGGCAGCCTGCTTGCCTTTGGCTCATCTGTGTGAAATGATGCTAAAATGGAAGTTTATTTAGTAGTTATATATCAAAATGTAATCCAGCAGGTGAATGTTAATTCCCTGTGTATAGAGGGATAAACAAGGCTCTAAAAGAGAGTGATGCAACTAAAAGGTTAAAGAAACGATGGCACCTGTAGTCACTAGAGACCTGCTATCCTCTAGCCTGCAGCTAGGCCTGAGGACAGGTGTCATTGACAGTTCAGCAAAGGTATCAATATGATTTTCCTTTTAACGAGACACTGCAATAGAGAAATCAAGAATACATAGTCGAGCATAATTTTGACGTACACTTCAAAATGTTATTCGAAAAACATTTTACCTTAAAAGCAATATTCTGTAAAGACAACAACCACACCATAAATAAAAGTACCCCGCTGAATATCTGAGTGCTACTCCCTTCCTTAAAGTGATCTTTAGCCTAACTATTTGGGGGAATGACAAAATATATACACTTGCCACAATACAACTCAGTGTTAATGTTTTTAATCTGCCTTACTTTTGACCCTACTGGTAATAAAATATATCAAAGCAGCTCTGCTTTCATCAACACAACAAACAGCCCAAATCTGGATGAATACTATGTTTGTTTAACAGGCAGAGAAACAACACACCTTACATCAAATAAAACAGCCATGGCAAACTGCTGTGTACATTGAACCTTGGCAAGAACAGTGCCTTCAACACCACTGCAGTATCTTCGCCCATAATATAACAATGCAGAAGTGATTTTGCTGGTTAAAAACCTGACTGAGCATTACATGGTTACTATGTTAAGTGAAACTGCACCCAAGACAAACCATGAACTGACTGTTTATGAACAAAAAACCACCAAAATAGGCGACATGATACAACTGAGCCAACAAATAGAAATAAACACTGCGGAATAAGATTTAATGGCAACACTTACCGTAGACTAAAACACGGATTAACGATAGTATAAACTAACTCAACACCATTCTTGTCCTCTCCATTCAGTCAGCTGTGTTGTCTGCTGTATCACGGCAGATTTCTGGGTTTTTGCAGGTTCATCCGGCTCATTTTACTCACTCAGAGACAATCCCATTAATGGTTTCCTTGCAAAGTGCTAAATCCAGCCAACTGGGCAGGCAGTGGTGTGCTTCCACTAGACACGAACAGCCCCTGTCCCACAACTCCTCCTTCCTCGTGTTCAGAGTCAACCGTGCATCAGTAACGTCACAGCCTGAATGAGGGTGCCCCCTCTGCAGGAATTAGATTCTGCTTTTTCCTCCCCTCTCTGAGGTAACATGACCAGTCCAGCAGGCCGACTGCAGCAGTGGATCAGCAATCTCTCCAACAAGCCAATCTGTCAGACAGATCAGTGACTTTGCTTCCCACTGCTCCCCGGCGCAGGCAAGTCAAGGTCCAGCTAAGGACTGTGCTCAGTGAAGTGTTCCACTCCCAAGTTTACAGAGGGAGCAAGCGAGGAAGAAAGCATAAACACGTTACTTTATCCACACCGAGCCCAGTGCTGGGGGAGTGGCCATGGCTAGCCAGACTGAGTTGGCATTAAATGTTGCTAAGCAGCCAAAGTCCTTTTATGAGGGAATGGATCAGGCTGCTTTTTAGCACGGGACAAGTGAAAAGGGGAGGCCCGTGTTCCTCGAGGAATGTCTCCCTCGGACAATTCCCAATCAGAATTTGCATAGAAACTCACTTACTCAAAGATGGCAAGACACATTACAATGTTGTTATTATGGCTGGTAAATTCTCTGAAGTTCCACACCGATAATGTCCCCGTCTGATGACACAGCCTCATGTTGTACACAAACGACCCAACACTTGATCCTGACACTACAGCAGTAGTGTGACAGAGTCTAAGACCCCCTGAGACCTATGCTATTTCTACCTAATCTATACAAGCCCCCTGACCCTGGAAACTACAGTCTAATCTTAACTAGAGAAGTAAATCATGTTATAGGGTCGGCTTATTATCTCCTCAGAGTTCTCAGAATTAGACTTATATCTGGTCAAATCTGCTATTGAGTGGGTCTAGTTATGAAATCTAAGGCTTTTGACATTGGTTCTCAAGTGTTGTAAACAAGAATGCAAGTAATGTAGTAATGATCATTAACAGAATTTTAAAAACTACATGTAGACTCTCCAGTGCAAGATTTAAACATAGAACCTCAGTTATGCATGTTGCCAACCTAAACTGTATACATTCTGAAAGCGTATAAAATTAATTCAAAACCAAGAGAATAACTGGTTAAAATCCCTCTGATACCCAACATTACACTGTCAACTACTGTCTGGTCTACTAGACATATGTTTTGAGAGTCAATCCAAGCCAAGTTACAGCCTACAAATTGCATTAAACGTTAAAAACAGTTCTATGAACAGAACAATGCTTTTCTATGTCTAAAGCCTTTAAGGCACTGTGCAGAAAGACTCAAATTGCCTGGCCTGGCCTTGCCTTTGCATGGGTGACTGGACACATCAGTATAATACAGTGAGCAGTTATGATGAGCAGGGACAGCCATCAAAAACCCAGGCACACTACAGCAGGGCAGCAGGTCAAGCTGGGGGATTCCTGCAGCATACCACAGTGACAACGCTGTCCTCTGTCAAGCAGGGAACAAAACCACACCAACGAGCCTGGTTGGGGGAAAGCGTGGCACTGTCTTTCAACAGCCAGAATATTAGTCAGTCTGCTCCAGCAAAAAGGAAAACAAAACGCTCTCAGACGAAGCTGTGGGCCTATGCCATCTAGTGATAAACAGATACATGTCAGATGTGTCAGGAGTTGTGCAACTGCATCTTGGATGCAGTTGGTCTAAACTGTGATGCTTGTACCGACTATCGCATTTCCAAGGGGTGGACAACAACAACAACCAATATGAACAAACATTAAGTTGAACCTTGTATTACGATTACTTTTGACAAGCTGCAGGTAAGAGAATGAACATGCACGCTCAAGCTGAGATATTATGTAAGATATTAAACTATATGCTGCACTGTTCTTTAAAGTGTCCCTGCTGAGCAAAACCATGTCACCATGCAATAGAAACCATTGCTCTTAAAGTTATCACAGTTTAATCAATGTGCAGATACACATAGGAAGTACACTAATCAGAGGTGAGTATTTAAAGCCAACATAACCTAAATCAATCTTGTTGGGTGTGCCTGTGCCTCTCTGGCTCCTGTACAGTTTATGATCAAAACAACTGCCCCCTCCATCCCCCGCACCTGATTGGCAGATTATCATGTGAGACTCTTCTTCCAGCCAGCCAGGTCTATAATTAGACCAGTAGTAAACATAGTATCAGTCTACAAATAGCAAGGAAAATACTCTTTCAAGTCCATAAATGGTTTAAAACACTGAAGACTACACTACACGTCTGGGGCACGTGTAAAAGATAAGGGAAGGAGTTAACGTTAGCGAGTAGCTATGCTAACTAATACGTTAACAGGCTTGAACATAGCTGCACACATGGCGCAGTACCATTAATTAACTAAAGTTAGCTACATTAGCTCGAAAACATTAGCGTTAGCTAGCTAGCTAACAGCGCTACCGTTAATTTCGGTTGACCAGAACTTTTTGTTTAACAGTTAGCTAATTTACGCAACTAAAGTATTGGGAGAAACATAAAAACTGACTTACCACTTGCCCAGCAATTAAGACAAACAGTTGTCCATTGAGTAGATATGTAAACATAAACAAAAAACACTGTATCGGATATTTAACTTGTGACGTTACCTGTTACGGGCACGAGCAGCACCTGTGGGAGCGCGCCGCTAACGAGGTCCTAATTACAAATTATGTTCACCTGGTGGTTTCCCTGTTTCAGCGCATCCTGAACCACCAAATGTGGATGCCATCCGCCATAAAACCTCTGTCATTCGGAAGTACAGGCCGGTCGTACAGAGGTCAGCTCCTTGTGTCCCGCAGATAAACAAGAGTCTGCCTGACCTTTGACACAGTTGCGAGACTTTGAACAGTTGTAATCAATTAAAGAAAGAATCAGTTCAGTATCAATGTAATTTGGTTAGAAGTCAATAATGAAAGCCACAAATGTCCAAACATTTCTTTTTGGTTTTCCATCTGAAGAGATCACCAACTTGATCAGGTTTTATTATTTCAAATCTGGATGTACAATAATTAAATAATTACATGATTATAAACCCCATAATGCTAAGAAGCAAATCTATGTACAATGTAAAAAGTGCACTGTATTAACAGAAAGAACATGTGGGCACACTGAACATCCTAGCCAAGGTAATAAGGTGAAAGGGAAAGCCTCCTGTAACAGGCGGGAAAGAGATCAGGATTTGCTCAAATGTCAGGCTTGATTTAAAAGAACCGTTACATCTTTTGAGTCAGTAATATTAATCAAATTTACTATATGTATTTGTGTGATCATATCTGCTATTTTACAACATCCATTTTAGAATATACGACTGTGCTTGGTGAAACATGAAGGAAATCAGGAAATCTGTGATTCCGAGCAAATTCATGAGACACCAACATGGTTCAATGGACACTTGCCACATAAGACATACTGTAACTGCGTTGGTTCATGTCAAAGATTAGTTTTCAGCTGTAACAGAGGATCAGACACTGTATTGTGGAAGTCTTCTCGATGGATCTGCAACATGCTACTTATACTTGCAGGTCCCATATGTCACTTTCAAAGGAAAAGCAGGACGATAACAAAGCTATCTCTGCTATCTGTATGGTTCATTACGGTATCAGCCTGAATGGATGCAATACATAGAGAGATGCAAGGGCAGTATCACAAACTGATACATCAGGCCACTAAGTGCATGAGACAGAATGAATGTACCAGACTAATATAAGACAAGATTGTGGTTCCACATCAGTTTTAGGCCACATGGCTGGTGTCCATTAGTGTGGGTATGAGGTGGGACTCCAGAAGGCAAGTCAATGTGCACACTATCAAAGAAGGGGCGAGGAAGGAGGCAGGAGGAGCAGCGTGTGTCTGCCGGCGATGTTGAAACTTGAGGAGTAGGGGAAGGAAGCTTTCCTTTTGTGTCCACTGCCAGGCGGGTTGAACAGGTGCATCCCCCCTTCCTCCCCCTTTCTCTTCTCATTTGACACATGTGGGCCAGCTGAGGCCTCCACAGGCAGCAGAAACGATAATGTAAAGCACCACCTGAAAAGGAGGACAGAAACCAAGTTAAGTTCCTTTTGATTAATCCCGCTGTGAGCCAGGCAGTCGCAACACACGTAAGGAAATCCTTCAGTCAATGTCAAACCATGCTAAAAGGGCAAAATTAAACTAAAACTCAAATTTCTCAGAAAATCTGATTATTTCGCACTGAAGTTCTTAATTAAATGAGCAAATACTCAGTACTTTTCATTTGTCATATAGATTATATATAGGCTGTTTATTCATTGAATTATCAGAAAATATCATGTGAAGTAAATTGCAGGGGTTTTACAGGACTGCTGAGCCTCATCATAGCTGAACATAACAGCTGTAATCGCTAAGTAATCTGGGTCATCTTCCATGTTAATGGAACAAAACAATTGAATATATTATAAATCACAAAGAATAATTACACTGCATCCCAATAATAACTCACTAGTTACCATTTATATCCAGTACTCACCAGGCACACCAGCACAATGAGAACAGTCAGCTTGAGGTTCTTCATACACATGGCTCGTGCCAGGTTACGACTCGTGGTTTTGAATGTGACCGACTGATTGGAGAGAAGAGAGAAAGTAACAACATTAGTGGATAAGTAGCTTGCTAGATTATTGCCAAACATCATGCACTAGAAAACAAGTAGGATAAACAGGAGGGAAAAAAACACTGGACTTTAAACTCACAGAATCAACCAGATTTTCTGTCTTGTCAATCAGCAACTCCAGCTTCTCTCCTCTCTGAGCTACCAAGTCTGTAAAAAGACACAAAGAGAGCCAGAGTTAAATAGGGAGGCCCAAAAGGTCCATTGTGATGAGATTCAAATCAAATGGTTGGTGAAAGAAAAATGAAAGAAACAACACTTTTTAATTGCATTATTATCTTATAGCCACATATAAAAAAAGAGGTCCTTTCAGGGCCATTCTGCCGTGGGGAAAATCATGGGACACTCACCTATGTTGCGGACCATAATGCCTTTCAGGTCATCCACCTGCATCTGAGTCTCAGTGACGCGCTCTGATCCTCGTGGGTCGGAGTGGTGTTTCTACAAAGACAAAAGGTAGAGGGAATGGAGCGGAGATCCAAGCATATATTTAGTGATTACTTTAGTGGTTACGTGTGCCTGCAGAAGTAAAAAGCCGACACAAGAAGACGTTGCTCTGTGGGGATCCCGCTCTTTTCACACTCACCATCTGAGCGGCCAGTGTTGAGGAGAACTCACTGTTCATGGCGTAAGGCAGGGCCGTTTGTGCTCGCGACCCATACGTTGTCTGGAAGCGCTTCTTGACTTCACTGAGGAAGCTGAATGCACGCGACCTCTCAAAGTCCTTCAGTACAAAAAAGTGAAATATAGGAGTTGTTACTTCATGTACAATCCTATTAAAAAGGTCCAGTGAAATGAAACATGCCTTTGTATATTGTTACCGTGTGTCTGAGTGTACTGTGCTACTTCCTGTTCTCAAAGCTCTATAAATTAATTCAAAGACGTAGGGTGGAGATGCATTTGGGTGCAATGTCTTTACTTTCTGTTTCTTATTTATATTCAACTATTTACATAAAGTGCATTTCAAGGGACCTTAAATAGCTATCCCTTAACTTCCCACTCACCCCTACAATACACATAAATACACAGATAGCTGAGCCAATTCTATACTTACGTCATCGGTGATACACAGGTATATGATTCTGTCATGGCAGATGTAATGAAAGAGATAGCTATAAAATAAAAAAGACAAACAATGTCCAGGTTACATGTATACAATTTAAAGCACACAGTTTAATACAGTACACTACGTGCTCTGTAAAATGTGTCTCAGAAAACATTAACTACAGATAAAGCGTAGTAGATGGGTTGTAACTCGAAATTACATCTCCCAACCATTCTAACTTGAGTGAAGACACATTGCGTTGCATGTGACACCACTTTATTGATTCAGGTTGTGGTTTCCTGGAATGTCACCTGCTGTATCTCTAGAGCTTATCACGTGCTGAAATGATCAAAGTCCACACTGAGCATACCAATTATTACTAATTACGCCTACTGTAAGAAAACACTTTAACTCTGTAGGCATTACAGTGGCATTATCAGTGAACAAAGCTGTATTTCTGCTTCAAAATCTTGATTACTTGTCCGCCTTCCGTTTCTCAAGTGTGTCAATGTGCATGAAAATGACCCTAAGTGATGAAGGTCACATCACGCTGGAGAATAATGATGTTGGGTGGAGTTCATCATGTCAACTCCTATTGGCAACAACACATTTCCAGACCCAAGTGGCTGCTGAAGATGTGATTTGCAAGGACAATTAGTTATACATGACTGCTGTCATTTTCAACAAGTATAGCCTGTTTTTATGTGCATATTAATAGTTGACAAACAATGTGTACACCGTCCTTCACAACTTTTTTGTCTAATAATAGATATTTTATACAGCACTTTAGACTATTGTGCCACTGTTTTGTTTTGGTGCATCACATCATCACTTGTAGATGAGTAGGATGAGACATGCAGACCAATGGAGCCACACAGCAGAGAGCCGGTGTCTGCTGTGAGACAGAGGCAGGAGGAAGTGTGTCAATCCTACCTGCCGTGGCTGTATGTCAATTTGTTATTCTCCGAAGGGATTTTGGCTAAAATCTGTTCGGTCACTTCCAGGAAGTTGCCACCGCACCAGGCGTGCTTGGCCAGGATGGTGGTCCCACGAGCCACCACTGCAAACAGGATCGCCATGGCAACAGCTGGGGTTTCAGCTCTATCGCTCGCTGCAACCCCGGAAACCAGAACAGAGGAGACGTTAGTGACAGAGGATGTTTAGTGTCACAGTACAGATAATACAGAAAGAGAGGCGCGTGCGCGTGTGTGTGTGTGTGTGTGTGACTACCGTTAATAACGTCAGCATAAACAAGCTCACGAGCGTTACGTGATCCAGTTGTCACGAGAAATGAAAGCGAAAGCCAGCTTAATGCTTAATGGTGGCAGGAAGACAACAGCTAGCTCATAACGTTGTTGACCAAAGTGTTGTGACGGCGTTTGGTAGCTGACGTTAGCGTTACTCGTCTCCAGCAACGGCGCTGACGCAATGGACGGTGTGTTATATGAACGAACCCGTTACCTCTGTGTGTCGGCGCTGTTCAAAGTGGCCAATGTGGCGCAAATCCCAACATCTAAAGGAAGTTCATCTGCTAGCAAGCGAGCTAGCTAATCCCTTTCGAGTGACTTCTGTTTCGCAAGCCGCCCGGACCGCCAGACAGGAAAACAAATCCACTCCTATGTTTGGTTGTTAATGTAGTTCTTACCACATACCGGAGGCCACGCACTCAATTGAATCGTTTTGTTTTAAGAACTACATTTTCAACTTCCGGTTATGCAATGAATCGTCACATGACGTCAAGATCTGGCGACAGGCTGGAGGTTTATTGTAGTTAAACCTTTGTGATGGTCTTGCAGGCGACTTAACAGCTGGTACAATGTATACACCACGCTATTGTTATTCTTCAATATAACACGTAACATAACAGAGCAGGGATGATATCTTAGTAAAAAGAAGATAATGTACTATATCACTACCGTATACACTACATTTAGATGCGCGACAAAGCCCTGAACCTTCCTTCTTGCCTGTCAGACGGAAGTCAGGGATGCAAACCACCTGTGTCAGTATTGACGTCCAGAATCGGAATGTGAAGCATGGCTGCTGAAAGCGAAAAGAAACCTGTGCTGGAGATGGTAAGATGCTTAAACTCTGTATGAATTCTGACATCGTTAATAGCTACATGAATTTGTCATCGTTAAACTCTGTTTCTAAGAAGATATTCAAATAAATAAGTTAATTACAGCGTTTCGACCGCACCGTAAACGTCTCACGTGGATAGCCGCGGAAGCTAGCGGTGAGAAACCACTAGCTGTCCACCAGAAACACAAACTACATTACACGCTGTTCTGTTAGGGCAACATTGTTGTTTAGTGGACCGATATTGAGAGTGGCGTTGTGTAAAGCTAAGCAAAGGTTACCTGCACGTAATTAACTACCGACTTTACGTTAGCTTCGCAGTCCTTAGCTGACTCAGAGTTTCTCCACTAGGGGGCAGTATAGATAGATAATTACTTTATTCATCCCACGAGGCAGCATTTACAGGCACAGTACAGTACATACACAAAATAGGATAAGAAAAATGCACAATATATAGAAGACATTAAATAGAATAATATTAAATTAAAAATAAATAACAAAGCAAACACAACTATAGTGCAAAGATGTAGACAAACAAACAAACAAACAAACAAACAAACAACAGTGTAAAGCCTAGTTCATGCTTCTCCGTCAGGTCGACGGCGCACCTACGCTGTCGACCTGACGCAGTCGTTGAGCATTCATAGTTCTGCGTCGAGGGTCTGCGTTGCTCTGCAATTAACCGCCATGCCGCCAGGGGGGGTGTCTGTGTGGCTGTGTGGTTTCAGGGGTTATAGCCGAACCCTTGCTTTTTCTTCCGGTCACAGTAAACAATGGCGACCAGGTTGAAGCGGCTGTGTATGGAGTTGGAGCTCACCAATATTGAAGAGCAAATGCTTATATAGCCTCGGGTGGGAGCCAGCAAGCTGTGGCGGCTAGCTACAAACTGGCGTCGAGATGGTGTCCCGAGGCACACTCAATTAGTGATAATAAACTGTAAATGAGTTATGCATGGTGTTGAAAATAAATATCAAACAACTTTTTGAATACAAACTTGTGTGCTTTATTCTTATGTATAAGTGCACTCAAACAATACAACACACACTTGAGTATCAACTATTTACAAAAAAAAAAACTATATACAAAGTTCAAAGCTGCGGGTCTATCATTGTCCATGTTCATGTATGAGCCCGTAGACTTTAAACATCAGAGCAGGTCTCTGGTCATCTGGCACCCTCCGAAGCAAGTCGCCCACAGTTTGTCCGAACCTGAAGCACTCATCCTCCTCATGCAGTAGCTTCTGATGCAACTCCATCCTCCGTCTCGCTCTCTGATGAACCGCACAACGTCTGTTTTTAATGAAAGAGTGGATGCTTGATTAGTCTGTGTTTGTTTACAACCAGTAGTCAGCATTACATGTTGTTAATGTTTAACGTTACACATAAGCACACACATAACCGATGATGTAGCATTAAAAACAGAAAACACATACCGTTGCCTCGTAGTTGGAATCCGTTTCTCGGTGTTTCACATGTGGTGCCAGCCAGGACATGAAGTGGTAAAATGCAGGCACTTTTTGGCCGCCTGGGTCGCCACTTTTTGTAGCGAGTTTCTTTCGCAGACGGACATATTTTCTTCCACCTTTTCGTGCACTCCACGGCCTCCAGCCCCGTGTTTTGCGCGATTTCTCGCCATGAATTTAATGTCCTTTGGTTGTCCTTGTAGTCGCTTGAAGAAAAGTTATACAAGTGGTCGTATTTCCTCACTTCCTCGATGATTCGTTCTTCTGTTTGGTCCATTGTTACTACCGATCTACAAGAACTTTAAAAATGGCGGTGTAGGAAGACAAACCGAAAAGAGCAACCGCCGGAAATTACGTTCTGAGCGGACCAATCACAGCGTTGCGGTCCGCGTCTACGCGACGCGTAGTTAGGATTTTTTGGAGGTGCGCGTCAGGCTACGGCGTAGGGGTCTGCGTGGACGCAGACGGAGAAGCATGAATTAAGCATGAATTAGGCTTAACGGTGTTATAGTTGAGTGATTGATTTGGCCGTATATAAAGAATCTACCGCTTGTCGAACCTCTGATTCAAGACGAACAGTGTGGATTCTGTCCCGGCCGTGGAACAGTGGACCAGCTCTTTACCCTTGCAAGACTACTGGAGGGGTCCTGGGAGTTTGCCCAACCAGTCTACATGTGTTTTGTGGACCTGGAGAAGGCTTTCGACCGGGTCCCTCGGGGGCTTTTGTGGGGGGTGCTGCGGGAGTATGGGGTGCCGGACCCGTTGGCACGGGCCATCCGGTCTCTGTACGCCTGCAGTAGGAGCTGTGTTCGTATCCTCGGTAGTAAGTCAGACACGTTCCCGGTGGGTGTTGGCCTCCACCAGGGCTGCCCTTTATCACCAGTCCTGTTCGTGACTTTCATGGACAGGATATCTAGGCGCAGCCAGGGGGCGGAGAGGATCCGGTTCGGGAGTCTCGGGATCGCTTCTCTGCTGTTCGCGGATGATGTGGTCCTGTCTGCCTCCTCGGACCGTGACCTCCAGCATTCACTGGGGCGTTTTGCGGCCGAGTGTGAAGCGGCAGGGATGAGAGTTAGCACCTCCAAATCTGAGGCCATGGTGCTCTGCCGGAAACCGGTGGACTGCTCCCTCCAGGTGGGGACAAACTGCCTACCCCAAGCGAAGGAGTTCAAGTATCTCGGGGTCTTGTTCACGAGTGAGGGTAAGGTGGAGCGGGAGATCGATAGGCGGATCGGTGCGGCTGCAGCAGTAAAACAGGCGCTGTACCGGTCCGTCTTGGTGAAGAGGGAGCTGAGCCGGAAGGCAAAGCTCTCCATTTACTGGTCGGTCTACGTTCCAACCCTCACCTATGGTCACGAACTCTGGGTCGTGACCGAAAGAACGAGGTCTCGGATACAAGCGGCCGAAATGAGCTTCCTCCGTAGGGTGGCCGGGCTCAGCCTTAGAGATAGGGTAAGGAGCTCGGACATCAGGGGGGAGCTTGGAGTCGAGTCGCTGCTCCTTCGTGTCGAAATGGAGTCAGCTGAGGTGGTTCGGGCATCTAGTCAGGATGCCTCCTGGACGCCTCCCATTAGAGGTTTTCCAGGCACGTCCAACTGGTAGGAGACCCCGGGGAAGACCGAGGACACGCTGGAGGGATTATATCTCCCGGCTGGCCTTGGAACGCCTCGGGTTCAATATGTTAAACTCATGCTTGTCAATGTGATAATAAGTAATGGATGTATTGGAAATGCACAATAGTCCCATCTCTGTGTTCCTGATTGTCCCACTCTATCATCTTTAATGAGGTAATGTTTCTGTTTAGAGTTTATAGTGTGTGTGTGTGTGTGTGTGTGTGTGTGTGTGTGTGTGTGTGTGTGTGTGTGTGTGTGTGTGTAATGTTGTAATAGATACTTATTATTATGTTGTTCTAGGTCCAGACAGATGGCTCTGATGAGGGGTGTGTGACATTTGTGCTGCATGAGGAAGACCATACACTGGGCAATTCCCTCAGATATATGATCATGAAGACGTAAGTGTTTAGCTTTTTTAAAACAAACTACCGCTTTCAACTCAGCATGTCGTCAAGGTTTTGACCTTTTTGTATTAAAACAGATTTGACCTCTCTACTCCCATGGGGCACGTTTGAAGAACAAAGGGCATGACGGATGGTTAATTTGTGTCATTTGAGGATTTGACAGCTTTTTTCCCTTACAAACCCATACAGGTCATGCTAACCATTATGTATGATAACAATCAAGTTGATATTCCAAAGGGACTCTTCTCAGTGCGTACGTGGTTTTGTTCCCTGTGTTTTTGGGTGTTAGCTGGGATGAGTCGATGGTAGAGAAATTGTAATAACACTGTCACGACTCCACCCATTTTAATCAAAAACATTGATAATAATCACAAATATTGCTTCCACTTCCCTGTTTTCCATCAGCGTTGATGTGGATTTTTGTGGCTACACCATCACTCATCCGTCTGAGAGCAAGATCAACTTTCGCATTCAAACACGAGGTGAGAGACCCTTAAGCCCCACGGCACCCATCTTCAGTTCCTTCCTCTTCTTCTTGCAATCTAAGTTAGTTAACATGTGCACACATGCGTAGGAAAATAAGAGAGGAAACGTTTTGGGGCTGTGTTGCAGAGTAAACACGTTGATTGGAGTCTGGTGCATTCACTTGCGCGCACACAACACACACACACGCACGCACGCACACACACACACACACACTCTCGTCTGCAGAGAGTTACACACACAAAAAATTCTGTCATCTGCTTTGCACAATGTGCCTACAGATAAAAAACCCTTGTTTCCATTGCGCTGACAGACATTCAACCAGCGGATATTTCTATTCTTATTTAAATTAAACAATGCAAATGGGTCGGGGGGACTCCACATCAATCCTGGAGAAGAGGACCGGTACAGGACCGCAAAACAAACGATTCTTTCCATTAATTTTGTCTTCAGTAAAAATCGATTAGATAACCACAACGAGACACTCGAGCATAGACCGATGTTTGAATAACGTTTATAAAAATAAGCAACATGTAAAAGCTGAGGACATCATTGTTGTTTCATTGTGTTGATAAATGGAACGCCCTGTGAGAGATCTTCTGAGTCTCATCGTGGCTGCCTACACCAAAATGATGTTATGTAAAAAACAATCGGTCCAACTTTCGCGAGACGATTGACCCACAAAATGTGTTGTTTATTTCTACTAGTTGCTGTGGTTTTCTTACGCCGTCCTATGTCTGTTTCAGGGGGGATTCCGGCTACAGAGCCGCTGCGGCGGGGCCTGAATGAGCTCACTGACGTTTGTCAACATGTCCTCAACACTTTCCAGGTGAGCCTGCATGTCCGTCACTTAGCAACAGGGGTTCCGCATTGATCCAAGTGGAATACAGTCCAAACCAAAATTTGGCCGGCTTACAGATAACTCTCATGCACACATTTCCTGTTGACTGGTTCCCAAAAATCGGATGTCAGCTGATCTATATTGAAAGCGTGTGTACGGCACCTTCCTGTGTGAGCGGCTCAACCTGCTGAAGGGTGAGCGTCTCTGCCATCAACGCTGTCCCACTGTTGTGACTTCTCTCTACGGGGAGCCTTAAAAATTCCATACATGGAATAATAATATTTCCATGTGTGATAGAATAAGAAGAAACCCCGGGCTGTCTGTTTGTCTCTCTACATTAGTGAAAGGAAAGCCATACCCTGCTGTTAACTTAAATTCTGACTATGATTTCTTTCATTTTGTTCCAGGCCAGAGTAAATGAGTTCAAAGAGAGTCAGGAGCAGCCGATGGAATGAAGAGCATCGCGTATGTTTGACTGTGATGTTGCCAGACCAAGTTTCTACAAACGAACTAAAGATGTGTGATCTTGACATGCCTCTTTTTTAATATATTTCAAGAGCTAATTTATATGTTAGCTCTCGAAATTAGTTGATCAGGTCATATTCAAACACTTGTACAGTTTTCTTTTTTCCCAGTATTGGATTGATGTGTGACGCATGTGTTCATGGATTTTTGAAACGATTGGTGGAATAAATTCAAGACATTAAACTTTGAACATTGTCAAACAATATGATTTTCCTTTTTTTTTTTTTGTGTGTGTGTTATTCTGACACAGACCCTAAATTGCTCTCGTCTGTCCTTTGAGGCCGTGTTTGTCAAGTGAAGGAAGGAAGTGTGAGCTATACGTCCTTATTAGTAGAGGAATGTGAGGGGGACAGAAGGGGAAAATGTGTAAATAATGAGGTTCATATTATTATCTGGCTGTCAGTCACATGCTCACCTCTGTCAGTCCAAAATGAAGCCACAGCCTGCAGTTTGGCCTCCCAGCACCTCTAAAGCTCACTAATCGGCACGTTATATGTCATTTGTTTAATCTGTACAGACACCTTTGGGCAGCGCTGTTCAACTGTTTTGAGGTCAACTGTTTCTCCTTGCTTCCATTTTTTTTATGCTAAGCTAACCATCTCCTGGGCTCAGCTTAAATGTTTTGTCACTCATCGAGAAGACGAGTAAAGAAAAGCTGGTGAAAGCCAAGTGTAACATAAGCAAGTAGACGGGTCATTAAAGTTAGCTGACCGTCTCCTAAGGGTGCCCTTTTATTGCAAACGAATTACACTTAAATTGTGAAAGAGAAGGAATGTGTGTCACTGTGACCCCGTAGATATTGATGACAGGACTCCAACTGCCGATGATAATCTTACAGAGTGAGTTCAATTTCAACTTTTTGCAACGGCGCAGCACAATTTAATGTGCACGCTGTGGAAGGGAAATTCCCCTAAACCTCACATGTCACATGTTCAAGACCACATCAAGGGCGAGCGCAAGACTTGAAATATTGTTTGTGCAGAAAACAATTGGCCGATGGGGAGGCGGGGAGACTGAATACACATTTCTCTAGGCAAAAGAATAACCTTGCGCTGTTATTTTTTGGGGCTTTTTTTGTTGCCTTTGTTAGATAGACAGGAGAGGGGGGGTAATGTGGTTTTGGTAAGAAGAAAAGTATCATGCAGCTGAGATTTAGTACAGGAAATCCTCACTCATACCGATTTTCATCTGAAACACATTCTGATATTTTTGGTTCACGATTAATAAGCATTTCTTTGTTTTGAATTCTTGTTTTTTTTAAATATCTAATAATGCAGCACTTGTAAAGTTGTCGTTATGACTTGTTGCATTCATTATTTAATTTCATGCAGTTATTTTCGATTAGTGTTTATCCTTCATTGAGGATTATTAAAATGCAGCTGTGTGTGTGTGTGTGTGTGCGTGTGCGGGTCCTCAGGGTTCATTGACTACAACCAGGCCTGTGTGGTTTCTGAGATGTTTCTGAAATAGAATAAAATAAACACACAATGATTTTCTCCTGTATTATTTAATAGTTTTCTCTGAAACGTCGACATTGAAACCTCTGAAGCAAAAACTTATTTTAGATTACTCGGAGGCAAAATGAGAAAAAAAAGTAACAAATGAGGTTTCAAGAAATGGTTCCAAGATCTGGCCGCTGTGAAAGACCCTTGTCTAGTCGCCCAAAGCAATCTGCTCAAACCAGCGACAGTTTTAAAATGGAACGTGTAACACATTTGACATGTTCTTTGACGGCCCTTTCTTAAATGTAAACAAAATGCAACCTGCCCTCAAGAAATACAGCCAAAGACACGAGATATGAGATATGTAACCTCTGAGGGTCTGTTGCAACAGAGATGATTGTTTATGTTAACTCCTGTCAAGAGTGCGCCTCTCTGTCATACCACAGCTGTGCCCTGGAGTCGAGGAATCGTGAAAGCATTTTGTGGAAGCGCTCCCGTGCTCAAGCAGCTAATTACATGAACAGGGAAAGTCAGCAAGACTTATGGTATCTTTTCCAAATGCCCGACTGAAAGGGGTTTCTTTGTAAATATAACAATGTTACTCATCAAAACACAGTCAAGTCTAGTTTGACCATATAGGACATTTCATATGACACTCAGTGTGCTACAAAAGAAAAAGAAAATATAAGAAAGGAAGGTATTTCTATCATCAATTTCAGTAAAATCTTGAGAAAAGAAATGCAAAATTAAGCTAACTAACTAAAACGATCGACCAAATCTTCCCCCGAAGTCAAGGAAGATAAAGTAAATCAGAATGTGACCAGGGGCACCGAACACATGGAGCGTCTTGTGACTCACTTTAAACCCGGGAACACGTCCGGTCATCCCAGCAACACGGAACACAAATATGAAAGTGTTCTGCCAGCATCTAGAATGCCCTTTGGGGTTATCCTGTATCAAAGCCTTCAGAAATACACAGGCCAAGAGTGAGATTTTTATCATAGGCCCGAAGTGCGCTGCATGAACTCAAAGGTTGATAGAGTGTGAATTAAGAAATATGTACAATGTAACTGTTTAAAACAGAAGTGCTGGGCAGGAATGTGCTTAAACATATTCTCAGGGATGTGCAGAGGTTCACAGTGTTAGGGGGGAACAGGTCCTGGCGGGTCGGCAGAGTACAGCAGAATCCCTTCTCTGCAAAGTGAATGACTCGCTGTGCGTCCTTGTCCTTGGCAGTGGCTGCAGCGTACCAGTTGGTGATGGGGGAGGTGAAGATGACTCAATGATGGCAACCATTGTTGTCTTGGGCAGGTTGAACAACTTCAGCCGCTGCAGGAAGTACATCCTCTGTTGTGATTATTATTGCTTGAGGCCCTCATGATGGATGCCAGGAAGCGGAAGGACTTGACTGGGGAGTCACGGAGGCCGACAGGATTGAGCGGGGCGAGCTTCCTCCTAAAATCCACAACTGTCCCAAGTTGTTCTGACTGCACCCGGTCACCAGATTGTCAGATGAGTCCACTTAGGGTGGTGTCGTCCGCAAACTTCAGGAGCTTGAGCTGGTGACTGGATGTGCACAGGGAGAAGAGCAACATTAACTTTAGATGAAAGCTCACCAAATTCAGATATGAAGCCTTGGAGCGCGGTGAACTGCAAGCACTCGACAGGGAGATACAGATCAGATACTAAGTAGTGGAAGAACCAAACAAGACGCTTTTACATGATGACATATCTGGAGAAAGAAATAGCAGCTATTCCACCACCATTCTTGTTTGAGCAGGTAACAAGTAGAGCTGGTACAAATTAGGCTGAGATGCTTCAATGAGTTCTTGGCAGAATGCTTGGTCAGCGCCCCTCGGCGTCTGATTCCGACACACCACACTTCAGTGGTATCAGCTATGTATGTATGGGTCCAATTAACATAACCAGGTGCGTCGTTAGTGTCGTTCGTCGCTAGCCACGCTCTTTTTTCTAACCTTGACTAAGCGGTTTTGTTCCCTAAACCGATCTTCTTGTGGAGACAGACTTTTATTTTGAAAAGACTATGTGCGCCTTATGAGTGTACATTGGCGGGTACCGATCGCACCATCGTTTGAAGCTCGTGGCCACTGGCCATGCGTGATTTGTCTGTGAAGTTGGGAGCGAGGACACGTTGTTACAGCTGAATATATTAATGGAAGACACAAGGCTCAAGAGACAAAAGCTATAAACTGGATGTTAACGGTCAACTCTTCTGTTTCCTGTCTATTCGGGTGCACGCCATCGGCTCTGTTGATGGTTGATTAGTCCAAAAGTAAAGTTTCAGATTAAGTCAGCGGAACACAATTCTTTTTTTTACCAGCGGAGAGAACAAATGTGGTGAATTAATTTCCTTCCTTATAAAACATTTTCTAAAGACGAATTTTAAGGATTCAGAATCCAGCATTGTTAACGTACTCGTTAACTTTCTGGCAATCTTCTTGTTCTGCGGATTGGAGCACATGTTGATGCATGACAGTCACTTGTCAATACGTGGAAAACTAGAGGTCAACAACTCCACGGACCTTCAGTGTATGCAGTTATGTGAATCATCTATGAGACATAGAAATACATGCACACTGCTTTGGTAAATAACTCAAACAACACAAATGCTATAAAATTATATTTATTACAGCATACTCTCAACAAATAAGTATAAAGTATAAATGTGATATGAAAACACCAGGGCCAATATTCACATTGCATTTGCTCTTCAACCTCAAATTACTTATAAAAGTCTTAGCTTAGTCCCACTTTCCGGTACACAGTCGCCTCTAGATGCAGCCAAAAACAGGGAATCTATATAAATACATATGACCACTTAGTGGGTCATGTACGGCATCCTCAGCCAATTTTATCACTCTATTACAGCGGAAATGGAAATACTCTGTCCGAACATAAATCAAATCCATTTCAGTGTGGACAAACAATTTGTCCGGTTACTCGGCACAGATTATTTTTGCAAGAGGACACATTTACCTGGATTACATTTAAAAGGAAGCAACTAATACATCTATATATTTCCGAAGACCATTATACAGTTAATAAATGTCATCGCCACTAAAACAACTCGCATCGCTGACACAAAGTGGTCAATTTCTGGAGTGTTTTTTTCCCACCGGCTGCTCTCAGAAGTCATTTTACGGCCAGATTGAAAATCACTGCAACACTGGAAGGGAAATATTTGGAAATAATAAATGGACACCTCATGCTGGGAGATTAAACAGGCCCCACATCCTTTGTGATATACTTCTTAGAAAAATAGAAACGCTTCATTGAAGGAGAGGTTAAGACGTACACAGTGAGACAGACAGTTACACGCGTACGACAGCGCCGACGCTGCAAGAATAAAAACACTCATAAACGATCTCCTCTGTGTAGCATGACTGGAATCATCTGGTGTTTTCCAGCTGGCCTCCACATGACTCAGAGGGGTGATGATTTCCAGATAAAAAGATATGCGATGATTGGTTATCAACATGACAGTGGGCCCCATTTCACCCCGGTATGACGTCACCGGGCACATGGACGTTGGACAGCATGTAATGGATTGGCAGATTATTAGATTTTGTGTTTATACGCTGAGGCGCACAGTTTTTATTAAAAAAAAGAAGAGAAAGAAAAGACCTTTTGGAACACAACTCGGCGTCACGGTTTCGTCTCTCTCTCATCTTCCCCTGTGAGGAATCAAAGCCTCAACAGGAGCGGTTTTATTCGTTGGCTCGGTATAATCATCGGTCTGCAGTCTGCTCGTAAATATTCCTGTACATATATTTACATGCGGCTTTAATAAACATTCTTTATAAATGTGTTGACCACGTTGGTCCACTGAGAAAGAGTTCAGTCCTCAGTTTTCGGGAGTATGATCTTATTCATCATACGTTGCTTTTGCAGTCAGTATGACGGCCTACAGTCCCGTAGAAGTGGCTTCTACCTCGCTCCGGTTTCTCTCTCCTCGCTGGCAGTGGCAGCTGTTTCTCATTGATGGGAGCTGTTTGGAACGTGGTAGAAGACGTGTGTGGCGTGTGTGTGTGCGTGTGTGCGTGTGTGCGTGTGTGTGTGTGTGTGTGTGTGTGTGTGTGTGTTTATGAAGAGCTCGTGTATTTCTGACTGGAGCGGGAGCTGCTCCGGTCCAGTCCGTTCCCGTGATAAGAGCCTTTCCAGCGTCCTCCCAAGCCCCGTTTGTCCAGTGGAGACGTTCTGTAGCACCAGCAGCATAGGCAAGACTGAGAGACAAGAAAGCACACACACACACACACACACACACACACACACACACACACACACACACACACACACACACACACACACACATAGTTGTTTCCTTTTTGCTGACCCCGTTTCCTGGTAATCCAATATGTTTAGTGCCAGTGTGTACCCTCCTACCTGGAAGCAGTCTTTAAACTTCTGGCTGACATAGTAGAGGGCAATCGGGTTAATGCAGGAGTTTAAGGAGGCCATGTTGATGCCGATGTAATCCATCACTAGTAGGAAGCTGGTGGGGAGAAAGGGCAAAGTTTACAGTACGGACCACGGGAAGTGGCAGAGCGGAGAACAATGCTCCTGTGACGTTTGTATCTACAGTACCTGAGCAGTTCACAGCGGTTGGGGTCGTTCTGGTCGTACATTGTTTTCTTCAGAATGCGGCTGAGATGAAGGGGCAGCCAGCAGAGAGCGAAAATCAACACGAGGCAGAACACCGTCTTTGCGACTTCCCTCCGCTGCACACGCACACACAGACACACACAAAAGACATATGTTGATGCCTTCCGTCTTTGTGGACTGCAGTGGACTTGAGTGAGTCATCTGCGTGCGTACCTGCTTCATGTGGTCGTTGAGCGCGATGCGCATGCCCTTTTTGCGACTGAGCATCTCGCATGACATCAGTGTGTAGAAGATTGCTGTGCAGGCCAGCGGGAGGCAGAAATAGAAGCCAAACAGCCACCAGTCTTTCACTTCCTGGTAGAACTGGATGAAGAAAGAAGAAAGAAGCTAGTCAAAAAAAGAGTGCAACAAGAAATCCAGTGTTACGGCAATTTCTGAGATGCATTTTATAGAGACCCAAGATTCAACACTTCTCCGCTGTTGCAGATATGAACAATGCCAACATTGTTTCTTGCTAATAAAGATTAAAAGTTTAATGTATAAATTGTTACTTTTTCCTGGAAACACTTTATTACTTATATTGCTTATGTCAAAGATGTTTTAACTGAATTACAGGACTTCCTGTTGACAAACTCAACCTCACTTCTCTGTTGTCATAATAACAGTCGTTGAAATATGTGACATTTTCAATCTCACTGCAATGATATTCTGTTCTTAAACTAGAAGGTCAATGCATAAATCACTATTTGTTTTTATTTATAAAAAAATGCATGAACCAAAAAAATAAAAAATAAAAATAATCTAATTCCCTTACAGGAATACAATTCTCCACTGAAGACATGACCTGTTCAAAGGCACAATGATTAAAGCTTGACAAACTGCGACCAGATCGATGTTGGAACACTTCCAGAACTTGAAATTAGGAACAAATATGTTAAATAAGTTCCAGGCTTGTTTTGGTTTGGCACAAATTCTTCCAATTTTCTCCTCAAAATTTCATCAAGCTCGAGTTACAATCCACAAATGTTGAATGACACATGAAAAGACGTCGCAGCTTCATGCTTTATTTCCACCATTTCCTGCAATCCAGACCCTTCTGTTTCAAATAATAAAAAACACTTTGTAATGTGCGTCCTGCGGTGCAACTCCATGAGCATGCGTGCATGTTGAATGACTCCCATTCAGAGGATGTTACCTTCATGAAGCTGGTCGTCTGTTCCGGATGGAGCAGACACACGCGCAGCTTGTGACCTCTGTACGGCATCTCCAGCATGTCGAATGCCAGCGCCTCGGGGACTGCGAGCATCACAGCGACCAACCAGATCAGAGTCACCTCCACCGCTTTCCACAGAGGGATGCCCATCCCCTTCACCCGGCTCCATGACGTCACTGCGTGGTAGCTGCGCAGACGGCAGAGACGTGTGCATTAGCCGCATTCAGCACCAACAATTGTGTGTGTGCGTGTGTGTGTTGTGTGCGTGTGCGTGTGCGTGTGTTGTGTGTGTGTGTGTGCGTGCGAAGAGCAGAAGTCTACATACCGGTCAATACTGAGAGCACACAGGCTGAGGACGGTGATTCCCACTGAAGCTTTCTGGATGAACGGCAGCAGCTTACATATGTACACGCCAAACGGCCAGTCCTCGGCTATCAGCTGCGGAGAGGAACCGATGGGGACCGAGAGGAGACACATTTGTAACGAGAGAAGGGTCACCCGTGCACACACACACACGAAACAGACGTCTTAGAGGTTTAGGTGCAGGGGTCCAGTCTGAGGTTATTACTGTGCCAGCGAGCCAGAATCCACAGTTCCTCGTCTCCCAGGGGTTAAAAAAAGCAGTTCCGCATAAGGAGAGCGTCTTCAACAGAAGATTAGGCTACACATTGGATCCGCCACTTATAGAAATATACAGTTTGGTTTTGGCATCTTTCAAATCTTCCAGTTTTCGAAAAAGAAAACCCACTCCTGTTCTCAATTCAACCGATCCTGTCTCTCATTATAATTATCATAATCTCATGATGCCTCAAATACCTGAAATGCGAGGCCTTAACGGAAAAGTAAACATAAATCAGAATACTATTGAAATGCTGCACAGCGTTCCAGCTTCGTTCACTTGAAGCGAATCCTATCCGATTTTGAAAATGCAAAATCACAGTTTCACATGTGGTTTTCTGGCACAGTTGCGGTCGTATGAGTTGGACATTTTGGCATCAACACCCAAGCCCACTGGGTGTGTTTCTTACATCACACATGCATTGGGAGCGAGGACAACAAAAGGATATTTTATTTCAACTGTAAACACTCGAGTTGTCCCCAGCTGTTGGCATGCATCTGCTTTTATTACATTTTTTAACTCTTGCTGTGGAGGTCTGCGGGGCCTGTACTTAAAAAGTAAATAATGACACATGACAGGTGGGGACAAAACCAAACTCATCTATAAACCACAGGATGTGCCGAGAGGGGCGTTGCCAACGGCTCAGTGCAGGGAAATTGTCACAATGAATTAGACACAAACCCAGGGACAGGTAACCGATTTTGTGTCTGTGATTGACAACTACCGTCATTTCCGAAAAGTCAAAAAGAGAGATCATCGGTCACACACGACAAGCAGAGGAAACACCAGACAGACGCACACAAAGGATAAGTTTGGTCACCTTAAACACATTGATGGGGATGGCGATGATGATATAGAGCAGGTCCCCCAGAGCCAGGCTGCCGATCAGGACGTTGGGGCCATTCCTCATGCACTTGTTCTTGTATATGATCCGGAGCAGCGTTGAGTTGCCGATGATGCCCACCACGAAGATCAGGCAGGACACGAAGGTGTTGACGTACTTGAAGGCGTGCTTGATCTCCGTGGGCTTTGTGCACATGGGGGGGAAGGAGCCCCGCGGCCGGCCCGGCTGCTGCGGCTGCTGCGGCGGCTGCGGCGGCGGGAGTGGGAAGGAGGCGTTGCTCTTGGACGGCTCCGAAGCTGCCGGGCCTCCCTGGGTGTCGCGGGCGAACCGAGAGGCTCCGCCCTCGGCGACCATCAGGAGACAGAGCAGAGCGGTGACGGCCTTCATCATCGCGCGAGCCTCGTACTTACTCGGCACGGTTCGCTTACACACACGCTCTAAAAAGGCACTCACACACACATCCACACACCGGGGGCCCGCTCCAGGCCTGGCAGCAGGAGGTCTGAGTCCCAGCTCTGTCCTGCAGAGAGAAAGTAGGCGAAGCGTCAGCGTATGAAAGGTGTTTAGTTTTGTTTACAAACTGTAGCGATAGCACAGTTAGTTCAAACAATTTCATGAGGAAATTGGTTCTGAATGATACCTTTTAAAACCATTTTGATTCTGATATTCTTTAAATTCCATCAACAAAACTAAGAAATGTTTTTTTGTGTTGAAAAAGTATTCTCAGATAAAGGCGAGGGGGTGAAATGAACAAAGCAGTAAAAGATAAACGAGACAAATGGAACAGTGATAACTGAGGTTTCATGAGGAACAGCGTTTCTGTGTGTGTGTGTGTGTGTGTGTGTGTGTGTGTGTGTGTGTGTGTGTGTGTGTGTGTGTGTGTGTGTGTGTGTGGGAGAGAGATACTCTCTTTCTTTCACAGACGACCCTAGCTGGGCCCTGAACCTCTCAAGAATCATGTGTACCCCCAGAATGCCCTGGGGCGTCTCTCGGGATGATTCTTTAAAGACACGCTATCAGGGCCCACAGTCTCACACACACACACACACACACACACACACACACACACACACACACACACACACACACACACACACACACACAGCAGATGTGCAAACCTCTTGACACAGCAATTTGGAGAGGGACAAGCACTTTGCTTTTTAATGCTCATATCTAAGAAAGTGCCCCATACACACACACACACACACACACACACACACACGGACACATTCATGGCTGCATGCGGCTCAGAAACACAGAGGCTTGTTCTGTTCATACACACAAAGACACAAAGTCACATGGATGAACTCACACACATATCAAAAGAAATCTGTTTTACTTTTTTTTTATCCCGTCCTCTGTAACATCTCAATTATGCCTTTGTGTTGTGTAACATGCAGCCTCATTAGGCCATGTCAGAGCAGCCTTGTCTGATCTAATTGGAAAGCTGGATATTAAGCGGTCTGATCTTCTGGATCTAAAAGATTTGTCTTTAGAAAAAGCCTCTCGGACCTTGAGCTCTGCTGGCTTCACTTCTTAGAAAGACGGAGGTGGAAAGTTGGCAACTAGCAAGGTGAAATAAAGGGGCAATTAGTGGTAAACAAAAAAAAAGTGTGTTTGTGGAGAGGAGAGGAGAAAGAGAAACTAGAAAAAGGTGCTTTAAAAGTTTAAAAGAGAAACACATAAATGTAGTTAAAGAATGTTAACAAAGAGGTCAATATCGAGAGGAATGACAGTTTGATGCTCCGAGCCGTTTGGAAGAACAATAGGCGGAAAAAGGAAAGCACAGGAAAGGAACAATTAGAAGAGGGGAAAGCATGAGAGCTGAGGTACTCTGTGTAGTCACGAGAGGGACCTGGAGGCAGTAACAGACAGCGATGTGGGGAGGGGCTGAATTAGGACAAAGGACTCTATTTATATGGAACATTATTTAGAAGAAAAAAAACTAAATGTGACTTTGAGCTGGAGCTTGTGAGATAGAATGACTTAATGCTATTACATCGGGTCTGTGGCTTGATATGTTGATGAAGATAAAGAAGAACCAGATATACAAACCAGACAATAATTTATAGACATCTGACAAGAGAGTGGGCCCCATGACCGCACGCCATGCAGGTTATAAACTACTGGCTTGATGTTTGTCGAAATACTCCAGTAAAATACAAATATCTTCAAAATTGTACTTAAGAACAGTACCTAAGTAAATGTACTTATTACTACAGGTGGGTCCATCACAGAAAGATCTGGACCATAATTATTAAAACATACTTAAATTACAAATATCTTAGAACTGTGTCTCTAATCCACATAGGATGCCTGAGTTGGCCTTCGCATGTTCCTTCTGCATCACAGGACTCCAATTCTCTACCCGAGACATGAAGGGCCAGTCCTGATCACAGGTCCTGATCACCTGATCACCTGATCACAGGACCTGATCACAGATCCCGATCACAGGTCCTGATCACAGGACCTGACCACCTGATCACAGGTCCTGATCACAGGTCCTGACCACCTGATCACAGGACCATGTTACACAACACAGGACCTGATGACAGGACCTTATGACAGCCAAGACTCCTGCAGTCACCAGGGTTGCATGTGAAGGCATATTTGAGGCTCCATAAGGGACAAACTGGGGTTTAAAGATACTTTTCTGACTGCAATAGCTTACAAAGCATCTGAACAATTCGGCTCGCTTCGGCACACATTTTGTGGTGATGAATTTTTCAAGATTTAATCTTTTAGACAGCTGTTGGAGCGCCACCATCAGCATATTAGCCCACAAAGCCAGTTGAGGACGTTTGGCATATAGGACTGGACCTACGTGAAACGTTTTGTTTATTTCATGCATGCGAAGGGAAATTACCTCGAAAGAAGAAGAAGAAGAAGAAGAAGAAGAAGAAGAAGAAGAAGAAGAAGAAGAAGAAGAAGAATTACAGGTCAAAACAGGAATGCTGCATGTGAGGAGAAATGCTACAACCAATGCACACAGCATCAGATTGTTCTTTCAAAAGGAAGGATGATTCAAAAAGAAAAAATACCAGCTCCAGCTTCACTGAACCTAATTACACAGTTGTGTCAATTAAAAGTTTATAGCCTCATTTTGGATTCTTTTAGTAGATTCACAAGTGTGAAATCGTTTTTTTATGCCAGTTCCCTCTGAGGACGGTTGCACGAAACACCTTCAGTTTTAATCTATCCTTAGCTAGGAGTTATTTAAGGGTGTTGCACAGAATCCCATAAAAGGTTTCCTTGGATAAGTCTGGAAAAACTAATTGGTCAAAGGAAGTAAACATTTTACTTCTGAGAGTACAGTACAAGAAGGCATGTACAAGAACGCAACCAAAACAAAAAGATTTTTGGGGATAATTGCAACAAAAAATGAATCCCAAAGATAGGATTGGAAAGATCCCGTAGCATAAAGCGGGAGAGCCATCACTACCTGCAGAGAGGCTGCAGATAGTGATGGCTGGTTATGCAGCAGTCAAGGTGGGACCTTGAATTAACAGCCGCTCAAATCTCTGGTGTTAAATCAGTTCCCCGGTCTTCTCAGGATGCGTTCATTTTCACCCGAAATAGAGCTAATATAGATCATTTCACCTCTCAATAAGCATATATATAATCACGATTAGAGCATGTTTTTAATGGTAAATCAATAAACAGATAGGCTGTACTTCCTCATTTAGTAAAGAAAAATATTCCAAATATCTGAGAACGTTATTACCAATTTAGACGGCGTATTGTGCATCATATCTCACAATATGACACCATTGAAAGATGATAAGTTATCATGTTGAATTATGACCCATCCCTAATAAACTCTTGCATTTTGCAGTTATTATGATTTTTCCCCCTGACTTTGGCAAAACTTTAGTGAACATTTTAAGGAGGAAACTTAAGGTGTTTTGTGTATTTTAAGGAAACCTTCACCCGAGCCCTTCTGTGAAAAGCCAACACAGAAGCTGCAGATCACACACTGCAGCAAAGCAGGTATTCTACTCAAGTGAGTGAGTGCATCAACACAATGTAGTCGTGTCAGGAGAGCATCTGAGACCCTGCAGCCCAACTCATCGCACACAACATTCAACAAGTCCAGTCCAACAGACGGAGTGAGTTTTAATGGTGAATACGTTCACAGTCTGAACTGAACTGCTTGAATATTGTATGAATATTGTATGTAAGTAAGTGTGAATTAACATACCTTAATTGATGATGCATTATGTACACATCAAGTTTGATCATTGATAATTCACCCTGCATTCATTCATGCATGAGTCGTGCATCAGCTACGTGTTACTTAACTGCATTTTTTGTATAGTCTTGAACTGCAACAGATTTAATTCGTGTCACTAAAATAACAATAACAAAACAAAAGGCATATTTGACATGCAAAAAGAAAATGAATTATGAAAAAAAAAATGAAAATGTGAAATGGTTCACGCAGACAAAAGGATAGCAGTTAATATAAAGCCCGAGCCCTGTGATTTAGATGAATAAATAGAGAGAAGATAGAGAGATACATGAATACAAAATAAAAGTTTTCTCCATCGCAGCGCAGTTCAGTCGGGATCAGGCCTCACCAAAAGAGGCGCAGTATCTGGTCATGTGTCTGTCTACTTCTGCGCGAAGTCAACAGTCAAAACCCATGAACAATTCAACTCTGCATTTTGATTTGGCTAAATCAAAGTCGATGAAGTTATCAATTCGAATTTACCGGACCGTGGAGTTTCTGGTGTGCTCCAAAGTGTCCGGATCAATAATCCCAGCAGAAGTTCCGCTAATTGGCCCGGCGCGTGGTGAGTAATTACGCTTTTGTTTTCCCGGTGGACTCCAGTAACTTGCAGCTCACGGTGCGTCCAAGTGCGTCCAGTGCGTCCGGACTCTCCACTCCGCTGCTCCGGCTGCGTTCTGACGCACAGAGTGACGGTGCAGGCTTTTATAGCCGCGAGCCGGGAGGCTGCAGAGACGAACCAATCACAGTACAGACGCGAGCATCCTTCCCCATCTGCAGCCGGGACGCCACTGCATCGAACAAGGACGCATTATCACTTTTACTTTCCAACGCTACGCCACATTAACCTCCAAAGGCCTTTTAACATCCATTAACTACTTTCTTTGGTTATTGGGCTGATGACGTGGAGGACTGTGGAGATGAAAGGGGAGTTCTCGGAGTTGCAGTATTAGAGGACTGATATCATGGGTAGGGTTCAGCCTCAGGACTCTTTCCTGCAGGATCTTCCTAAGACTAGATACACACAGTCCCAGACGTCTTTTACCAAAACTGCTCAGGTGATAGCGGAGCCGTTCTATTGGAACTCATTTAATTTGTCACGTCTGACCACACAGCGAGATACTTTGCTATAGAAGACGTTTTACTTATTATCAGTGTTGTATAAAGTACCCAAAAGCCGTACTTGAGTAAAAGTAAAGATACTTTACTGGAAAATTACTCCAGTAAAAGTAAAAGTCACCTATTAAAATACTACTTGAGTAAAAGTCTTAAAGTATCTGATATTTTCTGTACTTCAGTATCAAAAGTATTTTTCTGATATAAAATGTACTTAAGTATTGAAAGTAAAAGTATAAGTACATGCTTTTAATAAAAAAGCAATGGGTCAGAGTTTTGAGAGTTATGAAGTTTATTCTTTTAAGTGCTGTGGCCACCGTGACCAAGGACAAGGAGTTGTGTTGATAAAATAACCATATATATTATGTTCAACATAATATATTGTACCTAAGTATACTTTTGCATCTACTATGAACTTATCATCGTAATTCTCCAAAAAGCAATATGACACTATGAAGGAGTTGTAACAGTGTGGTTATAAGTATGCTCATTCTGCCCGGTAACGGTCCGTGGGTCCCTTGGTACCGGGCCCCTTGGTACCGGGTCCCTTGGTACCGGGCCGTGGGGCCCTTGATACCAGGCCCCTTGGTACTGGGCCGCACAGAAAGAATGAATGAAAAATGTAAGTTAAATTAAAAAAGTCCGGAAAAATGTTTTATTGTGAAAAATGACCAGATACATCCGTCTGTGGTGACCTCAGACGGAACCTCTTGACACATGTCAATATGTCACGTTACCCTAAAAATGAAACTTAAATCTGTTTCAATTCTGCCGGTGTTCTGGATTAAAACCAAGGCAAAGTATCCTGAGATCGCCAAAAAAGCATGAAAACCTGCTTTCATTTCAACATCCTGTCTTTGTGCAGCGCGTTATAAGTTAAGCAGTAGACTGGACTAAAGGTTTAGTTAGGAGTAGACTGGACTAAAGGTTTAGTTAGCAGTAGACTGGACTAAAGGTTTAGTTAGGAGTAGACTGGACATAACGAACACACGTCAGGTGTCGTTGTCTCCTGTCTCTCCGAGGTCGGACCCGGTCCGTGACAGTTTGGTCTTCACGTTACCGGCCCGTGACGCATAAAGGTTTGGGAGCGCTGGACTAGAGGATGTAGAGGGCTAATGCAGAATATTGTGATTCGCAAAACCTGCTTCGTGGAGTCTGTGTTCCACCACAGTCCCGGATGTGTTTTTCTTTCTTTCTAGAGATAGATTTGATTTTGTAGCGAGTAACGAAGGTTTCAGGGGAAATGTATCGGAGTAAAAGTATCAGTTTTCTTTGCAAAATGTAGTGAAGTAAAAGTAAAAGTAAACAGAAATATAAATAGTAAAGTAGAGTACATATATCCCAAAAAACTACTTAAGTACAGTAACGAAGTATTTCTACTTCGTTACTATACACCACTGCTTATTATGCACTGATAGGGTGCTTCATTTAAAGAAGAGACTGTTCTTCACGCTTTGCTTTTTTATTTATAATTTTTTTTTATTGTCCCCATTATAAACACTGTTGGCTGCGTTTATTCAATCAAAAGTTAAAAAAGTAGCTAAAGAATTCAGGGCCATTGGTGGTGATGACTCAGCGTATTTGATGTGGCAGTGGTGCTGACAATGACGTGTGCTTTAAGGCTGTTGCAAGCACTTGCAGCTGTGAATCTTCATCTTCAGTCTTGTTTTAACTTTTACATGTTCTGCCACGAGTGTTCAAACGTGTCAACACTCACAGTCACACAAACGGACAAGGCGTGCTCACAGAAGCAGTCGTTTAGCAACTCACAACATTTCACTTCTCAGTGCTTGTGACACACACTGCTTTGTGTTTGCAAATAAAGACACAAACACACACCAAAAACAGGAACAACTACTTAAATCTCTCCCACTCCTCACAGCAACACCATCGCCACCACTGCCAGCAGACACACACACACACACACACACACACACACACACACACACACACACACACACACACACACACACACACACACACACACACACTCCCACACCAAACAAAGGACCTTTCTGTCGAGTGTGTTTAATGACACCCGTCCCCTGCTCTATTTTGGGAGGTCGACTATTCCTGGCGCATCATTTATGTCATTATCACAGTCTTGTATTATTAAATCATTAACAGACATTACGCCTATTATACTCATGGTTACACGCATTATGTCTCCACAACACTCAGTACTGCATTGTTCTGCATCTGTGTGTGTGTGTGTGTGTGTGTGTGTGTGTGTGTGTGTGTGTGTGTGTGTGTGTGTGTGTGTGTGTGTGTGTGTGTGTGGAGAGGACATGCTGATGTTCCTGTTGCTCTTTAGTCTTGGTGGCCTTGGCAGAGGGAAACACTTGGATAGTGTCAGTAAACACTAGGCTGAGGCGGTATAGGCCGAGCTATTAGGATATTAGGACGCCACACATCCATAGGGGTGGCCCAAATGAGGGGAGAAAATTCGGAATTTATAATTTTTACTATTCTTTGCAAATGCTATTCTATTACTATCGTTTCAATATATTGCAAAAGCTTGAGTTACACCCACCTTACATTTAGTAGAGGAAGTTGGAAAGACTATTCAGATGTTTTTGAAAACTGAAAACACTCCCAGACCGTACAACGTCTCAATGGGACCATCATTTACCAAATCAACATCAGCTGTATACTGAACATCTGAAACTAGTGATTGAGACAATAAACTCACATTTACAATGTTTAATGAGTGATAAATGAGGGATAAATGAAGTGAGAAGTAGAGTGATTGCTATTACAGATAATGCAAGTTTAGAGCACTTCCGTATTGGCTTCACTTTTCAGATCCGGAGGTTGGCGCCTGAGTTTAATCGCAGAGACATAAAGCGCAGCAGTTGTATGATGAACGCGATTGGTGGGCTGCGATGCTCAGGGCACCCTGCAGCCTAAATCAGGGCACCACATTTGTCCGGGCCGACACGGTCCAGTGGGAGGAACATGATAAACATTTCGAGCACAGGGTGCTTCTCTCCGCGCAGATGTCGACCTCGAACTTGAGCGTTCCTGTTGCTAACATCTCCTTCCAGCCCTCAATGTTGTGGGTGTCATGTAATGTCCTTTTTTTTTTATAGGAAAAATGTACACGGCATGAAGTTTCTTTTATTTAATTAGTTTCTCAGTGATTTACCCACGGCTGTTTTCGCTGGGAACCACACAACCACACAATTAATTCTCCCTTGTGGATGTGTTGTCAATCAAATCTCAGTATGCATTCCCATTTACACCCCTTCTCTTACGTCACAGAAATAAGCTTTCTTGTTTCATTATCATCTGCTTCTGAGTTTGCTTAAACCTACTTCAAAGAGCTTTAATTTTGTGTTCATAAACTTTCTTTCCGCAACTTCAAATCGTGGCATCTTTGCGCAATTTCCACTCTTGAAAAGAATTTGAGATCATTATCTGTGGGATTGCATAATGTTCAGTCACACTACGTAAGCTTTTAACAACTGACCCACTACAGGGTGCTTCATTAAAACATAAGGAATCATTTAGAGTAGGGTCAAATTAAATAACATGAATATGATGGGGTAAACTGGCACCATCTCTAATCCCATTAGGCCTTATGTCTGTTAATAATGTAACTCCATGCAGTTTTGCCCATTTTCAAGTTTGCGCTTCATGTAAAGGATTACATGCTCATCCATGCGTCAAAAAACTCTTAAGAGGCTTAAAAAAACGTTGAGACCCACTGGAGATGTTTAACAGACATGCATCTGCAAACAAGGCGTTTTTTTTCAGTCTGGATCTTTAAAAAACGGATTTATGAACGGATTTATGAAAGGATTGTTCAGTCCTTTAAAACGCGTAGCTGGCCTGATGATATGGATTGTGGGGAAAAATTCAAGAAGACACTGACACACCAATTTGGTCTGCTGACGTATAGGCCAATGAGTCACACTAAATCAGACACTCGAGGTTTAGATATGACCTTTGACATGAGCAGCCCGAGGCTGAGTGTAAGTCGACTGTAAATCTGTGTCTGAAACTAATAACTCACTGCAACCCATTTACAATGCCACTCTGATTATTAGATGGATTCGGTTGTAACGTCAACATAATGAATGGTCTGGCCAGGAAAAATACCTCGAGAACATGCAGGATGTTTGTTTTAATGTGTGCATGATCGAAACGTATAAGGAGAGACGCCAAACCCAGAGAGAGACGCCTCCCAGCCAGTAAGATGCTTTAATGGTAATAAACAGGACCAGCTCACACTGGTTCATGATTTTTCTTGCAGTAATCGAACACTTAAATCAAAGGGATCAACACAGCGGGGACGAGCGAGATCTTAAACTTTGCCTGTCATCAAGTTTCACGTAAAAGACAAGAAAAGGCAAATAAACATAATAAGAGAAACATTTTGTATGGGCATTAGAAGATCTGCTTCATCTGACCCGTGACTCCTCAAGCCAACATGGGGGACGCAGCCTTGCAACGCACACAGAGACAAACACACACAGTATTGCAACCTTCCACAGCTGTCTGGATGTTTTGTCCGAGCATCTGATGTCGGATCAAAGCCCTAAAGCTCATAATGTGCGAACCAGATCCATCTTTGTGTGATTCCGTGCGTCTGATTCTCACATCCTCACATTTTTTTTGCGCTGAAACTTCAGGAAGGAGGGGCGGGTGCTCGGAAAATTAAGGCATATCGGAGTTGTTGAAAGGACGATGTCGACCTTGAGCCTTCGACAACTATGACACTGATGGTCGGTTTGCTGCCGTCACATGAACTCCCAGACAATGAGGACATCATGCACTGCATGCTTCCTGCATCGGCTGGTAATTCACAATAGCCGGCCTTTTTGAAGGATTTTCTTCATCCGTTGATCTGCTGTGAAGTGTAGCATCATCACCTCTGATCCCTCTGGCCATTTATTTGATCCTCTCTGGGGAGGAAAACCACAGAAACATTGCCACATCAGGCTACTGGAAATGAAAGCAGGGTCGTTAAATCTGCAGAACTTCAACTGGACCGTGTTGGCCTATCGAGAAGCGGGCCGACATTCAATCATCACTGAAAAGCATTGTCGGCCCATTCTCTGAGGCATGTGGGCTGACGGGTCGAGACTAGCATGTGCTAGTGTTGCCAACTTGGAGACTTTCTCGCAAAGCTTTGTGCCAAGACGATGACATGATGGGCATGAATCATGAATCATTCTTGTCCAGAATGGACAAACTAAACACGGGCTCCAGAGAGAGCCTTTCAAGTGTGTTGGAGAACTACATGTATGGAGGACTGAAAATGACTTAAGTATAAATAAATAAATGCAGGAATAAATACAGGAATAAATAAATAAATGCTTAAATAAATGTATAAATAAATAAATAAATAAATAAATAAATGCAGTAATAAATAAATAAATGCTTAAATAAATGTATAAATAAATAAATACAGGAATATATAAATATAACTTATACCTAAACAGGACATCATTAAATAAATCTATTTCTACATTTATGTATTTATTCATTTATTTATGCCTGTATTTATGTGTCCACACGTATTTATACATTTATTTATGCCTTGTATTTATGTGTCCGCTGGGGCGGTCCGAACCTCTGTCTAAAGCATGATTGGTCACAGGAGTGTGATCGCTCCTGGTATGTTGCGCTCTACTACTTCTGCCTTCACATGTTGTTGAAGTTGGCAAGCTCAGCTAACCGTTAGCAGAAGTCCGGATTTTCAATGCCCTGTCCGGCGTCCGGTGCAGCACCAAGCCGGACGCGTATTTGTCCTCCTTTTTGCAGACCTGCAAACTTGTCACCTTACGGCGATATTCGCCGTTTTGAAATCAAAATATGTGAACTGGCCGGCCAGCGTTTCTGAGATTGGAGTGATCGTGATCTTCATAATAGAAGATCTTTGATGAGTCTTGGCCAATCAGCGTTAAGATGTCTCCAGCAGCCGTTTCTCAATACTCTTCTTCTCTGTACTTGATGAGGAAACTCACAACTGAACGTTGATGTTCTCTGAATACTAGTCATTTGCATACAAGGACACAGAAATACAGAAATAAATAAATGAAGAAATACGTGTGGACACATAAATACAGGCATAAATAAATGAATAAATACAGAAATGTAGAAATAGATTTATTTAATGATGTCCTGTTTAGGTATAACTTATATTGATATATTCCTGTATTTATTTATACATTTATTTATTTATTTATTCCTGTATTTATTTATTTATACATTTATTTAAGCATTTATTTATTTATTCCTGTATTTATTTATTTATTTATTTATACATTTATTTAAGCATTTATTTATTTATTCCTGTATTTATTTATTTATTTATACATTTATTTAAGCATTTATTCATTTATTCCTGTATTTATTCCTGCATTTATTTATTTATAATTAAGTCATTTACGGTCCTCCATACTACAATGGCCTTTAGGTAACATAAAAACGTTACCTAAAGGCCACTCAAGTTCTCCAACACACATGGATTTTTTGACGAACACCTTTAGTTGTGGTTTTTAGATTTAGCATCTTTCTGATGTCATTCATGTTTCATATGCATTTTCTGGTGTTATTTATTCTTTGTAATGTGTTTCTTGTCTGCTGTGCACTGTGGACGGTGTCTATTGTTTTCTGTATGAGTCTATTGTCGTCTGTATGAATCTTTGGTGGCCCCCACTAGGAAGTTTTCTCATCAAATCTGAAGGAGGGATCAGCGCAGGTATATTCAGTTGGATGCAATCTGCAACCTCACTGCTATATGACATCTCACTGCGCCTTTAATCTGACACATACAAGTACACTTGAGCCAACTATGCTCGTTTGGTGTGTAACCAAGCAGATGGCATTAGTTTGGCTCGCGTTTGGCAGCACTACTGACATCCCTTTGCCTGCGTTGCAGCTGGGATAGTCGGAGTCTCGCCCAGAGCTAACCAAATACACAGCTTCACACTATGCTGTTGTTCCAGCGCACACTTTTTTGGCTTCGTCCTAAATAGAGAGATCGGAAGATAGAGAGCTTCCCTGTCAACATCAACAGTAGTTACAATATAACAATCATTCTGAGATCATAATTGTCCCAGTTTTCCCAGCGTATAGCTCATTCATCGATGTCTTCCGAAGTTTGTTCTTAAATGTGTTCTTGGGAAAGGAATTGTTTGTACCTGTGTGATGAATCCCATTGTCCTCGTAAATTGAAGGCATGTGCCAGATGATGTTAATTAGCAGGTAATCTCCCTGCCAATCCCCATAGGCATGAGACTGCAGGGCCGTGTGCACACACAAACTGGAAAGATTGTCAAAGTGAGAGTCTAAATTCATTAATTAAGTAACTGGCCAATCAATAATCAAGTCAGAATTATGATAATTGGTGTTGAAATAGAGTGTATTTAATCAGAAATTACCTATATATATAAATAAATAATGTTCAAACAGAAATGTCTAAAACAATTACGATGTTATATAAAACTAAAGATACCTTGGATCAGAACTATATATATTGTTCTCCCATAGCTCCATACATGATCTGCTTTGTGGAGGTTACAGGGAAACACATTCAAAACCAAAACTAATATAAATTTGTAAGTTGATTGGGTTATTATGAACTAACCACTGCACTATTTATTAACGTACACACTTTGGGAATAGGTATATTCAAAACACCGAATTAAAAGTGGAGTTCACTTTGCAAATTTTTTTTAAAATAAGGGGATGAACACAGAAAACTGAAACAATATTTAGTATGAAATGTTACATTTGTTTCATAAAACATATTGGGTAGGTATTATAAGCTTAAACTTCAGCCAACACCTTTTTTTTAATCATTATTTTGTTGTTTTTCCTTTATCTTAAAGCCTTATTTGTAACGTCAGGTGAAACCCCAGGGAACTGGACTCAAGAGCCTGCCACAGAGAGTGAGATCGAAAACGCAAAGTGTTTCCTTGTCAGAAACACTTTATACAGGCCAGATTATACACCCATGATATCAGTAGTGTTGAGTGATATACACAATAATTACTTCATTTTTCACCATTTTATTGGGTGAGAAAGCTAACTGACTTACATCTTAAAACTTTTAATCATAGACTTTTATTACTTCAACCAGAAAAACAGAAAAAATATTAGACTTCCACAAAGATCAAATATTACTACCATGCTTTATTATTACTCAAATTTCAACTATATGGCTATGTTTTGCTAAAAATAGCCTGATGACAGTTTCGACTGAATGGCAATAACGAACGTCACAGCCCTTCACTGGCTAGCTAACGTTAGCTAACTATCAAGAGTACCTGACATTTTGATCCCTATAGGAAGGACTGGCCCTGCCTGGAGGGGTATAGTCTGGCCTAGGCTATTTTACACCCCCTTGTATAGTTTGGCCTAGGACAGTTTATCCCCGGGGTAGACTCTGGCCTGGAACAAAGTATACCCAGGTTTAATCTGGGCGGGGGTTAATTTGGCCCGTTACATGGCACAGACCTGGGGGAGCTCGAGGAAAGGAGGGTGGTAACGAGGGGCAGGTGAAAACAATCAGGGCGGGGCAGATAATCACACGGGCAGGAAGTAAATCTGAAACAAGAGACAAAGGTGAGTGGACCAAATAAAACTATTAACCTAAAAACTGATAACAAGGAAAACATAACCTTTGACATTATTGTTATTTATTCATTGTTTTTGTCCATTGTTTTTGGAAAACTCCAAAAGTAAAAAAAGAAAAAGAGAGAAAACCCCCTGTAGTTCATTGCAGAGGAAGGTTCACATGCATGATGGTCAAGGTGTGTGGGAAGTATTTGAGTAGCAACAAGGGACTGTTGTAAGGTATCTTTTGCTGTACACATGGACGCATCCAATTCTGTGACTGATGGAGGTGGATCCAGTGCATGTAATATTCTTGATTTGGATTTTTTTTAAAAGGCTTGTCGTGAATATGTTGCGTTTACTCGTGACTGATGAGGTGTTTACCAGGAAACTACAATTTAGGATAATGGAATAATGTTGGAAATTATCCTCCAGTTGGTATGGAGCGAGGGCGACATCTGGTAGCAATCTGTCCCCAGGCCGAGTCTGCAATACATTAGAGGTGCAACGTGTAATGACACCTGCTCCAACGAAGTAAGGGGGCAGCACTTCACCGCAACTACTGGGTCCATACAATATGAATTTACAGTAATCAGTTATTACAACAACAACAAAAACTACTAACTAAAAGCAGCTGCTGTCATCACTTGTGGCGTCAGACTATAGTTTATGTTAGCTAGTTGTGTTTACTGTGCCACCAACCAAGGCGTGTGTGGTATGTGTACGCTTTGTGGTTTGTGTGATAGTTTGTTTATTGGATTAAATCCAAAGTGAAACAATAAAGCAACCCGCACCTTCATCTCGTCCTCCCAGGAGACCACCCCGCTGGTCAGAGAGAAGCTGGCACTAGGGCGACGGTGTGTGCCGGCTGAATTGGAGCTAAGTGCTAACCGCTAACTGAGGTTACGTGTCCTGGAGCTGTCCTCCCGGGGGAAGGAAGCAGTCTCTCAGAGGACGAGGCGAGGGTGCGAGACGATTTGTCTTTTCTGCCACTTCGTAATAATCCAGACGCTGCTGGTTGAAAGTAGATATCTCATGCAGCACAAACTCTTACTTCCTCACATTCTTTTCTGATAATTGCTAGTTACTTATTTTGAACGATTTCAACTAAAATTTCAGATCTTAAATGCTGCACCTTTAAAATTATAGGTCCATGCGTGGGTGTATTTGCTGGCATGTGTCAGTTTTATTGGCTACATGATACATTACAGTTGAAAAGTATCAGTTGCCTCAGGGGTTATCATGAAAGATGGTGCTTTAAAAAAAGGAAACCCATTCCCCCGCTCTGCTGCTCTTCAAACGTGGTATCCATAAGCACACAGAGCATTGAAGAGAACAGTTGTCTAAGTATATCTCGACATAGACATAGACATAGACATACCCTCCTCCTCGCACAATCAATCTAGTCCTGTAGTGTAAAGTACTTGCAGTTCATATTTAGGTCATGACAACAAGGGCCCCTGTTGTTTTACCAACATGGCCTCCTTATGAAAGCAGTCCGCTCTAGGAACCGGGAGGACAACAAGACTTTAGTTGTCGCGCATGTACACACACGCGCATTGTAGCCATCACTCTGTCCACACTTGTCTGGGGTAATGAAAAAGAAAAAAGGTTCAGGTTTGATGGATGCTTGTGGAGGGGTCTTGCTGTGCAGCAAGTGGCACAGGGAGAAAGAGACCTTGCATTGTGTGGAGGTTTTTTCTTTCTTTGAGGGTTGTTTGACATGTTTACCTCCGGAGCAGTTCTACGATAACCCCTCTCATCCCCCTCCGCACTGTAACAATTCCCATCCGTCCTGCCGCGGTTCTACCCTGGGAACAGGAACCGTGACTCCCGGCTGACATCAGCAACTGGGAGACCTGCTGCACACATCCGGTTTATTATTGGCCGAGCGACGTTTGCGAGGACCCCAATGTTAGTGTCACACATTTTTTTTGCCCTGTTTAGCAACAATATGAAAGTAAAGGACAGCTAGTGTCAGAGTCCAGGATAGGTGGGTACTTCCTCTACTCTATTCCCCAGGGCAGGAAACTGCTGATAAACCAAGTCAGCATCAGGAGTGGATACAGGGAGATAAATTCAAGGGCTTGAGAGTGGGTTTCTTTTTTGTTCAGCAGTTTGCAGATGAATATGTTGCCAAACCTTATCAAACGCTCAATGAAATATGTTTTTTCATACATTTGAGATCATGTGTTCTGCCGCAGCTTTGGTGCATAGTCACATTGTATTAGTTTCCGTGTATCTCCTACATGCTGAGTATTTGTGCGGTGAGCGCTGACGACACACAGATATCATTGTCTGACCGATAATCTGTTCACTCTTCGCCGCTTACCCGAAAAGTCAAAGGTCGACGGCTGCTGACAAAGAGGTAGAATCTGAGAAGGCGAGGCTAAGATGGACGGAGAACGAAGGACAGAATGACAGACTGGAAACGGATGAGACTATAAAGTGAACCAGACATTGCTATGTTATCCAGTCCCCGTGGTGCAGGTGCTGTAAGCTGTTTTAGGGTTTTCTGTTTTCCCTTGACGGAAGATTTCATGCTGATCCGCATCTGACAAAACTCCCTCATGTGCTTTCCATTTTATTAATGCACTTCCAGCTTTAGAGGACCCAGAAACGTAAACGCTGCGTTGCCAGTTGGGCTTTTTCTGGCCTTCCACTTTCATCTGTTAGTTTCTGCTGTGGGGTTTTAGGGTTTCCATGTGGAAAATTTGAAATATCCCATCCATCCATTTTCGACCGCTTATCCGGGGTCGGGTCGCGGTGGCAGCAGGTTCAGCAGGCCGACCCAGGCTTCCCTCTCACCCGCAACACTTTCCAGCTCATCCTGGGGGACCCCGAGGCGTTCCAAGGCCAGCCGGGAGATATAATCCCTCCAGCGTGTCCTCGGTCTTCCCCGGGGCCTCCTACCAGTTGGACGTGCCTGGAAAACCTCTAATGGGAGGCGTCCAGGAGGCATCCTGACTAGATGCCCGAACCACCTCAGCTGACTCCTTTCGACACGAAGGAGCAGCGACTCGACTCCAAGCTCCCTCCTGATGTCCGAGCTCCTTACCCTATCTCTAAGGCTGAGCCCGGCCACTCTACGGAGGAAGCTCATTTCGGCCGCTTGTATCCGAGACCTCGTTCTTTCGGTCACGACCCAGAGTTCGTGACCATAGGTGAGGGTTGGAACGTAGACCGACCAGTAAATGGAGAGCTTCGCCTTCCGGCTCAGCTCCCTCTTCACCAAGACGGACCGGTACAGCGCCTGTTTTACTGCTGCAGCCGCACCGATCCGCCTATCGATCTCACGCTCCACCTTACCCTCACTCGTGAACAAGACCCCGAGATACTTGAACTCCTTCGCTTGGGGTAGGCAGTTTGTCCCCACCTGGAGGGAGCAGTCCACCGGTTTCCGGCAGAGCACCATGGCCTCAGATTTGGAGGTGCTAACTCTCATCCCTGCCGCTTCACACTCGGCTGCAAAACGCCCCAGTGAATGCTGGAGGTCACGGTCCGAGGAAGCAAACAGGACCACATCATCCGCGAACAGCAGAGATGCGATCCCGAGATTCCCGAACCGGATCTTCTCCGCCCCCTGGCTGCGCCTAGATATCCTGTCCATGAAAGTCACGAACAGGACCGGTGATAAAGGGCAGCCCTGGCGGAGACCAACACCCACCGGGAACGTGTCTGACTTACTACCGAGGATACGAACACAGCTCCTACTGCAGGCGTACAGAGACCGGATGGCCCGTGCCAACGGGTCCGGCACCCCATACTCCCGCAGCACCCCCCACAAAACCCCCCGAGGGACCCGGTCGAAAGCCTTTTCCAAGTCCACAAAGCACATGTAGACTGGTTGGGCAAACTCCCAGGACCCCTCCAGTAGTCTTGCGAGGGTAAAGAGCTGGTCCACTGTTCCACGGCCGGGACGGAATCCACACTGTTCGTCTTGAATCTGAGGTTCGACAAGCGGTCGGAGCCTCCTTTCCAGCACCCTGGCATAAGCTTTTCCCGGGAGGCTGAGCAGTGTGATACCACGATAGTTCGAGCACACTCTCCGGTCCCCCTTCTTGAAGATGGGAACCACCACCCCGGTCTGCCAGTCCATGGGCACTGTTCCCGACCCCCATGCGACACTGCAAAGGCGTGTCAGCCAAGACAGCCCAACAATGTCCAGCGCCTTCAGCATCTCAGGGCGAATCTCATCCACCCCCGGCGCCTTGCCACCAAGGAGCTTTTTGACTACCTTAGTGACCTCTGCCAGGGATATGGGTGCAACCACCCCAAGGACTTCAGGCGCTGCCCCCTCTCCAGGGGACATGTTGGCCGGGTTTAGGAGTTCCTCAAAGTGCTCTTTCCACCGCCCGACGATGTCCACAGTCCGGGTCAGCAGTTCCCCCCCCACGCTGAGAACAGCCTGGGGTAGGCCCTGCTTTCCCTTCCTGAGCCGTCGGATGGTTTGCCAGAACTTCCTTGAGGCCAACCGAAAGTCCTTCTCCATGGCCTCCCCAAACTCCTCCCATGCCCGAGTTTTAGCATCCGCGACCTTCGCAGCTGCAGCCCTTCTGGCTTGCCGGTACCTGTCAGCTGCTTCAGGAGACCCCTGGGCCAGCCAGGCCCGAAAGGCCTCCTTCTTCAGTTTGACGGCTTCCCTCACCCCCGGTGTCCACCACCGGGTTCTCGGGTTGCCGCCACGACAGGCACCGATGACCTTCCGACCACAGCTCCTAACGGCCGCGTCCACAATAGAGGCTTTGAACATGGTCCACTTGGATTCCATGTCCCCAGCCTCCCTCGGGATCTGTGAGAAGCTCTTCCGGAGGTGGGAGTTGAAGACCTCCCGGACAGGATCCTCTGCCAGACGTTCCCAGTTCACCCTCACTACACGTTTGGGCTTGCCAGGTCTTTCTAGCCGACTCCCCCGCCATCTGATCCAACTCACCACCAGATGGTGATCAGTTGACAGCTCTGCTCCTCTCTTCACCCGAGTGTCCAAGACATACGGCCGCAGATCAGATGATACGACTACAAAGTCGATCATTGATCTCCGGCCTAAGGTGTTCTGGTACCAGGTACACTTATGAGCCACCTTATGCTCGAACATGGTGTTTGTTATGGATAAACTGTGGCTAGCACAGAAGTCCAACAACAAAGCACCGTTCGGGTTCAGATCGGGCAAGCCGTTCCTCCCAATCACGCCCCGCCAGGTTTCTCTGTCATTGCCCACGTGAGCGTTGAAGTCTCCCAGGAGAACTATGGAGTCGGCAGGCGGGGCCCTTTCCAGTACCCCTCCCACCGACTCCAAGAAGGCCGGATACTCTGAAATGCTGTTCGGTGCATAAGCACAGACAACAGTCAGAGCCTTACTCCCCGCAACCCGTAGGCGCAGGGAGGCGACCCTCTCGTTCTCCGGGGAAAACTCCAACATAGCGGCGCTCAGCCGGGGGCTCGTGAGTATCCCCACTCCCGCCCGGCGCCTCTCACCCTGGGCAACTCCAGAAAAGGACAAAGTCCAACCCTTCTCCAGGAGCTTGGTTCCAGAGCCCGTGCTGTGCGTGGAGGTGAGCCCAACTATATCTAGCTGGTACCGCTCCACCTCCTGCACCAGCTCCGGCTCTTTCCCCGCTAGCGAGGTGACGTTCCACGTCCCTAGAGCTAGTCTATGCTGCCGGCGATCGGCTCGCCCAGGTCTCCTGCCTGGCCCGCTGCCCGGTCTACATAGCACCCGACCCCGATGCTTCCCCCTGCGGGTGGTGAGTCCACAGGGTTGCTGGTCCATGATCTTTTTTCGGGCTGAGCCCGACCGGGCCCCATGGGCGAAAGCCCGGCCACCAGACGCTCGCTGACGAGCTCCCCTCCTGGGTCTGGCTCCGGGAGGGTGCCCCGGTTTCCCTCGTCCGGGCGAGGTTGCTACAATCCGTGGGCCGTAATTCATCGGGGTTTTTTGAACCGCTCTTAGTCTGGGCTCTCCCCCGAGACCTGTTTGCCTTGGGAGACCCTACCAGGGGCTGACGCCCCAGACAACATAGCTCCCAGGATCACTGAGCCACTCAAACTCCTCCACCACGTTAAGGTGGCGATTCACGGAGGAGATTTGAAATATGTTCTCTATAATAAAACCATAGGCAGCCTATTCCTAAATGTTTTACTTGATGGATGTACATTATAAATCTGATATAACTGTTTTGTAGATGAGAGCGAGTTTTCTTATACAAATAATATCTTGGGTATTGGAATAGGAATTACTTGGAAATGCATTTATTTCTTCCCGGAAAAGAAAATTCCAGCATTTTTTCTTAACGTGGGCCATAGAGACCCGTTTAAAACCGTGGCTATATAGCTATAAAAATGGTATAAATCACAAGCAAATTCATTGATGTTGCACATCACATTAAACAACAGAGCCTGGGCTACAAGAATCAGTCAGCCATTTAAAAAAAAAAACTCAAACACACTAAAAAACTTTGTTTTTTACTGTGTTGTTACAGTTAGATAAACAGTTTGATAACAATTACATTTGTTCATTTAGTTAATTTGTGTGCTTGTTTTTTTTAACAGGAAAATATAGGTTGTTTTGAAAAAAATAAGAAATATGCTGTATTTGGATGTATTGAACACCATAAGTAAAAATATGGTTTGGTACATGTAACAATTAAAATGGCACAGATAGTGCCCAAATGCCCATTTTGGAGAACTCTGTACTAAACCATCTCTAACTTTGTTCTGCTTCACTTTATCAAAGTCAAGCTTTGCAGAGAGAATGTTCACATATTGTGCTATGATTTGGGTTAGAGTTGGACCTTACAGCTGCATCATTTCAAAGAAATAATCATCCTGAAAGTGATTTTTTTCTGGGCGAACCTGAAACTTTAATTGTTGTGTTGTGTGTCATCTTCATTTACTCATAACCAGTAACATATAGAGTGATATTTACACATCTGAACACACAACTCACATTATACTCTTTTATTATAACACCAAAATTATTCAAATAGCCCTTGTGGTTGCAGAGATACACCCTTTTTAGTTTGGGTATGCAATTTTCGAGCATAGGCCTAATAATAGGTTGGTTTCAATTGAGTCCAGCATTGGGCATTAGCCTCCTGAAACTTTCCAAACAAACTTCAACTTGACACCAACAGCCTCTCTCCTTGTCCCTGGCCTGTAGGTCTGCGTGGCTGCTGCTTGTGCTTTGTGTCCTCTTCCTGGTGGGCGGGGATTGTATTAGTGCGACTGGTTGCATCTGGCCAGTCCATCCAGAAATATCAGCCAACCCCATTTCGTCTGTCTCTCCCTGCATTGTTGGCTCCCTCCCCCCGCGCTGCACCAATTACGCCAATCTGTATTTTTTACCATACGAGACGACACCTTCACGCTGACCTACTGACCATGTGATACATTTAGTTTGTGTATTTTACTCATCCTCTCACTCTTTAGCTCTCTAGCGTCGGTTCTGGGCGTGTCAGTGACTGCGTGTCAAAATACGCTGGTTACATTCATAGAGTCTTTACAAAATAAACTTCCGTCTTCACAGGGAGTTAGGTTTAGGCAAGGAAACCACTTAGTTTCTTTAGAAAAAGAGAGTGGTTGAGCCTGACTCTATTTCAACAGTTTAACAGTTACTACAAAACTGAATGTTTCTGAGAGACGACCGTTGGGTCCAGTTTTTTTTCTTCATCTCCATTTCTTCTTCTTCTGGGTTGGTGCAGACCTTCTTCCTCAGTTCTTTGTATTTCCTCTTCCATTAGATTTAGCTCCAAATCTTCTATTGTTAGCGACACACATATTGACAGAAACTGCTTCAATTGCTGAAGGCTCTTCTTTCATTGTTTTCTTTCGTCTGGAGAGTGTTAGGAGGCTTCTGCTCCTTGCCCCAAAACACATTGTTTTACCAGGGTGGTTCCTGACTACGACGGAGGTGGAGAGTGTAACTTTAGCATGATCCCTGTCTAAACTTCTGCATTGAGGGGTTGCGCCGTACCGACAGTAGCTGCATGTGTGGAGAGCCTAAGGTCTAGTTGACTGATTGTGTTTTCTACTACAAGTTTTGATAGTCAGGACAACGTTATGGAAGTTCAAGAAATAAAGTCTCTCTTTTTCAGGAACACATCAACACCACAAACCCTCTGCTCACGGTGACCCATGTCTCTGACGCACAGTCAGTGAGTTGACAAAAAGCCCAATCATCATAAAAGTAGCCCAATTTGTAAAGTTCATTTAGGGAAAGAAGATTTGGGCAAACTCAAAACCAATGTTAGAATAAAATGTGAACTTGAAGTCAGAAAAAACAAAGTCGTTCAGACATACACCCAACGTTTTCACTCCTTTGAACAGATGTAAGCGTTCACAGGTCGTTTAGTGTTGACAGAACAGAAACCGGAATAGGGGGAGAAGAAAAAGGTTTTGCCTCTCATCCTTTTTAGAGCTGAGCCTATTCAGCTCAGTGACCAGTCAATATCAATCATAAGATGAGTGTCCAGTTCACTGGAAGCTGACTTTATGTTTAACCTCCCCCATATAAAGTAGCTCACATTTTCTCACAAAGTCGAAAAGCTGGCAACACTGATCAGTGTCATCATGAGACAAGGTGAAATACAAGTCACCAGAATGTTCCTCCAATTATAGAAGTATGTGCGTAGCGACTCCATGTTGCAAAATGAAATGAAACCAAGTCGGACACGTCTTATTGTGATAGTGATCAACATGTGAAATCCAACTAACGACTGGACTCCCATTAAACCTCGTGTCAAGTATTAATCTGGATGAATTATATAGGACTTTCCCTTTTAAGGGGCTAGTGTGTGAGAAACAGTGTTTCTTTTTTTAGAAAACTTTTTCTGCCCTCCCCAGGAAGGTCAGAGCATGAGACCGGCTATCAAAGCATCACATAGAGGAGGACAGATGTCTTGCTCAAGGACATATTCAGCAGATGCTTGCAGACAAAGATGTTGCTCTCTTCTCCAGTTGAAAGGTCACCCTGGTGTGTGTGTGTGTGTATGTGTGTGTGTGTGTGTGTGTGTGTGTGTGTGTGGTCACTCCTGAGGAATGCAGAGTATTTGTCCGTCCAAGTGTCGTTTGTCTGCTGCGGCTTCTTGTGTGTTTGTGTGTGTACACAAATCTCCGGGTCATTCATGCAACTGAGGGCTTCACCGTCCGTCTCGTGTCTCTGGGGGACACGAAACTGCGAGTTCTCTTTCGGTACATCTGCTGCACAGACATTGAACAGTGACAATTAGGACTGATGGATGGAGGAAGGAAAGGAAAAGAAGGAAGTCGGATTTAAACTTGACAGGATTTCACGTTCACCCAAAATGCCGAGCAGGAATTTCAACAGAACACTCTCATTTGCACAAACAAAGATTTTGAACGGCGTCGGGGTTCAAGCTCCGGACTTGAGAATTTCGTCACATTGGTCTCAAAGCCATCTGATGTGATTGTAGGTCAACAAGGCCGTGGAAAAGCAACGGCGCCTGTTACGATTTTGAACCTTGGCTGCCGGCGCAACATCCCGACAGAATTTATGTTCTCGCTTCTCAACATGGATGCTGTGGCGGGGTTCTGGCTGCGCTTACAGACACAGCTGGACATCTGCTTTACATTTCTCTTTTCTCCGCTCCACTGACTGGATCTCCCTGAAAAACAGCACGCACCATCATCACCATCATCATCATCATCATCACCATCATCAGGGATGGAAGAGGCGGAGCAGGAGGCTGAAACATATTGAGTTGGGCGTCCCGCTGCCATATTTCAAATGCGCACTTTACACAGGGGGGTTTTAAAAATGCCATTCCAAACCACTGATCCTATTCACGGGGAGGCGCTGGGGCCGCTCCCGGCTGTCATTGGGCGAAGGCAGGGTTCACCCTGGACTGGGCTCCAGTTTATCTCATTGCTCATATAGAGACAGACAACAATTCACGCTCACATTCACACCTACGGGCAATTTAGTATCTCCAATTAACCTGAGCTGCATGTCTTTCGACTGTGGGAGGAAGCCGGAGAACCCAGAGGGAACCCACGCTGACACGGGGAGAACATGCAAACTCCACACAGAAGGGCCACTCAGGATCAAGGATCGAAGCCGGGTGATAGCCACTTTAAAAATGGCTGTAGAAAATGTTTTTTAATGTTTGTGTTAGTTGTGCGACATGAATTACATCCCTTAATCTCTGAAGCGCTTGTCCCCTGTTCAATACTACATTGAGTTTTGCTGCAGAACTGACTCAAGGGACAAGTTTTATGAGGTAAGATATCATCAAACGTTCAGACTCAGTGTCTCCACTGTCAATTACTGAACTTCAGCAAATCCAATATTTCCTTGTGTTCACAAACCTGCGTGGAACAGCAGTGACATTTTTATTCTACAATTATTTATTCGGGAGCGTCAGAATTCAACTGTGGAAACCAAATTATCTGTAAATGTCAAAAGTGAGTACAGGGTCAAAGGCCCCATCATGCGTTTTCTGTTTCAGTCGGTTACATATTAATCACCAATGATACAGATTGTACCGCATTCAAGCAACTGGTAGAGCATGACCGTTTCCTCTGTTTCAGTGTTGACGGGACAGAGAATGGCAGCGGGACGAGAGGTGCTGTTGCCAGTTAATTGGAGAAAATTAGCGCGTATCAATGGCTCGTATTGATGAGTAGTTGGAGTCGGCGTGGGGCACATGAGGCACCGCACCAACATCATGATTTGGGCCCGCTTACGGAGGGGAGGCTGCCTGTTCACTCGCCCGCGTCAACAAGCGGCCCATTGTGTGCCTCTGAGTGCGTGATTGTGTGCGTCTTTGTGATGCTGCAAGTGGAGGGTTGAGGACGACCCTGATGGGGAGACTGTGACCAGGTGTCATGTGATGGGTGCAAGCGAACACAATGGCCACTTGAAGGGGAAAGTAAACAACATTAAGCCTCGTTGGTATCTTCTCCTGACCCCTCACCCACCCACAGTCTTACATGCCTTCTACAGCTTTGTAATGACCCGGAGCTTCAGGCCGGCCGGGTTTGTGTTTCCTTTAAATCCCACTGAGCATGTAGGACCCCACCCTGTCACTCCCAAAAAAAAAAACAGGATTACCCACGTACCTATCAGTGAAATCTGTCAAAGGCTTCTCCAGAGTAATAATATATAAACAACAACCCTAGCATGTATGTAAATCATCAGTGTACACACTTTACTTTTGCTTTAAGGTTTCATTGAAGCTGATGATGTTTATAATAATAATTTGTAATACAGGTATGTGGGTTTCAACTATGTCGGGCTGTATGGAGTATTATTTTGTTGCTTACATTTGTGTCCAGAACTATGGAGCTCAGATTTTTTGAGAAATAAACACCAAGGGTTCCTTGAAAAATCCCAGAAGGTAATTTAACAACACGGCTGTTCTGGACGTTTTTGAAGACTTCTCACCATCTGGAGGGAAACAACATGTTTTTATGTACAAGAAAAAAAGAAAGTTTTTATGTGAGTTTTGTGATTGTTTCTTAAACCCAGCAGCTCAAAATTACACATGTTTTTACTCTTTTTGTGGGGGGGGGGAAACTAACAACATATGAAAATTTTATTTTGTATGAAAATATTGGAACATAACGCAGCTCGGTCAGTGCTCATTGGTGTCAGACACAGACGCACGTTTAGCGTGTGTATGGGAGGAAAGAGCAAGATAGTCCTCTGGGTGGGTGAAACAAACACAGGACTTTCATCCAGGAGACCGATGTTCATGTGAAACTAAAAGTAAATCATGATATGTTGTCACGTGAGTCGTGAGTCAGCAGAGATGAGATTTGTCCTCAAAAGACTTGAGACTTGACTCAGACGTAAGTCTATGAACAGCGTTATTTGAGGCATTGAGAATGTGTTGGTAGTTCACACTTTGGAAAGGAGGGCTGAGCGGAGGGGTTGTCAGTTGGTTGGTTGCCTTTTTTTTATTGTGCAGCAGACAGATTTTCCAGAAAATTGGATGCTTAGTCCTGCGCATCACATATCTGAATGTACTGATATTAGACGAGAAGCACAAACTTGGGCTGGAGTTTGCATTGACTGTCATACTGACAGGATTCGACAGAGCCAACTTATCTGATGTTCATTGGAAGATAAGTGTACCAAAATTCACCACAATTTTTCATTGTACTGAAAAAAAAATAATAGAAACTGTTCAGTTTTTGTACATTTTAGTTTGTTCTACTCCTTCTTTCTCAAGTGTGGAAATGCATGAATGATTATTGTGTTTATCTTGTCATAGTTCATCAGACTGTTTTGTCTTATTTTGCTATGAGGCCGTCTCAAAAGAGGGCTTTAGAAGCCTCAAGTGTACAACAAACAAACAAAAAAATCGTCTTTATTCCAGACTCCATAAATCCTGCCAGGAGTAAACACAGCGGGGACGGACATTTTAAAGACTTTAGGGCTCATACCCGTGTCTGAGGACAGTGTGACTAAGTTGTATTGTGGATGTTTTTAATTTGAACATCTTAAACTGTTTTCATCTTAATTTGGATCATTTTATATCATTCAGTTCTGGTTTCCTCTCTGCAGAGGGACTTGCCTTGAGCTGTTCAACAAGGACTGAATTGATTTAACCTCGCACTGAATGCAAAACCGTGTGTGGTTATTACACTCTATCAGACTTTTGTTTCAAAAAGCTTTAAAAAATACCAACTTGAGAAATGAGGTCAACTGGAAGACATTATCTTATATCTCAAATTCAAAATCTCAATGGGATTATCCTGCCTAAATAAAGGTAAAGGAATAATAATAATCTTTAACAGCATTCTTTTGGTTTTCGGGTTGCAATGTTGCTCTCAGGTGAAAACCATGATTCTCTTTTTTTTGTGAATGTTATATTTTCAGATAAACTGCATTAAATGCTTCTTTATGGGTTCAAAGAAGTCCACTTTGTCATGATGTTGGTTTGTTTTGTGTCCTGTTTTATTGTGAAGTCCTTGTCTTGTGTGTCCTCTGTGTTCCCTGCACTTCCTGCCCCTGTGATTGTCCGTGCTTGTCTGTCTGCCTTGTCCCTGATTGTGTATTCCCTTCACCTGTGCTGCCCTCATTGTTTCCACCTGTCCCTCGTTACCTTCCTCTTTAAACCCTGTTTATCTCCTGTCCCCTTGTCGGATTGCACTGTGTGTTACCGCGTGTTTTTCTGGCCGTGTGTGTAAGTCTGTCAACCTCTCTGTTTTAAGTTAGTGTTTTTGAAGCCTGTTCTTGAGTTTTGTTTTGGACAATAAATTTACTTTGAATCGTTGCAACGGAATTTGGGTCCACTCCTTCATACCAGATCCTGACACTTATGCCTTTGGCTACTGAACGCAGGAAAGCACCCACTAAACTCCTTTCATTAAAACTTTACATTTTGGAAAATACAGTATTGGTTGGACGATGATGAATCAGCAGATAATTCAATACAATCAGTTGTTGAAATATGATCAGAATAGATAATTATGTTTTCCAGTGTTTCTAATGTTTTGCTAGGTTGGATTTGACACCAAACCTCAGCCTTACTCACTCAGAAGTCAATATTTGTTGACAGTGGTCTATTTGATCTGGATAAACTGTGACTACTAGTCTAATGGGCTATTACCAGTATGGCCCAGTTTCACTGCAGGCCACCAGACTTGTTACAGTGTGTCGGTGGATTCTGTATCCCCTCTTTTCCTGGCTTTAATTCCCGTCCTCACTGCTTCGTTAAACTTCTAAATCCTCTTTATTTCACTGCATTGCTTTACAAAGATGATGTCTGCCTCTGCTGTCAGAGAAAGACTCAAACTGTGAGCTGCAAAGCGAATGTTTCTTTTGACCCTGAACAAAGAGCTTTCTGTTTGAATAATCTTTTATCTCTTTTTCAAGAGGTTTGATTTCGCTACAGACATGCTGTAGAGCTCCAACGTTTTATGCAAATTGCCATGAAGTTTATATTCAGCTATATACAGCTCTCCAGAGGAGTCTTGTCCATTTCAGTTAGAGAAGAAAGGCTTTTGTAAATTGTGCCTCTGGCAAGATGGTTGAGAAGAGGAATGACAGCTCTGTGGCCAACTGTGGTGCCGTTATCAAGCTGCACAGTAACCGCAGGAGACGGTGTAAATGATTATATATATATTGCATCTCGTTATGAGGACATTTCTGCACATGTAGGGAGAGTTTATCGTCAGCCAGATTAAGCAGGCAAGCAAAGTTAATTTACATTTATTTATTTAGCACCTTTCACATGCCGCAATCACAAAGTACTTCACAGTAAAAAATAGAATCAAATAAATAAAACAATGATAAAAACACTGGATAAAATAAACAAGGGGCAGAAACATAAAATACCATGTGCTACTTAAAACATACGTGTTTTTTTTTTTCAAATCGAACGACTCTGTGAGATTGAGAAATGTATTTATAGTCATGAAGATTAAAATCTCCAACCATTAGGGCTTTGTCCTGCTTTATAACAGATGATAAAAGTGTGATGAAAAGGAGCCGAGTGGGCTTGGTCATCAATCATTTCAAATACAATACATGGGATCTAGCCGAAAGACTCTGAATATTTGCACTTGAAAAGAACAGAAATAATCTTTTGTGCGGCGAAAAATATGATTTACAATATTTCTAGCATTGATAGCGTTGTTTTCCTTCTTTCAAAATAGTAATGCTTTGTATCTATGCGATAAAACATGTGTAAATAATGACACATCAAAATAAAAAAAATGATTGTACTGGAAAAAATAAAAATAACAAGACCTGCATTTTAAAAACGCAATAAGTCTCAAGCATCATTTGTTCTGAGACAAACAACAGATTTATATTTTTTCTTTTTTCTTTCACAAACCCCAGAAGGCTTTATTCAATGGTGGAATAACATTTAAAAAGTCACGCAAACCTAGGAGCCTTTCTCTCTGTGTGTGCGTCACAGCGCGGTCCAAAAATAAACTGGCGGCTGAAATGACTTTCAGCGGAATACACAATGACTGTCGTGGATGAACTGTTGTTGTTCACAAAGCTTCCTGTTGGAGGCAGATAGGGCGGGTCAGCAGGGGGAGTACGCTCGGAATAAAACAAAAGGGGGCTGGCACGCAAAGTGATCGAGCGGGCAATCCAAAGTGCTTTTGTCTGTTTTTAATATGTAGTGAACGGATGATTGAGCGGCGTCTGAGTAATAGCCTGACATAGCTTGACTCATGCTCCTCTAAAAGCTCCAGACTGCTATTAACTCATTGGTGAGCTGTTTGTCTGCCTCACTCTCCTCCGACCTGAACTCAACAGCGACCATAACACTTCAGCTTGACCTTTGACCCTTCCCTCTGGGGGCAAATAACTTACTTTCTGCATGTGGCCTTTGATGTCGCTTGAGTGGTCATTATAAGGGCATAGATTTAGCGCGACCACGCACACACACACACACACACACACACACACACACACACACACACACACACACACACACACACACACACACACACACACACACACACAGACAGGCATATGTGCACACAATACTGTATGCAGGCACTCATCAGAAACAGCAGTGTTTTAAATGGGAGCCTCGGTGGGTCTGGGTCATGTGATAGGATGTCGGTAAGCTGCACAAGGCTCGGTCATGTTTACTGACCTGCTTTGCACCTCAGGATACTAACCAGACAAAGGATCTAATGATGGAGACTCGGCTCTCTGCTGTGTTGAGCAGACACGTTTGGATTCACGCTGTGTCCACATACCAACAGAGTTGCAGTCCTCACTATAGGGACTCGGGCTCTGCATGCTTCTTCCTTCCAACATGCATCAGTGAGGTGGACGGCCAGGCTGCAAATCAAGTCTGGTTGCGTCAAACATTGGGCTTGTAGCAGAGCTCCACTGCAGACCCGCCATGACCTGTGACAAGCGTGAAGAAACAGGCAATTTTCTGCACTTTTTCCCCACATCTCCGCTGTTTCTTTAGGGAGGACATTTTTTTCTATTTGCATCGACAGTAGTTTATGAGACCGTGATAATAACTGGGGACTGCTCTCATCCATATTTAAAGGTGGATGACTATACAAATACTGAGAGAAAAAAATTGAAAATTCCTCTCATTCCTCATTAATTCATTAATTCCGTCAGAGTTTTTTTAGCACCTCTCAGCTCTTTATTTTAGTTTTATGATCCAGAACTTTAACGTTTTGGTTTACTCTCATTAGTGTCATTTTCGGTCGAAGCAGGCAGCTGTTTTCAGTGAAAAAGCTCTAAAAACCCACTTAACCCGTGCACCTGCCCAGCACCAAAACAGCAGAGTACAGCGGTTCTGGCACAACTTCACTTACTTACGTTGGCAAGTTATTTGGAGGACAAATCTCCAGCAACACTTAGGAATAAAACAACTTTATCGTCGGATTCAGGCAGCCTAAAATCTGATGAGCATATATGGAGATATATCTGCCAGCTGTTGATGGAGACCAAACAGATCTGAAAGGAGAATGAATAATGGACTGACAGGAATGTGACTCTGAATAAATGCTAATGCTGCTGTGTCAGCTGGATGTACAAATAGGCAGCCGACACATTTGCGATGTCATTCTGCTTTACAAGGTGATTATCTGCTGTTTAAAGGCCTGTTGTGCTGCTTTCAAGTGGCCAAAGATGTTATTCAAAGAAAGAATGAACACTTCCTGATGTATTGTATTAAAGGAGGCGCATGTCATGTCATCGGTACATCTTAAGACCTGATGGGTGCCTTTCAAGGTATTTGCTATTGTGAGTCCCATGTGTATAGGAAATCCAAAGAAAAGACTTAGGGTAAAAGCAGCGGTCCTGCAGAGCTCCTCTGACTGTTTCTGTACTCATATGGTGGGCATTAACACACGCAATCAAGTTGTAATCCTAACTGTTCCCAAAAAAAACAATCAAGGCTTCAGCCAAATCACTTTTGGAGTACAGCAAACCTGGAGCACAGATGAAAGAGAGGAGCGTTTCCTGCAGTGCACTGGGGTGCACAGTTATCTGCAACAAGCAAGTGGGACTTAAGCGGGGACTTTCCTTACTTCCTGCATGGCGAGTATGTCCGCCGAGCGGTACACAAACTGCAACAACAGACTCCCATCTCGGAGATAGTCCGGCTTTGCAGACTGAAACAAACATCTTTTTGTGCAGCTGGAGAAGGGAGCCGATCATGTGCTCGATATTATCTGTTTATGAAGTTGTAACACAGAGCCCTCTATGTTCTAATCAGCAGGGCCGGCCTCAGCAGCCTGGTCTCTCTCAGTGTGGTTTTGTATCTCTAATTGACCAGGAAGCTGGATTCTGGTCTTGCTTTTGGATTTGCTGTATAGAATGCTCTTTCCCTTTTCTATAACTGTAGCATGTTTTTTAATAGCGTTTATGTGCCATTCTGACAGCTTTAAGACTCTCTTTTTTTGCACAAATGTAATTAGTCACAGTGTAACAAAACTCCTCTTGCAGTGCTGTGGCTCGTTGTTTTCTCATCTCAGAGAAACCAAGACGATTAATAGAAAAGCATCGGGGAAGAGGAGGGCGACAAGAATGTGTGCTGGTGCGACACCCAGTGGACGGAGGTGGTAACTTCCATCACAGTGAGGGTTTTTAATGGGATCGTACTGAACTGACATGCATTGGATGATTTATTGATGCAGTTATCATACATGACACATTATTTGCACACGACAGGATTACAGCAGCATCATTTCTCATTTGCTTTCTCGCTATGATACCAGTCTCACATCTGCACAGAAAAATATGAAACTCCAGCCAGTAGCTTGTTATCTTAGCTTAGCATAAAGAGTGGAGTCTACATTATCTAAGCTAAGCTTAGTTAAGCTTGAGTCAGCTGTAGTTTCATATTTACCGCATAGTTATGAGAGTGGTGTCGTACTTCTCATGTGACTCTTGAGAGACAAAAAATACAACAAATTAAACTCCCTTAAAGTTTAGAAAATCATAATTCATCATCATCATCATGATCAATATTATTTAGAGAAAACATGCACAGAAATATATATAAAAAATTCGGAAGCTCAAAAACAACTCTTTTTTGTATCCAAATTGATTAAAAGTAATTATAATAAGCATGGAAAATCATAATCGCTCAATACAAAAAAAGGTTATGGTCATAACAACTTAACGAAAATGCTAAAAAACAACAATGATAGAGTAATTATCAGAAAAAGAATAGTAAAGGTCTACAGTAGTCAACACAGCATAGTTTAGCCCTTCTTGTGTGACGACTCAATAAAAAACATTACAAAAGTATCTACAATACATTCATACAGTTATATACTGTGAATTCATATTTGTAATTCCACGGTTTGAGTAACTTTTGACACAATAGGCTAATAGTCACAATGATAATACAGAACAACGTCACTACAATACTGAACACTTTTCATTCTTTAGAATAATACATGAGACTGAGACTTGCCACTTAAATGTTTAAATACTCTTTTTTTCTGCCATTCATCTCCTTATGTTTCTCTCAACACCTTCCTTCCCTGTTTGTAAATTAGCCCCTTTAAGGAATACTCCACCCACTAGATGAACATTTGTATATCAGTTACACGCCCCATGTTACCTTGAAATTATGAAGAATTATTTTTTCATGACAAAACAAAACAAAAAAAAACAAAAAATCTAAAAAGGTCTTGATGAACTGAGGTAAATGGGGGCGGCGTTTAACAACAGCGAAACTATATCCAATCATCTGTTTACAAACCCTCACGCATGCCGTGCAGTACCAAGTCGTATTCTCCTTTCACTGCGGAGGCATGCCAGAAAAAGTTTTCTTTGAGAATTAAAGGTAAGTGAAATACAAGTGGTACTATTGTGGGTGAAAGTATTCCTTCAATCAAATCCCGAGATGCTTGTTTGTCTGGTGCAAATTAACTGGCAGCAGCTAGGTGGTTGTCCGCAGACTCTGAGACTGAGACGGGCTTTATTCTGGCTATACGGTTCAGCGGTCTGCCCTTCATTGTCTTGCGCAGGGAGGACAAGCGAGTGCGGAAACCCTCCCCGGAGAAGAAATAAAGCAGTGGATCGAAGCACGAATTGGAAGCGGCCAGGCAGAGCGTCACCACGACGGACTTCTGCATGGCCAACTGCTCTTGGCAGGTGGTGTCCTTCCGCGACAGGAAGCTCAGGTGGACGGTGCGCTGCACGTGGTACGGCATGAAGCTGATCAGGAAGGTCAGCAGGACGATGACGATCATCCGGATGGCCCTGGCGCTCGTGCCTTGCTGCCGCCGGGCAGAGTTGTTGCGCAACAGCAGGGCGCGGATGATGCCAGCGTAGCAGAGCAGGATGACCAGGAAGGGCAGGGCAAAGCCCACCACCAGAGACAAATAGTTCAGCTTAACTAGTCTCTGCACACCTTCTCCGTCACCACTTGGAGGCTCGAAGCACTTGGTTTTATTTGTGATGTCAACATGCTGGCCAGACATCAGGAAGGGCGAGGAGGAAAGACAGATGAACACCCAGATACCCAAGCACACCAGGCGAGCGCGGGTCTCTGTCGCCAGCCGCATGTTCTGCACGGGAAAGACGATGGCCATGAAGCGTGTGATGGACATGGCAGCCATGAAGTAGATGCTGCAGTAGAGGTTTACATAGAGGGCGTAGGAGCTGATGCGGCAGAGGAAATCGCCCAGGTTCCACTTGCCCTTGTTCACATAGTAGAAAACTCTCAGCGGCAGCGTCATGACACCCAGCAGGTCGGACACGGCCAGGTTCAGCATGTAGATGTGAAAGGGTGAGCTCTGGCGGTACGTTCTGATCAGCACCACCAGGGCGAAGCCGTTCCCAACCAGGCCCAACACGGTGATGAGGGAGTAGGACGTGGAGTAAACCTGGTTACGGAAGTCATCGATGGGTTCGGTAGAGCATTCGGTAGAGTTGCTCCCGTCGGCGCCTGTCAGATTTGACATGTTTGGTCACACAAGTAGCTGCAGAGACAACAGAAGAATGGCATGGTGAAAGTGTGCAAAAGAGAGCGTGTGAAGGATAGGAAAAAAGAAAAGAAAAACACTGTCTGCTGAGTGTGGTGACTTTGATGTTTCAGATACATTCTGCTGATGAGAGAGAAACTCAGAAAGTAGACAAGCATTTTCGACGTCTGTCGTTGGGTGAAAAAGCTCCTGCTTCACGTCTGGGTGAAAAAAGATAAGCGTGCATGACACAATCTTTTTGCAACCAACTTCTATTTATCTGTGTATCAATCGGGTAATAAACTTGCATGCGTGTTACATTAACTGGCAGCCTCGATTGAAAATACAAACGCAATTTAAAAATACAACTTTTTCTCTCTTCTTTGATTAATTTAAAATGCATCCAGTGATCCAGAATGTCATGCACGTTGCTGTAAACTTGTGTATCTGTGTCCATCATGCTGGATGCCTGCTTGCGTTGTCTCTCTCGTTTTGTCTTTTCATTGAAGGAGTGTAAAATGTGCCCAAATATTGGATGTGACATGTTGCATTAGAACTACTAGCTGTAATAATCGTACTTGCCCAAAAGTGAGAAACATCTCTGATTTAAAAACCCAGCCCTCCTTCCTTACCTCTGTATTCCTGTCTGTCGGAGCGTTGCAGCCGGCTGTTGCTCTGGTCTCTTGGTCTTCTCTGCCTCGTCTGCCAGACGTCGTAGCAGCAGTGGGAGGAGACTGCGGCAGGTGGCCACTTCCTCACAGCCTCAGTAGTTGAGGAGCTTTTCTTTTCATCTTCTTCTCTCTTCTAGCAATGACATCATCAACCATTACGGACACATACTTACAGTAAACTAAAAGGAACTGAGGGTGAAAAAAGAGGAGGAGGGCATTAACATGGAAAGTTGTGCTCCTGTTAGTTGGTTGCTCTGAATTTGAATTGGCTTTTATTTATTGACTCAATATTTGAATATACGACATTCAGATTAATTCTATTTGCATCATTTGAGCAACTTTGTCAACACAAAACACAATAAAGCCCCAGAGCTTGTTTACATTATGGTAACTGAACGGCTCTGTTCTGAACACTATAATCTGCCTAATTGTGTATCATCTCCTACTTCTGCCTCATTTCCTTTTATTAGCTGACCTGTTCCGCTGAAACTCTGTATTTTCTTTTTGACGAGGCCGATCACATGGAGGAACATCCGAGTCATTTGGCCGTGCTTCAGAAACAAGTCAAGAGCATTGTTATATTATATTATTATAGCACCTTATTAATCCTGAAGCGTGAGGCGGCAAAGGGATATACTGCACATGGGTCCATCAAGACAACCCCTGTTTATCGATGATGGAAGACGTTTAGTTATGACCCAGCGTTTCCTTTCAAAGCTCCTAATGAGTGTGATTTGTAATGAGTAAATGGACTGCGGATGCTGCAGTGGAAATGGGCAAACTCATTTTTGCAGCTGAAAGGCCGTTGTGGTGGAGGGGCCGGGTAATTCATGCGTAACTCATTTAGTGGTTATGGGACCAGCAAAGACAAACATCCAGCCCCCACTTGCACTCAGGACCCGTCTGTACCAAACTCACTGACTCTTTATCAGAGTTATTACTCGATGAGCTCCACAGTGCAGAAGGGAACGGCGAAGAATATTTGAGTTTTGACCCTTCTGACATGTTGAAAGTGTGTCTGTAGTTTATATCTGTCAGCATCTACAGGTGGTTGAGTTGAGTGTATTTTCATGAGCTGGCCTCTTCGTGGAATCATAATTTCAGTGATCTCCAATATCCAATAATGTGGTCGGGAAGTCAAAAGGCTTAATAGAGTAAGTGCCTTATCATGCAATATTTATTTGTTCGTGGTGTTGTGGTGTGGCAGGAGCGGGTTTTGTTATTAGCAAGTATACAAATTCAATTATTGATATTAATAAAAAACTATTAGTATCAATTGGATTATGACTATAGATGAATATTATCTAAAAATTGGTGTTCACTCAAAATGTCAAGAGTGAAAGTATTATTCCACATTGATAGGGAAAAGTGAAGGGTTGAATCCGAGCACTGACTATAACAGCCAGCTATTATCACAGAAAACTGCTCTTTAAAACTATAACAACTATAACCATTTACCTTGATAATATTCATCAAAAAACTATAATATTACAAATCAACAAACAAGCGTGTGTGTGTGTGTAAGTTCAACTCATGGTTGAATGCACTTATTATAAGTCGCTTTGGATAAAAGCGTCAGCTAAATGTGTGTGTGTGTGAGTGAAAGGAAAGCACTCAAAGCAAAGTAAATCCTCACCGCTAACTGAAACTTTATCACACAGAAAACAAACAAGCGAATGTAAAGTTTGGTAGCTTCTGGTGATTTAATTGATGAAATACAGTCTCAACCTTTACACGTGGTGACTGATTTAAACGCATCATACCTCAGCAGCTATGACACACAATGGCAAAACACTTGTGTTTCCCAGGACTGAACGGGACTCAGCAGTCTGTAAAATACACAAAAACACAGTATCAGTTCGGTTCAACCCCCTAAAAAAAAGAAGAAAAAAAAAAGGTTACAAAAACACACTATGATCTATCTCTGCCCAGACAATAGCCTTTGACATTTAAATTAAAGCAAGCATGGTTCCTCCGACATGGTTCAGTAAGATGTTACTGCTGCTGCAAACCCAAAGAGGAGGCCGGGAGCGGCATCAAGTGCGAGACACTAGAAGATGTGGTCTGCTTGCTATCTCAACATTGGTTTCTTCTAAACATGAACATGATTTTCTCAGAACTCAATCGTAACCACGACCGCTCCTTAATCTTAACCATGCCTTTTCAGTTGCCTCAGTTTAGCTTAAATCTGCTTTTTTTTGGCTACTTGGGGTTAGCGGAAACACGCTGTAAATGCAACATTGACATACTAACACCGTTTAAGGTGATGTGGTGAACAGTTGCCTATTAACTCATCCGGCAAATAAAGAGCAACATGAGCGCTCTCCTAGTTTCCCTCCTGAGGGGAACTGCTAGCTCTTTGGCAGCTAAAAGCTCCATTGTGTTCACCAGCTAGTCGCTAACTGTGTCTGAAACTGTGTTTTCTTTCATATTAATGTATCCTGACCATAAGAAGTGGCAGAAAGCGCTCGTGTGAGTCCTTTAGGAGTTTAGAAAGCCGCCTCTTGCTGTCGTTGAGGTATGAACACTTGTCAGCTTCTGTTTACTAGATACAGATACTCCACATATTTGAGCTGGACCTAGCAGCCCCTCAGCACCACTCCTTTTATGGAAGTGGGAGCATCTGTTTCTCAATCGCCACACATATCATAATCGCTGTTTGAGTCATTTCATAACCTTTTGTTAAGTACAGTTTAGTTCATTTATCATGCTTTAACAGAGCGATTAATGGAGTTGAGATAAAAAAAAAAAAAGCAGGCTTATTAAAGTCAAAGACTAATAGTACCAGGGTGTTCTGCTTACACTGAGATCTATTGTAATTTAAATGGCTTTTTTGTTGCTCTCACAGAGCCGGTCATGCCCTGCAGACCAGGATGTTCTCAGGTCATCTCCGAGGACGTACCGTTCATCTCAGCAGTTTGGTGCGAAGAGATAAGACCCGAACAGATCACTGGAAGGGAAACAACATAGACCTCTGTGGTTTCCTATTTGCTGACATCGTTTGTGCAGTTTAGATTGTTTGTTGGCTGATGTGCCGATATTGTTTTATACATCCTGGAGGCTTCAGGTCCGTGTAAATATCTGACGGTTCAGGATTCACGTACTGCAAAGTTAATATTACAAATAATGGAATAGCACTCTGTTGGTTCATTAAAATAATACAGAATAATAAAGAATACAAGTCACAGCTCAGGCATGGCACAGCATCTCTGTTCATGGAAATATATAGTTTATTCAAATAGCCTTTATAAATGGAACATGTGGTTTCAAGAGGATCACTGTAAAGTTTAATCTTTCCTATCACCAAAGGAATGGCTTCAGGCCTTGTTTACATAACCTCCAACACCCATCCAGCATGGATGACAGAAATAGTTGAGCGTGTGCACACACTGATGAATCAATATGATATAGTGTGTACAGAGGAACAAGGTGAAATGCACCTAGCACATCACGAGGAAGCGTCCACGTTATTGTGTATCTGATGATGAGCACGCTATGAAACGCTTAACATTTTACGAGGGCTTTCTGGTTGAAGTTTTAAACTGCCAGCTTATGTGAGCCTATGTTGTCATAGGTCGTGGTCAGGTCATACGGCAATCTTTGAATCTCTCAACGGTTGTGTGAAGTCATCGGTTTCGTCCGTGCAGTTCTTTGAGGCATCGCGGCCGCGTTCAACGTAGATGAACGGGGCAGATTTCACTCATCACACAGGGAAGTTGATCTCATCATCTGTAAATACTATCCGTATTAACGTGAGCTATATGGAAAATCCTCTTCAATCAAGTTGGCTTTTTCTCTCACCAACTGGTTTGGGAAAACAAGTTAGTAGAACTATATACATGTAATTCCTTGGAGGACACACAAATACTCACATGTTGCGTGATGCATTTTTACTCACACACCCAGCCTATTGAGCACAAAACTCAAAACAAAACCACCTGTTCCCAGTCCATGGGAACAGGTGTGCAGAAGTGCCGGGACCAATTCATTAAGCAACGCACGACGCTGCGACAGAATGACTCGAGTGCTGAGTCAGATTGTTTGCAGCAATAACAAGGGCCAGTAATCATGGAGATCGCACCCTATTTGCTGTGGATACGGTTGTGTGTTTCTCCCCGCCTGGCCGAAAACAGCATCCAACGTGCTGGCGCCCCACGTGGGTCGCTATAGTCGCACTGTGCCACTGATAGCCAGCTGCGCGGACACTCATTATAGTGAGCTTCAGTTCACCAGCATGTTCTTGACTGACTGTGTGTAAGACATCTTGGTCAACTCCCTTCCTGGCATCAACTCGCCCATGCAAAGCTCCTTTTTTGGCTCCGCGTTGGATGGAATAACAGACAGGTTTACACTGGTGTCAGTTGGTGATGCAAGGAAACCCCTCGGGCACAGATTCTCCTGCAGCATGAGTCAAACGCAGTCTGGCTCTCCTCCAGACCAGACATGAGAACATTTGCGGACAGAACCGGTTGAGTTGAAGCAACCAGAGTTGATCAAGAGAAGAGAGACGCACACACTCTCATTCAGCCTCTGTGAGAAGAGGTGCGGGCATGGGGGTGTGGGGAAATCGCCCAAATCAGCTCAAATCCGCTCATATCAGCTCGTATCCAGGTGAAACGGGACGTTCAATCTCCACTTCCTGCCAATACACAGGTGAGTCTCTTACAAACAAGGTTACATTCTTTGTGGGCGGAGAGAGCTGAGGCATCTCTTCAACAGAATAATAAGTTTAAATACATCAAAATTATACATCATGTCACCTGATCTTAAATACACTGATCTGACTTTATTTAAATTGTTGCTATCCTTAAATTGAATAATATTTACATTCCCTTATGCCTTATTTTGTCATGTGCTTTTTATGAGGCTCTTTTATCCTTTTATTTTCAAATTAAACTAAATGCATGCCACGCGAATGTTCTCTCAATGGCACTCGGCCAAGACGAGAGGTGACGTTAAACCTCAGTACTGTTCGATGCTGCATGCCTATAAAGTTGAGGAATTCATTGATGCCGTGTTTGCTTGCCCGGGCCTCTGCCTACTTACACAACACTGCGCGGCTTAGTCATAAAAGAAAAAGGAGAGTTGTAAAGCTCTTACGTGACGGAGATAAACCACCAGTGTGTGTCTCTTGGGTAAAGCAGAGATCCAAACCAAGGTAGGAGCATCCCACTGACCTCCAAGTGTTGAACTCTGTGCAGGTCAAAGCACGTTTTCAAGGCGTTCTGGGAGATGAGCTCTTGGTGCTGGCCTGGTTCAGCCCCAGCAGGAGTGCTCTCGACTTCTAAAGGATGGCTGCGTCGGTTCTTGCTGCTGAAGCTGGTGACGGTGCTGCTGCTGCCCAACACAGCCGGCCTCCCCCTGCTGGTGGGCTGTGTGTTCAGCCTGCGGGCCCTGGTGCTGCTCCGCTCCCCTCACACCTCCACCAAGCCCTCCACCGTGCTCCTGGCCCGGCTGGCTCTGACAGACACTCTCGTGCTGCTGCACTGGACGCTCCGGCTGGCCATGTGGACAGAGGAGTTGTGCTGTGGGACCGAGACGAGCCTCACGGAGGAGGGGGAGTCGGCTCGGTGGAGGGAAGCGGTGGGTGCGCTCTGTCAGCGGTTGCTTGACGCGCACCACTTGGCCTCTCTGTTCCTGCTGGGGCTGCTGGGGCTGGAGGCCACGCTGGTGTCGCGCTGGCCTCAGCAGACTCTGAGATTCAGGACTTCTCACTGGGCTCAGCTCGGCTGCCACCTGGTCTGGATACTTGTTCTGCTGGAACTGTGGTTCTCGCTCCACTCAAACCTTTTGCAGGACTCCAGACCTCAGACTTATTTCTCAACACCTCAAACCTCTCAAAGTTCCTCTCCGGGTCTGATGCCTCCTCCATCCCTTCCAGCGGTCTCCATCTACCTGAGGAGGACATTATGGCTGGGTAATTTATGGATGCATTACACTGTCCTCTTCAGAAGACCGCAGAAGAGAAAGAGCCTCTTTCATTAAAAGACTATATAATATTCTAGGACTTTTTTTAATTCTATTTAATTTATACAGTAAAACTATTTGTAATATGGGTAGTAGATATTATGAGTAAAATGTATTTATATGGGCCTTAAATTGAGATGTAACTTGAACAGAACAATGGCCCCTGTGGCTACAAGTGACAATTGCATATCTTGAATTGACTGTTTATGTGTGTGCACTTTTGACTTTTGTGGTAAAATTACTAAAATCTGATTTCTTTCTTTTCTCAAAAACTAGAATATAGCTTGAGCATATTTCTAATAAACTGCGTACACACATGAAACATGTATGACATGGAGTATGGTGAATATGTTACAGTGGGCCCATAAATACTGTGCAATGTGGCTCAAAGCAGGATTTTCTATCAAAGGTTTCCTCAGTTTACGTCTGAGATTCTTGTGAAGGAAGCTGATCTCACATTTCAACAGCGAGAGATTATGATCGGGTTCATTTTGTAAACATACTCTCATCCTGCAGTCTCAACTGTTTGATCTGGCAGACACGTATAAGGAAATATGACCATTGACTAAATGTGTGCAGTATTAAACAGCCCGTTGCAGTAGGATTGTATCTAATGCTGATCTTCACGGTCTCTGATGTGTTCTGATTGAACAACATTGCAGCTAATCATTTGCACAGTAAGACTGATTGAGAGCAGTAAACACCAACTGGGGCCGTTCGGGAGCAATCTATTTTTTCCCCCAAAATAATTGAAATAGCTCCAGTTTAACTTGTGTCAATGGCTGCCATCCACTCAGTTACTCAGCTGGCTACCGATCAGATAATACACACAGACACACAAAACATTTTCTGCATAAAGGTCGGTCAAGCTGATGAGACGAAGCCACACACAGGTTTACAGGCTTGAAGGTGTAACCAGGCATTACACTAATTTGAGGGCACGAGGTCATAGATGAATATCATGCAGGTCAACAGTTTGCATTTGTGAACGACATTTCCACATCACACACCACAACAGAGAAACGTCTTGAACTCCTATGCACAGGACATGAGTGAGGAGGAGGAGTAGAGCTCAGGTGAGTGACAGCATCCCTCTCCTTGTGGGTTCTTCAGGGTTTCAGTGAAGTGTGAGCCGTGCCCAGCAGAGGGAAGCACAGAGTTCTCTTTGGTACAGTGTGTAGTCTGTGCAGAGTCCTTTGTAACAAAGAGCAAAACACTAAAGAGAGGATGGAGGGAGTCCGCCGCTACAACAAGCTGATTAACATGACCGCTCCAGTGTGTGTCAGTTTGTGTGAGTGTGTAGCTGCAACTTTAAGTGTTCCTGGAACTAATCAATTAAAGCTGGAAACCGAGGAACAACGGGGTGAAGAGCAGCGAGGAACGCCGGTGGCGTCTTCCTTCCCATGCTGCTCTCTGTTTGGCAGAGTGCACTTTTAGCACTGGGGCTGTCAGTCAAACAATGTGGGGTGTCAGACTTTTAAATATAACGACAGATCCTGTTGTCCTCTCCAACAGGTCAAGGTTCATTTGGGCCCTGCAGGCTGTGAAAGAGCAGACGAGTGAGGGGACTTCCTTCACCAAGTAATCTGTGCTTAAAAATATATACGAGAGGATGTCACACAATGTTTTTCAATGAATCACATGTTGTTCCCCATGAATGAAGCTCTGCAGCCCATCTTTTGGCCAATCATTAACATGCCGTATAGTATGTATGTTGCTGTTACATGCAGTTCTAGCACCCCCTTTCTGTCAAAGAATTACTCCAAAACGGCACTGTTAGTTTATAAAGCGCAGAGTGATTTAGGGGCAAAGGACATCTCTGATCTACTACGAACCGCCCAGAGCTCTCCGGTCTCCTGGGACAGGCCTGCTTTCTGTCCCCAGAGTGAAAACTAAACTCACAGAAGCAGCCTTCAGTTTTTATGCACCACATCATCTGGAACAAAACTCCCAGACTCTCCCAAACTCTTCGTTTTTAAATAAAGGCTGAAGACTCTACTGTTTACCGCTGCCTTTTACTAATACAACGTGGGACTATGTATTCATATCTCACATTGCACTGTGAATTAATTCTCTATTTTTGATCAGTTTTGTTCTATTTGACCTTATTTGTATCTTCTTTTTTTATTTTACCCTTTTAAATCCTATGTGTCCGTGACGTGTCTTTTTTATTTTCTATACGTTGCCTTGTGTTTCTTTTATTAAATACTTCCCAGTCTTATGAAAAGCACTTTGAATTGCCTTGCCAACTTGCCTTGCCAAGAAGACCGTGTGTGGAAATGAACTGATCAAACCTTTGACAGACGACTCTCCGCTGTATATACCCGGAGGCAAAGTACATCAGCCCATTATATCACGGAGACAAACAGACGGCTCTGTCTGCACAGGCCGGGGTCAGTCTGGTCAGCCTGTCTGTCTCGTCTCTCAGACTGGGAGAACAGGCGCTCACCCTTGGCTGCTCATGCTGCACCTTTCACTATCAGCGCTGTGGGGTAAACAACCGCTGCTCGATCGCCGGCTGAGGCCTCGGAGCGTCTGCGGCCTACACCTCTGCGGCTGAGGTCACAGCCGGCCGCATTGATCCGGGACTCCGCTCCGCTGCAGACGAGCTGGTCTCTAATCAGGTCAATGCTGACTCACGAGGGCTAAGGTCAGCAATGGACGGACACACATACACACTTGGGACGTCACGTTCATATCAATCCATAAAACCCACGGAGCTCTGGACTCCTGTGTTTTACTGCCTTGCTGCCTTTTGTCCGGCTCTGTTGTCAGGGCAGAGGTATGTATGGCACGACGGGGCTGCCCACTAAACCCTCCTGAAGCCAATGAATGAGAGGATGGACGGAGGCGAGGGGAGGAGAGCAAAGGAAACACACTCATCATCGCATTAAAAGAGAGCAGGACAGAGGGGTCGAGGAAGAGAGGCGATGGAGGGAGGGAGAGAGAGAGAGCAGTAATGGGGTCTTTGTTCTGGTTGGTGTGACTCACAAAGCCTCGGCCGGGGCAGCACAGCTTGGTTACCGTTACCAAACACGGAGAATCAGGTGGGCGGAGTGTGTTGTGTGTGTGTGTCAGAACTGGGGGATGTCTCTGCGACCCAATCAAACAGGGCACGTCTTCTCGGTTCATTCAGTCGTGACATTTCAACACGACTTTCGCTTCTCCGCCTCCGCTTCCATTAGATTTGTTTCTCGGCCGCTTTGACCGTCGGTTCATCACAGGCGACCTGCGTTACGCTGTCGTTGAACAATCAGACCAGGTTATGTGGGAGGTACACAACATACAAGTAACTGGCAGATGACATCTATTCTTTGCAGCATCATGGCCTTTGATTACACAGGAGGTTTTTTGGTAGAAGTCATCTAAAGAGCCACAAAAGAAGAAAAAAATAACATACAATACTTTTTAGTACAAAAACATCAGTCACTCAAAGGAATATATAATCTTGTGAATCACATGGTTGGGTGGGGGGGCGAAGGTGTTTCACCAAACCTTAATTTGATATTCTAGCACACAGAGAGGTATACGTTAGCAGCCAACCAGCATAAACACAAAATACCTTGAGTGAACACTTCAAGCGGCCTAAGACACAACACTAGCTCGGTAACTGAGTCCACGAGTGGGTGAAGAGCTGAGAGAAGTGACTTGGCAATCGCAGGCAGCTGTGAAGGTAGACTTGGTCCAGGTTGATGGCAGGGCACACACACACACACGGACACACACACACACACACACACACACGGACACGCACCTGTACACACACAGAGAGGAAGCCGGGGACTCTGGGAAACACAATGTTGGTCAGAGGAGGGTCGATCCAGACTGAAATATGTGGATGAGAATATGATACAGACCTTAATGTTCCCCCAGGATAATACGTATGGGGTATGAAATGAAAATATTGTCGTCTCTGAGGTTATCCTATGACATGTAAGGCGAATACATTAATGTGAATATAGTTTTTATTTCCCTCATAATGGTCCAGTAGTGTGTTACCGCAGCCAAAATTGTGTCGGTTTCAAATTCCAGTAACAGGAAAGTCTTTGAACGAAGATTTGAAAATGATTTTGAAGCAATACCATATTTTGAGCTGGCCAAAACGAAGGGAAGTACTGGAATCATGCTGTGAAACATCATGAAAGAAACATGTTTTTATCACAGCGTACAACTTCTTTAAACACGTGAACTTCAACACCAACAATCCAAAGGTTAAAGACATCTGGTGGTGTGTAATGGATTGTGTGTGTGTGCAGAAAGCAGGATGTCCTGTCCTCCCTACTGCTATTGTGGAGTGTTCAGCCTGCCAGACGCTACCCCCAAAGTCCACTTCCTCTCTGTCAAGTACCTCTCTCTGTTGCACGCACACACACACACGCACACACACACACACACACACACAGCCCCATGCCAGCTTGAACACAATGGGAACCTGTCCAACACGCCCCATCACCTGGCTAAAAATAACTCTTTTGATAGCCTCAGACAAGAAGATTGTATTGTAACAACGGGGTGGCAGCACTTTGATCCGCCAAAATAGCATTGTGCTCATCACACATAGCTGTTAACATATCTTTGGCTGATGTGAGACTCTGAAGATATCATCCTCAGTTTGAACTTTAATTATACACGTGCTCAAGTGATTTGTTTGCGCAAGGACAGTCTCTCACCATGGGAAGTTCAGTTATTCTCTGGCATAAACAAGCACTTAATCTCAGTTGAAACTATTTGGATTTGTCAAAAAGAGTTTATGAACTCTTCAAGATTGAAAAAGTATCCCATCCTTTATTTAACGTAGTATCACAAAGTGATTCTCAGTGTTTTATTATTACATTGAACATTCTGTAAGCAGCATTTTAACGTAACTGGTTGAGGTGGAACTACTTCTTATACTTTGTTGTAATTTATCTATAACAATACACAACCTACACGGTATCACAGGGGGTTGAACCAAACCAGGACACTGGAGGTTGGTTTACATTTTAAGAAGGTTAATTCTGCACGGGGATGAGTGATCTGGGCAGGCTGCGGTAGCATGAGGGGGGCAGACAGGCAGACAGACAGGCGTCCTGGAGCACCGAAACAGACATGGATTAGTTCAGGTACAAGGAAACAAGGAAAACATCAGAAAAAAAAGAAGAAGCTTGGCCTGCGTGCTGCTACCCACAGTAGTTAAGTTTAGATAATGAACTGTGGTTGGCACGCCAGCGGGTAGATAGATATATACCGCTGGGATGATTAGCTGATTGGAGACAGGTGTGGACGATGAGCAGGCCGGAGAGCCAGGAGGACCCCCCGCCACACACACACACACACAGGTTTCTTGATTTTTCATAATGTCATTTTCACTTCAATTGTTTTACTGTATGTCAAACCTGAATCTGCAGAGAAACGAGTAACTACAGCTGTATGAAGTTATATAGCCTAATGGAAATACTCACGCAAGTACCTCAAAGTGTTTCTTAAGCACTTGAGTCGTTACTTTGGACCACTGGCAGAGCGGTGGCCTGTTATCACACGAACAGGCTGCGTTGCAGTGGCGCTAATACAAACAGCCTGAGGCCTGCGTGTTTATATGACAGCAGCCTGTCTCCCGTCTGTCCTTCCCTCCTTCTCCACTACCCCCCTCCTCAACCTCCCCTATACTGCCCAGCCGAGGTGCCATTGTCTCGTTTCCTGTAGCCGCGCGAGCAGCACTCCGCACAGCCCGCACCCACGCACGCGCGCGCGTCCACCCCTCGCGCACAAACGCCCCAGGCGCGGTGGCTGTGAAGCGGTCCCCTCCACTCCGAGCGCACGGACGTACGGAGCGAGTCGTCGGGATTAATTGAGGAAACTCACACCCGCAGTGTTTTTTGCCGTCGCTAACTCGCTGGAAAAGGGTGCCCCGTGACTCCCCTCCTGCAGTCTGGTCCAGGGTGGGTGTGGGTGTGGGTGCGGGGGGAGACGTCGAGCCTAGCGGCTCCGACACATTCAGGAGAGAAAGACAGGCAACAAGTGCGGAGTTTTCCTTTTGACAGCTGCGCCGCTGCCAGCCTCACAAACCCCAGTGAGCAGGAGGTGAGCTGTCATCCTCTAGCTGCCCGTAAGTCCAGTCCGCTTTGTCTTTACACAATGATGTCTTTCTTTTTGTTGACAAAAATAACATGTTTTGTCTCTAGTTGAGGGAAACTTGTGAGTGGCTGCTTTCCACATGAGAGAACTAATGGAGCCACGAAAACCAATGATATGTTTAGAGCTGGCACAATGCAGCTACTAGGCTTTGAGCTGTTGTGGTTCAAGTGCACACGTATCCTTTAATGCAGGCTAATGCAATTTCAAAGAAGTTAACTTTTGTTTAGCTAAGAATTGAACATGATGTGCTGGAAATAGATGTCATGTTTACCACAAGGCTCATTTGATGTGTTCAGGGTCACAGAACAACACCTTTTATAGGCTCATGCTAATGCCCACAAAACATGCAGCAGTAGTGGAAGAAGTACTCAGATCTTTAACTTAACAAAATACAAAGTAATTGCATTCAAAATGTTTCCTAAGTAAAAGTACACACGTGTCAGCATCAACATATACTTAATGTATAAAACGTAAAAGTACTCTTTATTTAGAGTTGCCCATTATCACAGAATATATCACCAAACTGTAATTACTGATGCGTTAATGTGTACATGTTGCTGCTGGTAAAGGGGAGGCTCATTTCAGAGACTTAATATAATTCTTGGTTGCTTCTTTTTATATATATATATATATATATATATATATATATATATATATATATATATATATATATATATATATGAAAGTATGTAGTCAAATGAATGTAGTGGAGTTGCTTGAAATGGAAATGGAAATACTCAAAGCACAAGTACCTCAACATTGTATTTATTATACTTAGTGAATAGTACACTCCACCTCTGAATTACAGTGGGCCTCAAGTCTTAGGTGCTGATTAAATCTCAATCCAGCCAGTTTTTCTCCACAGTCTCAACAAAAATCCTTGTGTGTGTGTGTGTGTGTGTGTGTGTGTGTGTGTGTGTGTGTGTGTGTGTGTGTGTGTGTGTGTGATAACAGTTTCAGCACATTGCAAACCTCATAGAGAAGTATTTGGAGCACTTCATATTCATGTATTCATCATTGGTTGATTGTGATGCAACTTGGGACGTAATTCGAACAAGACCTCTCTGATTACAAGCACACTCTGTGTGGCTCTATCAACTCTGCTGGCTGTAAGGAAGATGTCCTCTCCAACACTGCACGCCTGGTTGTCCTCCACCTTCAACTCTCCCTGCCTCCGCCTTCCTCCTAGCGTGTGAGAGAAAGGAACAGCTGGATGTGAGCTGAGCCTGAACTCGATCCGATCAGATCAGCGGGTCCCAGGGGCCCGTTTCTGTTTGGGAAACCCTTTTAAATGTGCAGCTGTCCTCGACCTGTGCGTGAAAATCCAGGTCTGAGAATTCCCCCAGTGGGACTCCTAGAAATCCACAACATGCGTTAAATGTGCCGCTACAGGTCTGAAGTGGAGGCGGTTCTGGTTTCCTTACATATAAACTGTCTAGCAGCCAAATCCAATGTTCTATAGACTTGGCAGGAACGACATCAGCTGAATTTGAAGCCGGCACTGTCAGAGGTCCTGGGACCGAGCCACAGTACACAAAACCCTACACTGTGTGTGTGTGTGTGTGTGTGTGTGTGTGTGTGTGTGTGTGTGTGTGTGTGTGTGTGTGTGTGTGTGTGTGTGTGTGGCAGATGGGTACAGTGAGGGTATTATTGTGAGGGGCCGGACCGGCCAAAGCTTTTCTGAGGAGGCGTGTGAAAAAGCAGTAAAGATGTCACACCGCAGCTGGCACGGGACAGGGCTGATGGACCGCTCTCACACACACACACACACACACACACACACACACACAGCATCGCCTTTGTGCGTGCGTGTGTGTGTGTGAGGTGAAAAGAGCGATACGAGTGACTCTTTCCAGAGACTCCCTGGATTTATTTATTTTTTACACTCGACCAGCTCACTGCTGCTCCGGCTCCGTTGCGTAACACGAGATAAAGCCAGTTTAGGGCTTTAAATCGGCCACTGCAGACGTTTAGAACGGCACTTTGCATGAAGCTGGAGGAGTTGGGAGAGAGATTTTAGGTCATAATATTGATCCAACTGGATCCAACATCCCCCAATGGCGTAACGGGATAGAGTCTTTCATTGGAGTGAACAGGCTGCACACAACAGTCTGTTGTTCTGACTTGACCACACACAACTCAACTTATTCCCAACAACCTAGTCCCTGTTCTGACATCACACGCCCGCACAAATATTTTCACTTCGAGTAAATGACTAGAAAATTAATTTTCTTTGAATTGTTCATGTTTGACAACCAAACTATTGTGTGTGTGTGTGTGTGTGTGTGTCATGGCAACAGCTTTTGTACCGAGCCACCATGCCGACTTGTTTACTTCCTGCAGTCGGAGCTCGGCCTCGCATACTTTCTGTACTTTTGTGACTGGGAAGGGATTTTTTACACTCTTGAGTGAATGCAGATGAACAGTGTTTTAACCTCCTGATCTACAGTACAGACGTTTACCTCTCGCGCCGCGTGCCTCACTGCCATGTGAGGACGGAAGGGGCTTTATTTATGCGGACAGACCCGCTGTATAAAGCCACACACGCTCTGACAAACATGCAAACACACTGAATGTTACACAGCTATGCCAACACTGAAAGATTTACAAAGAAGTCACAAAGTTGATTGTGAAGCATTTAATTTTTTTTTTCCAAATATACACATCCAACAAACATTTGTCAAAATGTATATTTGGGGGGTTTGCGTGTTGGCCAGAAGTCTTATTAGAAAATATCCGACAACTCTGGCTCACATATGGTAACAATCGTTCAAATTCCCACTGGTGTAACAAATATCTGCCTTCTACACACTTTAAACATTAAACATACTACGGTATACCATACGCTTCGTCTTGTGGAGCGCTGGAGTTGTTTTCTTCTCTGTCTTTAACTTTTATCGTGAGGAAGTGACCGTGTGTCTTTCCTCCTCTCTCCACAGGATGACTGAGCATCCTGACTGCCTCTGCCTCCGTTTGTGTGTCTGAACGTCCACGATGACTTGGAGGAGCCCAGACTGGTGGAGCCCCTGCTGACACCTCCGGTCCCCAGACATCCGCCCGACCCCCACCCTCACACCCTTTCCTGCCGGCTTCGGCGTACCCTCTTTCTGTGGAGCCCCCCGCCCTGTCGAAGCTGTCGCCATGGCCAGCCTGGTGCTCAACGAGACCGGAATGGAGGACTGCGGCATTGACGACTCCTTCAAGTACAACTTGTACTCTGTGGTTTACAGTGTGGTCTTCGTCTTAGGCCTCATCACCAACTGTGCCGCCCTCTTTGTGTTTTGCTTCCGGATGAAGATGCGCAACGAGACCACCATGTTCATGACTAACTTGGCGTTATCCGACTTGGTATTTGTTTTTACGCTGCCGTTCAAGGTCTTCTACAATGTTAATCGCAACTGGCCTTTTGGAGATAGCCTGTGCAAGGTGTCAGGCACTGCCTTCATCACCAACATCTACGGCAGCATGCTCTTCCTCACCTGCATCAGCGTGGACCGCTTCCTGGCGATAGTCTACCCTTTCCGCTCCCGCTCCATCCGCACACGCAGGAACGCGGCGCTGGTGTGTGCCGCCGTGTGGCTGACCATCGTAGGGGGAGGAATATCCGTGACCTTCTTCTCCACCATTAACAACAAACACAGAGCCACCACGTGCTTCGAGGGCTTCTCCAAGAGCACCTGGAGGACCTACCTGTCCAAAATCACCATCTTCATCGAGGTGAGTGAGGAGAGACGAGCTCTGACAGTCAAACATATTAACAAAGACACCATTCGTACACTTTTATTAGCTAACTAGAGACACGACAGTGATGTTTGTTACGCTTCTTATTTCATTCCCAGATTGTGGGCTTCCTTCTCCCGCTCCTGGCCAACTTGGTATGCTCCTCGCTTGTTCTGCGGACGCTGCGGCGTCCGATGACTGTTGGTCATGGCTGTAACAGCAAGAAACGTGTCCTACGGATGATTTTGGTCCATCTGGCCATCTTCATCATCTGCTTCGTCCCCTACAACTCCATCCTCTTCCTGTACGCCCTGGTGCGGACCCAGGCCCTGGCTAACTGCGCTGTGGAGCGCTTTGCCCGGACTCTTTACCCCATCACTCTGTGCCTGGCCAGCCTCAACTGCTGCCTGGACCCGGTGGTCTACTACTTCACCTCAGAGAGCTTCCAGAAGAGCTTGACCATGGGAGGTAAAGGGTCGGGATCCCGGCCCGAGAGTATGCCCCGCAGCGACACTGACACCCAGGACACGGCAAACACTCTCCCTAAAGACACACACAACCCGGCCAGCAACGGAAAAGAGTCAAAGATGTCTGAGAGTCAGTTCTGACTCGGCACGGAAGAAGGAAGATGAAGGAGGACAGTGTTGGTTTGATGGGAGCCCTGAATTACAAAAACAAAAACAAAGCAATCAGCTGTTTGTTCCTGGAAGTGACAAACGCATAACTCAGCAGATTAGTTAAGTCCTGAGGTAAACCCTGAGGTATGGCCTGGGCTTTACGGATTAATCCACCACTGGAGAGCAGAGGAATGTATCTGTGTGTGTTTATTATGAGAGAACACTACGGGGATCAGAGACCCAGCCACACCGGGACTATTGTCCAGAGACACGCAGAGCCTCTAAAAGAGACTGCAACACATCATCACTCAGGCTTAACACACAAACACTCACAAATGCACTGGATCGTGGGTAGAATGGAGATTTCCATCCGCATTGTTGGAATATGCTGTTAAGTACTTTTGTAACTCGCTGAGCCCTTAAGTTGTATTCAAGCTTTCACAGCACATTATATCATGTTAGACCTTAATGTTATGACACTCGTTAGTGTGGTGAGACCCACTGCTATTATAACACAGGAGTTAAATGTGTCTCGTGTTGACATTTGAGGCCATTAAATGTCTGTTTTGAATTGCTATCGTGGCTGCCTTTATTATTTCTGCCCACGCTGCCTCATTCCCGTTGATTCGGTCAAACTAATCTGAACTGGTCTTTGTCAGCATGTCAGTAGTTTTTCTACTCTTCATTTCCATCAAGCAGCCAGAGCGATCTTGTTGTCGGATCAGAGGGCGGCTCCGATCCAGTGGAGGACCTTGGCCTGTGTGCCGTGTCACTGGCCAAATGCTTATAATGACTGGAGCAATGGTCCATTGTTTGCCTCTGAATGAGGTCTCTCTGTCTTAATCTGGCCTTACACTGCAGATCGGCTCAAAGTCTCTTATGCACAGCAAAGTACGGGTGAACACTGTTGACCAAACACCCCAAATAATTGTGTCACGCTGCTGCACATACAGCAAAACACTGCTGTCAGCAGATCCAGCAGTTTGCGTGCATGAATTTGTGGTGCGTTTGGAGAACACGTTTAACCAAAAAGGCCTTGAGCAGGATGTGACTACTGACAGTACGCTAGCTAGCTTTAACTTTTATTGAATGAAAATAATTCCAATCCTTAAAACCCAAAACAGCACAGTAGAGATAAAGTAAAGATCCACAGTGAGATACTGTAACTGTCCTGGTCCAGCATGTTGCCGGCTAGATTGTGTGTCACAGCGCATTGAGCTACCGCAAAGACCAGCAGCTGGGGTCGTCTGTATGTTTCTTTGTGCACACAACAGGATCCTGCTGGAGAGGGGGACCCATTTCTGTCTGGGACATTGTATAAGACGTTAGCACAAGTTGCTTATTCATTCTCTCATAGGACCATGCAGAGTCCGAGATTCATGGCCTTACTTGGGAATGTCTTACGCCTCTATAACTGCAGCAGCAGTATGTACAGAGTAGGTGAGAGAGTGAGGGAGGGGGAGAGAGATATAGTAAGTCTAGCGGGCCTCTCCGATAGCGTGAGTGGTGTGACCATGTGCATCCAGCAGTGGAGACAGAGGGACAACAGAGGATGGACTCCTCTGGGATTTGGGTCAAAGGTATAGCAGGGAGAGGAGGACGGGTGGAGAGAAGGAGCAGGAATTAAGAAGTGGAAGTGTAGAAAAATATGCAAGAACTGTCCTCTGACCCGGGACCGGTTCGTGTCGAGAATGTGATGAAATATTGCAGCAGAAGACACTGAACGTGTCCTTTAATGGAGCAATCTGCCCTTCTAACCACAGGAGAAAAGAAGCCGCACACTCGGTGTACTGAGAGTGTTGGCCTGGTCTGACCTCTAGTGGCCACGAGTCGGGACAAACGTTTGAGTGAAAACACCGGCATAGACTCCACCGACGGTTAACGCGCGCGTGCGTGTGTGTGTGTGTGTGTGTGTGTGTGTGTGTGTGTGTGTGTGTGTGTGTGTGTGTGTGACTCTGCAGGCGCAGAGGCGTTTGAAACTGACATGATGGATAACACCGCTGCCATTTTGTTGAACTGTGGTTTTGCTTTTTGGAGCCACTTTATTTTTTTCTCAATAACACACAAATGAAGCCTTGTAACCGTATAACAAAGGGGCCGCATCAACACTCCTCGCTACCTGAGGAAAAACTCGACTCAAACCTTTTGCAGAGGACTAAAACACAAAGCGTGACGTCCACTCGCACGGCTACCTTTTAAAAATGATGCATTGATAAACATCTTTGAAAAAGGAAGTGTCGCATCTGATTGAGGAAGTGGATGATTGCATTTGTATCTCCAAACATTGAAGGATGCAAACTTTACAAAACAGCAGAGTAGTGTAGAAACAACAGGTGTGCGCTCAGACTCGTCTGTGTCCACTGACCAGATTCAAAATAAAGAGGTAAGAGGAACTAACATCTTCATCCCCCGCCTGTCTGGCTTTTTTTAGATCGAGACCTTTACCCGTGCGTGATGTTGTTTATTTTTTATAAACCACAACACTGTGTTTTGAGTGTGCTGCTGGGAGCTCAGTGACGACGCAAACAGTACAAAAGCCCTCGCAAGGGCAGCGCTTCCCCTTCCTGTCATCACCATACCCAAGAAGCAGCCCACACCGGACGCCGCTCACTCGTGCAAAGACGTTGGAACAGAAACCACAGCCACCGGCGGCTTTAATGCAGACGTTGCTCACATGCACACGCTGACAGGTCTCCGCTGCTCGAGTGGCACAGAGGCGCTTTGCTGTTGTCCCCGTTTTGCCGCTGCACAGCTGGAGGAGGAGAGTTTGTGCGTCAGTCTGCTGCAGAGCTGCAGGAGCATGTGGTCGCTGGTGGTCACTTCCAGGCTCTGACCTCTACCCTCCCATCCACGCCGCCCGTTCAGGGGGAGGCCAACAAGGTAATCGCACAGTTTAGTCGCTTATGGAGACGGTGTCTGTGAGGCTGTGCTTTGTCTGAACATTTGTGGTCAAGGTCACGCTTCACATCTTTGCTGATGACAGGGTGTTTGTTATTAAATCCTCTTTGACTTAGGGGTCCATCAAAATGTATCGGTAATTACGTGTTACAAATGTCATGTTACAGGAATTACGCGTACATTTTATCTTCTTCTTTTAAACCATTATTTATGTTTGGCTCTGTTGTTGTCATGCAGGCTAAATTATATCACTGCTGCACTATTTGATGATTTTAAACATCATCAGGGATTTGATTTTAAGACTAAAACGTAAGAATTTGAGAAACCGATCAAGTGGCTTTTGATATTAACAAATTACTAAAAAGAACAACGCTGAGAAAATGCAAGCTGGCATATCCTCTCAAGTTTCCACGAACCTGCGCAGTACTTCCTTAAATTCAGGTCTGAGGACATGCTGTTGTGCTACTCTTAACTGCACCTGTAGAGCAGGGGATCCGTCTGCTGACTGTGGCAGACGGATCAGCCCCAACTGCCAATGGGAGTCAGGGAGTCCAAACTGGTGAGATGTCCAGTGAAGCAGCAAGAACGGTTCTCTCCTTCCCTCTGGGGCCGGCAGAGGAAGGGTGTGGTCTCGTCTTGATGGCAAAAGGAAGGGCGATGCTGGAGTGATAAGCAGACTAAACGCTGTCTTTCTTCCACATGTTTCCTGCTGCAATCTTCGGCCAGACAGAGACTCCTCTGATTCCATTTGGCACCCAGCAAAACACACTTTTTCATACTTTAAGAAAGACAAGCCATGACACTCGAAATTGACAGGAAATTAGTGGCAGCAATTTAGCCAGTGAGCTATTGCATCACACTGAATACAGCAACTTACTGTACTACTTCCAGTATTTTACTATAGTGGTCCCTTGGAAAAGTCTTATAACCTTATAAACACCATAGGCCCATTAATGGGCCTTTTTAATTTATTGCAAAAAATATATATAAATCACAAGAAAATATATTAATGTTGCACATCAAATTAAACACCAAAGCCTTTGCTACAAGAATCAGTAAGCCATTTAACAAAAAACTCAAACAGAAAGAAAGATAATCATAAATGTATAAAAAGTATTGTTGTTACACTTTTTACATTTGTGTGCTTGTTTTATTTTAATGGGAAATATAAAGGTTGTTTTATGAATAAAAAAAAAAATGAAATCATAATTCATTACAAAAAATGCTGTATTTGAATGTATTGATCACCATAAGTAATATACAAATGAAATACATGGTTTGGTACACACAGATGTGCCCAAATGCTCATTTGAGTCCTCGCCTGAATGTTCTCTGTACTAAACCCCCTCTAACTTTGTTCTGCTTCACTTTTTCAAACTATGCAGAGATAATGTTCACATATTGTGTTATGATTTGGGAGAAGTTTAGACCTTACGAATGCCTCATTTCAAAGAAATAATCATCCTGAAAGTGCTTTTTTTCTAGGCGGACTTGAAAACTTTTTTTTCTGTGTGTCAGCTTCATTTACTCCTAACCAGTAACATATAGACTGATATTTACACATCTGAACAGAATCTCACATTATACTTGTTTATTATAACACCAAAATTATTCAAATAGCCCTAGTGGTTGCAGAGATACACCCTTTTTAGTTTGCGTATGCAATTTTCGAGCAGAAACCTAAAAATAGCATGGTTTAAGGAGGAAGCTAAAAGAAACGAAAGTATTCTGCTTTAGGAGGATGACACGAGCCAAAGATGAGACTAAAATTGTAAACTTTCCACAGGGATTTTTTTTTTGCATTTGAACATTATGTACTTCCATGACAACTACAAACTTGATCGGCTGAAGAGGATCATGGTACACAACCAAAAGCTCCAGAACAGCTGCCGATTTGAGGTATCTTCTTCACAACCTGGCAACCCAAGTGCTGCCCAGAATAATAGCCCATAGCAGATCTATGACACATTATTAAATCATGGGTCATCAATCATGATTTCTGAAGTCTCAATAAAGAGTCTCTTATTTAAGAATAGTTTGGGACTTCCTCTAAATGTGATGTTAGAAAATAACATTGCATCCACTGTGAGCTCTCCTTTTACCATTGCAGGTGTTCGGTGTGTGAGTGACGAGATGAAGGATTGCAGCGTCGACCTGAGAGTGTAAAATGACTCTGAATGCGTCCGCAGCGTGGGAGGAGTCCCTGGTCAACTCCTCACAGTGTGGACACAACATGACCAGCTGGGAGCAGCGCATGGATAAGATGTACAGCTACTTCTACCTGCTGCTCTTCATCCCCGGCCTGCTGCTCAACACCACTGCTCTCTGGGTCCTCTGCAGACACATTAGGTACCCACACACACAAATACACACGTATATGTATAACATATGTGTGTTTGTGTGCAAAACCTCAAACACGTTCTGAAACATGGCTACCTCTTCTGCATGTCGCTGCGCAGTAAGAAGACCAAGGCAGTGATCTTCATGATAAACCTGGCTTTAGCGGACCTGGCCCACATCCTCTCTCTGCCCCTCCGGATCTATTATTACTTCACACACACCTGGCCCTTTGGACGAGGCGTCTGCTTGGTCTGCTTCTACCTGAAATACCTCAACATGTACGCCGCCATAGTGTTCCTGGTGAGCAGGCGGGAATAATAAAAATAATCCATGGAATACTGTGAAGACGAGAGAAGGAGCCGAGGAGCTCAAATGACAACGTAGCCACTTCTAATCTGTTTTAAAGGGAGCCAAATGCAATGAAGTCATCCTGAGTCTCAGCTCCCTTCTCCTCGGTTTCAACAAATTCACTTCCTGTGGCTCAAAATATGGCCTATAAATTTCATGTGCTAGTTTTTTTCTGTCCCCAGGTGTGTATCAGTGTGCAGAGGTGTGTCTTCCTGCTCAACCCGTTCTCCGCACGCCGGTGGAGGCGGCGCTACGACCTGGCGATCAGCATCACGGTCTGGGTGGTGGCCGGCCTGGCCTGCTCGCCTTTCATCCTGATGCGCAGCAGCAGCAGTAGCTCCATAAGTCCCGGCGTCAGCGCACAGGCAGCCTACAACACATCCTATTCTTTGGATGCCACTCCTACCCAGCATTCCTTAGGTTACACCGGGCTTTATGCGCCACCATTGAGTGCGAGCCCTGGCAGGGACTACCCGAGCCCCGGCTGTTTTAAAGACCTGCCCATGCGTCGCCTGTCCGTCTCTCTGGCGGTCACCATGATGGCTCTCGCCGAGCTGTTTGGTTTCCTCATCCCTTTGGCCTGCATCAGCTACAGCTCCATCCGCATCGCCCGCTCCCTCCGCCAAACTCAGACGCAGGACCCGCACAGCCCGACGGCGGTCAACTCCTCAGCGCGCGGCCGACTCCAGTCGGTTACCAGCAGCTGTCAGGCGGACAAATACCAGGAGAAGCAGACAAACGCCGAGAAGCGGCGCGCTCTGCGAATGGTGCTCAGCTGCTTCGGCCTCTTCTTGATCTGCTTCGCCCCCTACCACATCAACTTCCTGCTCTACCTGATGGTGTCGCAGGACATCGTGTCCCACTGTGCGACCAAGCTGGCTGTGCGTCAGTTCCACCCGGTGTCCCTGTGCCTGGCGAGCCTGAGCTGCTGCCTCAACCCTCTGCTTTACTACTTTCTGACAGCCGAGTTCAGGCTGCACCTCACCAGGCGCACCTCCTCCTTCACCGCTTCGCTCCTCTCCTCCCCGATCGTCTCCCCGACCCAGCGGCCTGCGCAGCACAGACTGACGAGCATGGAGAGTAGCTGCTCGGACAGGGAGTAGAGTTATCAGCAGGCGCCGGTGTTGTTGGCACGATTAGAGGTCACAAGAGCGTCACAATGAGGTCTCTAGATCAGAGGTTAACTTGTTTTTTCCTCATGAAATGAAACAGATAAGCATGATGGATCTTGTCTCGTCGTTTTTTTATTTCAATCTAAGTTGGACAGCGAGATGATTTCACATGTCGTAGCTGTCCGAACACAAACTGACCACGAAGAGCGTTGACCTCCTGGGGATGGACATGACTTGTGAAGCAGCAGATCTTCAATCAGCTACAGAAAAATGATGTCTGTGTTTCATAATGAGTGCCCGCAAAATGTGGCCTTGTGTACATAAGCTACAGCTTGTTGTTCATGTTTGGGAAACGCGCAACAACTTCCAAATAAGCTATATGCCGTGAATATGTGTGTAAATGCATGTGTAACGTTGTGTGAATAAAAGCGCTGTCTGTCTCCTCTGGTGCTGTGATGTTTGTGTGTCTTCCTTCGAGCGAAAAACAGGTGTCAACTCATTTCGACTGTACTTCCTCCCGCAGCGCAAAGCGGTGAGGCCAGTTGGCAGCAGGTTGCGGCAGCTTTGACAAACCGGTAACTGCCAGTCTCAGAGGTCGGCTTTATAACGGAAAAGTCAGCTCCCCTCTCTTACATCTGCTTCACCCAAGTCTGAGCCAAACGCCCCCCACCCTCAGCTGCAGCCCACCTTAGGAAGAACCCACCCACTTCTGAACCCATCGCTGCCATACTCAATGCCATCTGCCATTTAGATACTGACAGTACTGTGTTGAGAAAGTGAGAGAAAGGAACCAACAGCAGCTTAAAAAGGCCCAAAATATCCTGTTTCTACTTTCAGTATTGACTCTCATCTGTCTGTCATGCAAAGGATACATGTGGCACATCATTGTAGCTCACAAAGGGGGGGAAAGTAGCCATGATAGCAGAAGTCATGGTGTGAAACATTCTTGTAAACCACACCCCCATTACACACACTCTCACAAGAAGCCCTGTGTGTGCTGAAACACTCAGTATAGCGGATACACAGAAAGGGAGAAGCACAGATAGACATGCAGAGGGAATGCGGTGAGAAATCGACACAGGAAATGACTTCTGATGAGAGAAGAAAAAGATGGTAGAAACTGGATACCAAAGCGAGAGAAGAGAGAGGGCGGGACGGGGCAAGTGAAGAGCTTTACAGAGGGAGGAGGAGGAGGGTGGGGTGGCATGTGTTGTCGGCTGATGCTTCACCCTCCTGCTTTCTGATGCGACGAGGCCTCAAGCTTGGAGACAGAGGTGAGATGTTGATTGTCAATTCCTTTAAAAAGAAAAAGACTGAGTTTGAGCTTTTGTGTGAGAGCCTGTAACAGCTGGATGAGTGGAGTCATGCCTCATGGGGGTTCTCACATTTTTCTCCAACATGAGGAATGTCTGTTATGTCGAAGGGTGTGAGTGTGTGTCTGTTCCTCGAGCTGTCTGTGTAATGTGGGATGGGGATCATGACTTGTTTTCGTGTGCTGGCACGGCACACGTGCCGGCCACCAACACTTTGGATGCTGATACGCGAGGCGAGATATCGTCTCTGAGCGGAAATAGCTTTATACAACCCACAGAGGGATGAATCACTGAGTTTTACACTGCCGAGATCTGATGAGTAGAACTGCTGAGTCCTAGACGAAGGGATGTAGCTCTTTTTCAAAACACAAGACATTTTGCGTCGCTGTCGCATTAAGATGATGTGTAGTTCCTGGATGTCACACAAGGGCCTTGATAGGTCATCAATGTGCACGTTACGTAACGCCACTGCCATATGCGTGAGCATAACATATGCATAAAAGAACATATGGAGAGCCAGTGAGACAAGCATACTGTACGTGTAAATGAAAAAAATGAATCACACTCAAACAGTTACACAGAGGTCAAAGGTCAGTGAGGCGTAAAGAATAACTGGGTGGCTGAGGGTCCACCGGGAGATAATTCTTAGCGCTGTGAAGGAAAGGGAGTCAGAGAGCAGAGGCCAAAGAGATGTGGAAGAATGTGTATCTCTTTAAAAAAAAATCCCCTCTTTTACCCTCTTTACTTCGTCTGCTCGTTAACGTCCTCCCCAGGAAGTAGAATTGAGAAGGCATTTTATTTTCCTTCAGTGTTTGCTGAGAAAATAACAGTTAGTGTCAGGCTCTGAAGCAACACAAGGGAAACACATAAAACTACGGAGGTCTGAAAACATAAACGGTCATGGTAGCTGAGACTGGCAGTGAGCGTACGGAGGACCGGAGGAGACGCCCTGTGGAGTTGATGGGAGGCAACTGGGCCCACTGGACAGGTGAGGTGAATGAGCCGTAAGCAGGAGGGAGGGGAGGCACGCCAACACACACATACAGACACACAGACACACAGACGGACAGGGGACAGCTGGAAACACAGGGGACAATGGGGAGTAAGCAGGAGCAGCGTGACAGAACAACCCTCACTTTAGTATTGTGAATACATTTTGCTGATAACATTTCTGCACTTTTAGTGAGGAAGATTTTGAATACGAGACATTTATGTGTATTTTTACATTGTTGTACTGGTACTTTTACTAAGAAGGATCTGTGTACTACGCATGTAAAGAGGATGGAGCGTGTCTGACAGTTAATGAATGGATACATAACCGGAAAGGTGCAGTCAGTAGAGTGCAGATCTCCACGTGTCTGCAAAGGCAACTGCTATATTGTGTGCTTTAAAGACCCATAGTTGGCTAAGTAAACACCATTGGACTGTAAGGCACACTTTACGACACAATTTATTCAACACACGATGTATGCTGACAGCCAGTCGTTGTGTAAGACAAACAATCTTGCCAAAAAAGCAAATTAAACTCACCAAGCTGTAGTGAGGTACCATTAGTTCTGTGAGCTGTGAGCTGTTAGCCAAACACACCGTAAACTGGCGATAATAACAATAATCAGTTTCTCTCGGAAAACACGTCCTTTTGTATGTAGTCAGTGTGATTTCACTTGCAAACTAAAAACAGTTAACCACAACCTATTTTGCTGTTCCATATCAGCATAACTATAGGATCAGTTTAGTGTGAGTCAAATCAGAAAACAAAAAGAGACAAAACTGTTCAAACAAGGACGAATCTTCACAGCGCACATTGTGAACTCTTAATAAACAGTGTATATGGATTCAGGCAAAAGGTAGGACACCCATGGGCATTACGTTTACAGCAGTGGGTGGATGACACCTACAAGCTGGAGGCTCAGTTCCAGACATGACTGTGTGTTTCCATTTCAAGTTAAAAATCAATATCTGAAGTTCACTATGGTTAAAAGCTAACAAAAATATTTTTTTGTATCTTTATAAATTACTTTGATGTTCTGCATGTTGTGAAATATCAAAAAGCATAACATACTTATTGAGAAAGTGTGAATTCACCACAACAAAAGTGTCGTTTTTCATGCGAACACACATGTCATGTCCTGCTCTGGCCCGTTATGACTAACCACGGCAGTTTCACTGAAGCCTCCGAGGCGGTTCACACTGGCGTATTGTTGGTGGAGAAGCTAAACAGTGAACACTACGTGGGAGACTGTAGCAGCACCTTATCCGTGCTTTTGCATAATTGTAAATGCAAAAGCAACTAAGCACATAGTCTAACGATGTGAATTTGTGTTCTGCAGGTGGGTGTGTTTATATTGTGTGTGTGTGTGTGTGGGGGGGGACCTGAATGCTGTTCAGTGAAACCTTGACGGCTATCTGTGCAACATGCTGCCATTTAGAAATACATTTACAGCCACATTGACACCATCCTGCTGACTGTTTCTTTTCTCCTCCACCAGGACACTATGTTCCCGGTCTGAAACGTCGACAGCTTACCAGCGCCGGACACACACACACTTTAACTTCACCCACTGAACTCCTCCTCGCCACGATGGACAGCACGGACGCTCAAACCCACACGTCACCAGACCACAAGCAGCGTTGCTGATTCAAGCCTTCCTGTTGGTTCACAAGGCGGCTGACAGCAAACAGCCCTCGGCTTAAGATGAACTTTGCCAACCAAAGCTGTAAAAGCAGTGAAGAGTTCCAGGGGTACCAGCACCAAGTGTACGCCGTGGTGTACAGCGTGATCTTAGCGCCGGGCCTGCTGGGTAATGTGCTGGCGCTCTGGGTGTTCAAGGTCTACGTCAGAGAAACCAAGAAGGCTGTGGTGTTCATGATGAACCTGGCTGTGGCCGACCTGCTGCAGGTAATCATCCTCCATCTAATTTAATATGTGCACATTTATGTACCTATCTGTTCGTCTTATCTCATCTAATTGGACTGAAACATGTTTATCACTACATTTCCTGATAAATTCTCCTCTGAGTGAATGGTACGGCTGCAAACTAAATAACCATCGAACCGATACAACTTTACTTTAACCCCCCGAATAAGGATTTAGAAAGTAGTACATTATACTTCCTGGGATTGTTTGTAACACATACAATGAAGTGTGTAAATAGTTAATTGACAACTCAGTATAATGCAGCTGTGATGGCATTCAACGAAGAATGAACAAACACACAGGAACACATATTTTCTACGTGTATTAACACATTTATATAACTGTTCATATAGGTGTACAAACCACGACATCTTAAATAAAGCTCCACATACTAGATTTCTGGCTTTCAGCCACATCTCATGGCCTTCATTAGCAAAGGAACTTGCTCAGTCATGGAACATAAAAATGTATTTATGGATAAATTACTATTGATGAATAAATGATATATATATATATATATCATTTATTCAATTGAATTTTATCATTATATGAGCATACAACGACAATAAAGTTAATTTTTTTCACTTAAACAAAATTCACGTGCTTTGTCCTAAACCATCTGGATTAACGCTGCGCTCTCCTCAGGTGCTCTCCCTGCCGCTGCGGATCTACTATTACCTGAACAACACCTGGCCCTTCGGCCACTCCCTCTGCATGATCTTCTTCTATCTGAAGTACGTCAACATGTACGCCTCCATCTTCTTCCTGGTGTGCGTCAGCGTGCGCCGCTGTGAGCTCATCATGCGTCCGCTGAGGTGCAACTCCTCCAGGCGAAAGGGAGACTGGGTCGTGTGTGCGCTCGGCTGGCTGCTGGTCTGCCTGTGCTGCCTACCCTTCCCCTTGATGAGGAACCCCAGCAGTGGCCCCGACTCCAACTCGAGTCACCCCGCCTCGGTGTGTTTCTCAGAGCTACCCATGAGGGACGTCAGCGTCCCGGCGGTCTGGGCCCTCCTGATCCTGGCGGAGCTGCTGGGCTTCATCATCCCCCTCGTCCTGGTGTTGGCCTGCACCTGCCTGACCGCCGGGAGCCTCCGGGAGCCCACGGCGGAGGCCTTTCCCGACCGAGGGGAGAAGCAGAGGGCGTTGCGGATGGTGCTGAGCTGTGCTTTGGTCTTCCTGGTGTGCTTCGTTCCTTACCATGTCACCATGCCCCTGGACTTCCTGGTCAAAGCCAACGCGCTGAGCAGCTGCACCCTCAGGGACCTGATCCTCCGGTGTCACCCCGTCACCCTCTGCCTGGCCAGCCTCAACTGCAGCCTGGACCCACTCATGTACTATTTCACAACCGAGGAATTCTGGAGGCGACTGAGCAAGCCAGAGATACCAGAGAGCATGACCTTCAGCAGGCGCCTGTCCTGTATGACTGGGGGAGAGGACACAGAGGACTAGACCGCCGTCACTCTCTTGTTGAAGCGCCAGCCGTTGATCTCAACCACTAAACTCTGAGATAAAGACTTTGCACCTTAAGACGAGGGACGTATCATTTACACGCACAAATATATGTACATATGGCCGTGCTTTTCAAAATGTGATTTTTTTAAAAATATTTATATTTGAATAAAAAGGTGCGCCTGCTCTTTCTATTGTTGTACGAGTGATCTGTTCCTGTTATGAAGGATGCACTTGTGATCAGTGCCAACATTCTAATAAACACCAGGAAACACAGAATACAGGCCGACCCTGAACCAGCATCACTTTCCCCTCTGGACTCAAGTTGATGATGAGCTGCGACGTGTTGGTGCTGATAATAATAAAGTAGCCAAACATATTCAGTAGGTAAAGAAATGTAACTTTATTCAGCGACAAAGTGAATTTGTTTCAGTAGCTGCACACAACATTGGTTTTGATCTAATCTTCTAGTATTTGTTAGACAGAAACAGGTTTTTACACACACACACGCTTCCTGTCTGATTGTCTTTCTGTGCAGGCATCAAGTGGAAAACCACTAAAAACCACTTGACTTGATTTGGCAAAAGGCCATTTTCATTTCAGACTTTTAAGCTTTTCCTTAAGGGCTTTCAAAATTACAAACATATTCTTCCCGTAACAATTTCAAATATATAGAGTTCTGCAAAACTTGGAGCCACCGAGAGCGGCTCAGATTCATAAATAAGAATATTTAAAAAAGTGTTTTTCAAATTTGGTGAAACTTCCCTTTTAGTGTTCTTTCCAAGCTTATTGTCACAAATGAGGTTTCTACACAAACACAAGTTTGATAGGGTGCTGGACTGCTCACCACCTATTACATTAAATAAAATCACCATCACACAGCAGGACAGCAGAGGCCTCTGGGAGCAGTGGGGCACTCTGGGAAATATCTACAAAAAAAGGGCAACTGAAAGCTCGGGGCTCGAGCGCCTCTGGTACCTTCCATAACGCACACGGACCCGTCCCGTACCTTACATTCCCTGGGTGGCTTGTGCTATATCCCACTTTAACATATCGTATGTCTTGCTGCTCTGGAAACCCCGTAACGAGTGGGAACAGTAGACTGACAGGTTTGTTATGAATCACTTCTCACTTTCACGGGGTTATGCGGTGGAAGGATGTTGTAATACAGTAACGACGACAAGATAATTCAGCAGGAAGCTACGGCAACAGAACAGAAACCAACAAAACAAATGAAACTTAGTGTATTGAAAGTAAGCAGGCTGACGCTGGTTATTAGTACAAGACTAACTAGTGAATACTTGAGCGAGAGAGCTATGACTTATACAGGTTCAGGTGTGGGGGAGGTTAGGCTATATAACGCTGGAACTTAAATTCACTTATCACTGGGGTTTAAAGCGAGGGAGGCAGAAACTGGAGTGAAGGGTTTTATACAAAACTCTCTCTCTCTCTCTCTCTCTTCAAGCCTTGCAGATCCGGGTCTCCGTCACAAACTTGTTCGCAAAGTGGTGGATGGTGAAGCATTCGTCGGCGGAGCGCTTCTGGATGCCTCCACCTGGCAGACACAAAGACACCAGGGTTGAATATCAACATCTTGTTCTGAGATCTCATAATCAGTACACAATAATATTCCGTTTGCTTTGCTGGTAGTGGGCAAAACTGTAAAGACGTTATATTTACAGCCCCCCTCTATGTTAGTGTTCTGCACTGACAATGTTGGTACTTTCTTCTTTTCTTTCTTCTTTACTGTTTTTATTACCGTAAAAGTCGGGTTACAAGCCGCTACTACGTTCGGTGGGTGTCCCTGCTGTAGCAAGCTAGCGCTGCTGCTAGCTCCCCGCTGCTGCTACTGCCACTGCCCGCGTCCCCTCTGCCCGCGTCGGGCGTCGAGCCGGGGCTGGTCCCACTACTAGCGAGAGCTAGCGGAAGTTAGCGGGGAACTAGCAGCAGCGCTAGCTGGTTTTTATTTACTATGTTTCTCTTGTGTGCACTGCTGTTGTAATCCTGCAATGTCCCCACTGCAGGACTAATAAAGGATAATCTTATCTTATCTTCTTGTATTTTGATCAGTGCAATATTTATCTATATGGGCAGGCACTAATAATAGTCAGTTTTATGAATTCAAAATCTGAAACTAGCCATTTTTGTGGTGATTGTGTTCGCTCCTTTTTAAAATCAGCTCGATCCTTCTCAGTTCATGTCACATCTTATAATTCCTCACACGAGTGGGAAGGACGACATGAAAACACAGGCTGGTCTCCTTTTAAAATGTGAATGAAGCGCAACAAACGGGACAAAATGTCCGTTCGAGCTGTGCAGTGCCATCCAGACCTGGGAGGCTGGAGCGCCGCTGCATCCTGTACGTCTCCTTCCCATCGCACAGTCGGCGGATGTAGAAGCCCAGAGGCTTGATGTCATCGATGCGCTCCGTCACCACCAGGTCCTCGTGCACCAAGTAGCTGCGGTAAGAGCCGGACTGGGACAAACAAACAAAAAGAAGGAATCACGATACAAAGCACTCCTAGTCTTCCTCAGGAGAGAAGCAGCTCAGGCAACAGCACTGCAAGCACGTGTGAAACCAACTGAGAGCGGGAAAGACTTTGCCTAATTAACATTGATCGTGAAATTTGCTGATTGCACCACCGCCCACCAAACACCAAATGCTGCACAACATGTCATGGTGGAGAACTCGGTGAAAACTATTGCCCACGTACAGTCTGACTGTTCTCAAACTCGGTCTTGCTGACCATGTTCCACTCTCACTAAACTGTTTTCATACTATTGTTAAACTTTTGAATATTCTACCAGTCAAAAACTATTTCTTAAAAAAAAAAAATCAATGATTTCTTGCCAGGCTAGCATCACAGCTCTGTGGATGGCAATGACCGATCCATTACATTTTCATCATAATTTGCAAACAAATAACGGTGGTTAATGAATAACAACTTAGAAGACTAATGACATTCAAACATACCTGCTAAACATCAGCATGTTAGCATGCTGACGCTAGCATGAATAACAACTTGGAAAGCTAATGACATTCCCACCAGCCTCAGTTGTACTTTGTTTTTGTGCCATGTACAACATGCTAACGTGCTAAACTGAGATGGTGGACATTGTAAACATTATACCTGCTAAACATCAGCATGTTAGCATGCTGACACTAGCATTTAGCTCAAAGCACCGATGTGCCAAAGTGGCCTCACACAAGTCTGTAGACTTTTCAGTCTTATACATTTAGGATTTTGTGAAGAAAACACATGCACTGTAGAGTGCTGCAGGAATGAGTAACACAGCGCGGGAATGAGTCAGCAGTCCAGTTTCCTCGTCCAACGTCAATGGGTTTGTGGTTAGATACTAAAATAAAGTCTGTGGTTAACACAAGCTTAATAGATTTAAAACTGAAGTAAAGAAAACCTTGGTGTAGTTTGCTTATACCTTAACGTTAGCTTTTTACTTTGCCGATTTCATTCATTCACCAACAATAATATAAGAGGTATTCATTTGTGAAGATTGTCTGGTTGAACAAAACATGTTAAGTATCAGAAACTTGTGTTTCCAAAGAAGCTGATTTTTTCCAATACAGATTGGCTTTTTGTCAAGGGGAACCTGTGTTAAAACACATCATCTATACTGACACTCTTTTTCACATTTAACTACAATGACAGAGATACACAAAAATATGTGAGTACTAAATTCTGCTGGCGGTTACTCATGCAGTGTGAGTAATACAGAGTGTCTGGGATCGAGGAAGATGATGCATGCTGAACATTTTTACTCTACAAATGACAGACATGACAGATTTGGACGGGATTAAAGTACAGACAATCTCTGGAATTATTATAAAAGCTCTGAATATCCCCAGGTAATATTTAGCCCTTCATATTTGGGTTTATGCGTGAGCTTGAGTGAGAGTGCTGTGCCGGTATAGTTTTTCCCTCCATCATCTGAGACAGTTTTTCTCCTCACTCACCATCAGCTGAGAGAAGAGGTCGATGAGGTCCTGAGGGAGGAGCACCACCGAGGTGTTCAGAGGAATCACAAAGCAGGTCCTCAGAGTCAGGTCCAGATACGCCGTCAGCTTCTACTCACACACACACACACACACACACACACACACACACACACACAAAAATCAGGAAATAATTGAAACCACATTACCAGGAGCAGACCAGCATGCTGTAAGTGCTGTATTGTACGCGTGTTACCCTGTTGAAGTCGTGGAGGATGTAAGCAGGGTCCCCGGGTCTGAAGCGGGGAGGCGGGACGCTGATGACGGCCATGCTGTCAGAGATCTCCACCTCCTCCTCCACCTGCGGCAGGTAGTATGGCTGGTTCTCGCCCCCAGCTCCGGCTGACACGTCACTGAACTGCATCGCACCATGATACAGTCTCTGAGGGACACATGAAACCACGTTGACGCACACGCGGACACATCCAGCATCGTGACTTCTTGGTGAACAAATGTATCATTGTTTGGGATATAACGATTTACTTCTTCTAAAAAAAAGGTCCAAACTTTCTTCACTTTAATGACTTCAACCGGTAAATCAGCATGAACTGAAATATTTGGAAAAGAAAAAAACCATTAAAGGTACAGTGCGTTGTTATTTTCAACACGGGGCGAGGTGGGTCTTTGCTCCTGCAACCACAAGGGCCTCCACTGGTCTTTCACTGCAGCTCTATGAGCCTGTGGTTTCCCTGCGGCATCGAGCTGCACGCTCTGCCCACAAACTGCATCCGCCCGACAGACATAACACAATGCCGCTGTAGCACTCACTCATGAGATCTAAAGTGGCAGGATTAGGTCTGAAAATAACAAAGTTTAAAGCCGCATTAATTGATTTATGACCACTAGGGGGCAGGAAATACATTCATTATTGCATTGAATTGTGTATCTCTTTGTGGGTATGTTGAGTGTATAATTGTGTTATGACAACTTTGTGGACCGTTGTGTTTATCATCAGGAAAATACAACCTGCAGAATCTGTATCAGGGACAAATTCTATGAGATATGATGCTTAAGAAAAATATCACAATTGTTGCTGAGAGGAAACTTGAACTACAAGTCTTTACTGTCCCAATTAAATTTAAAAGTGTGCTGCATCTCCTAAACAAAGTTGAACATCATTAAGAAGTGCTTATGCATTTCATTAATGCTTTAATAAGCCATTTTTTAGCTTTGCTGCATTTGCATAAGAGAAGAAACCCCTGTGGGCACAGAGAGACGATACTGAATGCGAGACCCTACCACGAACACTGCAAACATTTAAGTCTGCACTTTCTCTGAAGACGGAAGTGAGCGAGAGTCAGCATCCTGGCTTCCCACCGGGACCAGAGTGTCCCGTCAGCAACCAAACGCTGCTGTAGTAACTTCACAAACTTAAATTACACTTCTTGACCTGCTGCAAGTACTTCAATGAAAAAATAAATGGGCACATTAGTCCCATAGTTGTCCATCTTTGCGTATGATGTAGACTGAAATGCGGATTAAACATTCCCAAGCATTTTTATAATGTTACAGTAATACAGCAATTAAAATCATGCACTACTTCCCATTGTGTGTATCTTACATTATTCTGAACAGGATCTGGATCACAGCCCATTCATCACGTGTGTCTCTTTGACAAAGTTATGTTATACACATGACGGGTAGACTCCCCAGTGAGTTTTAGAATAACGACACCATGCTTATAAACACGTCATACTCCAATAGGAAATATATGATTGTAACAAAATCCACAAACGGATGCAAAACAAGCACACACACATTATTTACCTTTGGGGTGAAATATCGATAGAGACATGCTCCCCCGACGATGAGCCCGCTGAGGATGAAGGCGATGCCCAGCAGGGTGAGCAGACAGCGGCCTGTGGAGCCCTCGTTGCCCGCTGGAGCAGAGCCCAGCTCAGGATCCTACACACACACACACACACACACACACACACACACACACACACACACACACACATAGTACTGTCAGCAAATCAGCAAATACTATTGCACATCTTTTTATTTATCTGCTTTTATTGTATAGCTTATGATGATTTAAAAACACAAAGTGTCTTTGAGTACCATGAAAAGCGCTATATAAATTAAATGTATTAATATTATTTACTATCAACATTCACCACACACAGCTTTGCCTCGAGCAGTCTATTATGACCCCCATTGCATGTTTGGCCCCTGCAGAACAGCTGTGTTGAGGATGGGCGGTCCCGCTGTGTGCTGCGTCAGGTCCAACATGGCTCTCCGTGCAAAAAAAGACCCAGCGCAAAGCTCTTAATATCAAGTGTGCAACACCAAAAAAAAGCAAGGTAATACAAAACGACCACATATAATGCAAACACATGACGTCCGCGGTCACTGCTGGTAAGCCTGCGGTCAGTGCAGGCCTGCTCCCGGGCTGAAATAAATAAATAAAGAAGCGGACACCGGGCTCAGAAGCCCGCTATCGCTCACCTTCACATCGGCCGGCTCCTCTTTGCCCAGCGCCTTCTGCGCCAGAGCCGAGTTAAAGGCGATCTTCACCATGCTGGAGAGGAAGACGTCTGCTCGGGTTTCTGCAAATAGAAGAAGAAGAAGAAGAAGCGGAGACTGTCGGCTGCTGGACTGCAGGCTCGTTGTTGTGTTTTTTTTACGCTGTGACGCACTTTGCAACCTCGGCTTTATTCTAGAGCTTCCGGTGGCTGGAGGGGATTAAGATGACATCCAAAACGGAAGCTGGGAAAAACGACTTTTAAACTTCAAGCTACGATGCACATTAGCGGCCGACAACTGGGAAAACATGCACGAGTCTTATTGCTGGTTTGACGGTGACCACTGAAACCATTTATTGCC